>OX336365.1:5841861-6194335 GCA_946902895.1 Fragum fragum
TTCACCAAGTGACGTAACTAATCAAAACTGTTATCTGGTTTCAGGATGTCATTTAAAGATTTTCTCGAGAATTTCGATGAAATTTGCCTCTGTCATCTCATACCAAGTTCACTCAGTCTGGACCCACGTTCGGTAAGTACGGAATACTATGGGGGCAATCACGTCTTTCTATGGTATTTTTTTTTTTTTTTTTTCACGCAAAGGATGATAGAATGGCATAAAAAAAGGCGCTCCAGCTGTAGTTACGTCGTCTAGGTAGCCTACAAATCAATCTATTTTTTAAATGTTACTGACTCTATTTTGTTGTTGTTGTTGTTGTTTTTGTTGTTGTTGTTGTTGGCTTTTGTGTGTGAGTGAGGTTTTTTGTTGTTGTTGTTGTTTGTTTGTTTGTTTTCTTTTTTTTTAAAATATCAAAGTCAAATTTCCTTTCGGAGCTCAGTGGGCAGAGCAAGATCCGTCTTTCACGAATGTTCAGCGTGGGAAAAAATCTGGGACTACTTTGAAGCTTGAGAAGGAATGCTTTGTGTTGAAATTAAATAACGCTTGGACATTCTTATACGGATTTTTTGTGTTGAAACTGATTGACGTTTGCATATTCCTATACGGAATGGTTTGTGATGAAATTGAATAGATTTCGAATATTCCTATACGGTATGGATTGCGTTGTATTGAATAACGTCCAGTTATTCTAATACAGAATAGACTATGTTGAATTAAAATGATGCTCGAATTTTCTCATGCGGTTTGTTTTGTGATGAAATTGGCTGGCTCTTACGATAAAGTCGGAGAGCAGCGAATTTGGACAGGTTTGCTAGTCTAGAGTTTTGAACAACATTCAGATATTCTTACACTCATTCATATATGAGCCTTTACGTGATATCCCAACCATTTCACATGTGCGTGACTCGCACACATTGAGCACCCTGGACAGCCATTCGGGGCAATTAGAACATTTACTGATTGTTTAAAGAAGCTTTGGGTCAGTATCTATCTACAGGGCGCAGAGTGAAGACTCTGATCAGACTGTGCGGATGCACTGGCTGTTCCGAGTCTTAACTTGGCGCACATGTGTAGTGGTTGGAAATGTTACGCATGCGCTCATATGTCATGAAATTCACCCTTAAAACATATTAACCCATTCCCGCAAGACAAATATTTAGACTGGTCCAAAAGAAAAGTGATTGCAGATGATCAAACAAAGTGAATATATGGAAAAAAACGGTCCAAATGAGGTAGAAACATTGTTAGAAAAGAAAAAAATACTTCCAATTTTTCGATGGATATATTTCTTCAACGCGTAAAAATATGGGATTGTTTGGTAATGGGTTAAAGGCAATTTATGAAGCGTAAGATTCCGAAACATTCCTTTGATGGATCGCTTTTTTAAGTTCTCTTTAAAAGAGATAATACGTTGAACGCGTCGAATGCTCATTCTATACGTCCGATTGTTGTTGTTGCCATTATTATTATTGTTGTTGCTGTTTTGGCGTGTTAAAAAAACAGATTCTCTCTTTACCCCTTCAATGAAAAATGTTTTAATTGTGTTTGTCAGATTTATAAGAATTGGCGAGTAACGGAATTTCATGACGCCTGGATAAATGGTTTGACTGCCGGTGGATGCGGGAACCCTCCAAACCAAAGTAAGACACGCCTTCACTGATCTATATTTGATTTTATATCAATATCTATTTCTCGTACAATATGTAATTTCCTCCCAACTAAAGTAAGACACGCTTTCACTGATCTAGATTTTATTATATACCTATAAATTATTCCAGTAAAATTTGTACATTTCTCCGAACCAAAGTAAGACACGCCTTCACTGGTCTAGATTTTATTATATACCTATAAATAATTCCAGTAAAATTTGTACATTCCTCCGAACCAAAGTAAGACACGCCTTCACTGATCTAGATTTTGTTATATACCTAATTACCTATAAATAATTCCGGTAAAATTTGTACATTCCTCCGAACCAAAGTAAGACACGCTTTCACTGATCTAGATTTTATTATATACCTATAAATAATTCCGGTAAAATTTGTACATTCCTCCGAACCAAAGTAAGACACGCTTTCACTGATCTAGATTTTATTTTATACCTATAAATAATTCCTGTAAAATTTGTACATTCCTTCGAACCAAAGTAAGACACGCCTTCACTGATCTAGATTTAATTATATACCTATAAATAATTCCGGTAAAATTTTTGTACATTCCTCCGAACCAAAGTAAGACACGCCTTCACTGATCTAGATTTTATTATATACCTATAAATAATTCCAGTAAAATTTGTGTACATTCCTCCGAACCAAAGTAAGACACGCCTTCACTGATCTAGATTTTATTATATACCTATAAATAATTCCGGTTAAATTTTTGTACATTCCTCCGAACCAAACTAAGACACGCCTTCACTGATCTAGATTTTATTATATACCTATAAATAATTCCAGTAAAATTTGTACATTCCTCCGAACCTAAGTAAGACACGCCTTCACTGATCTAGATTTTATTATATACCTATAAATAATTCCGGTAAAATTTGTACATTCCTCCGAACCAAAGTAAGACACGCCTTCACTGATCTAGATTTTGATATATACCTATAAATAATTCCAGTAAAATTTGTATATTCCTCTGAACCAAAGTAAGACACGCCTTCACTGATCTAGTTTTGTTATATACCTATAAATAATTCCAGTAAAATTTGTACATTCCTCCGAACCAAAGTAAGACAAGCCTGCACTGATCTAGATTTTATTATATACCTATAAATAATTCCGGTAAAATTTGTACATTCCTCCGAACCAAATTAAGACACGCCTTCACTGATCTAGATTTTGTTATATACCTATAAATAATTCCAGTAAAATTTCTACATTCCACACAGGCAAAATCGGACACCTAAAAATAACTTATCTGACAATATCAAATACAATTCCATAAGGTAGTCCTGGATGACGTCATGTTCATGCTGTATATGACGCCATAATGCAAATAAACTTAATCAGAGTGGTAAATGTGAATGGACATAATTGTACATATACATGTGTTCTATTATTTTGTCGAATTTGTTTAATAAAACACGTGTATATAATAAATGGAATATCATGTTACGGTTGCGATACAACGTCTTGTATTTGCTTCTCGTTGTGGAGAAAAATTTGATATTCCACTCGACCTTCGGTTTCCTGGAATATCAATTTTCCATCGCAGCTCAAACAAAAGCAAGGTCCAAGTTAAAGCAATTACAGACGACAATTTTAATTTAGTAGGATTCGAAACTTTGAATTTGAGGAAAGAAATCATTGTGGACAAAGCTGAAATTAAAAACTAAAATAAATTTTTTCGTAGCAATAAAATTTTTCTGTGGGTCATGAAAAAAGTTTGATCGGTTTGAGTTGCTAAGCATTACTCTTTTGTTGTTGTTGTTGGTTGTGATGGTGGTGTTATTGTTGTCGTGTTGTTGTTTGGTGAGCTTGTTTGTAATAAAGAAAAGTAGATCAGTTGCATGCAGTACAAACAAATAGATCCGTTCATTATAGCAAAGCAGAGACATATTATGAAAGTAAAAAACAAAATCTAGAATTGTTTAGTCATCAATGAAAATTTAGATTTGTTTGTTTACGTAATGAATTATCAAATGATCTTAAGCCAAAACAAATATTTTATTTCACTAATTCGAAACAGAGACTGTGTCCGACTTTGTTGAGAGCAAATTACACAATCCTATCGAATAATTCCTTCTCCTAATTGTTGGATGTCTCCATTTGCAACCCATTGCCAGACTACGAGATTTTGGACTGGTCCAAATTGAAAGAAGTAAGCGTGATATCGAGACCTTTTTGGTCGTTTAGGCTATAAATATTTTTGACATTGCCAGTTACAAGCGATTATCTTTCCTTTTCTGTAATGCTTTCTTTGCCTTCCTTCTTGGAGATGGTAAAAAAAGCAGGAATTTGATGGAAATTGATTTCAAATTTCAGATAACTGTATTTTTGTCTAGAATGACTCAGGCGCTATTCCACGATGATATAGTTTCGCGCCCCATCATATCTCATTCATAAAGCTTTGGTATTATCTGAATAGACATTTTAGATCCCCGGCCTTGTATTGTTGATACTTGCGCCCTGGTATAAAAGGAAAATTGTTCAAAGCGGTGTAAAACACTAAATGCATAAGATGCAGTTTCGGAAAAACGCGACAATCGAAAAACCGAGTGCATTCGAGATTTCGATAGCCACTGAACCAACCAACACATAATCCTATATTTAGCACACGAAAGACATATAGCTTTCGAAAACATTGTTAGAAAAGAAGAAATTACTCGTAACAAGCAATTGTTTTTTTTTTTTTTTTTTTTTCATAATGTTTTCTACCTCATATGGTCCTTATTTTTCAATTTAAACCAACTTTGTTTTTTTTAGTCTGCATGATATTTCAATTTTGGCCGGTCTTATTTTTTTCTTGATTTGGGAAAGGGTTAAGACTCCATTATTGACCGGTCGCTGGCTCCGCCCATTGAGCTCCATCAGGAAGTTCCACTTCGATATTTAGAAAAATGAAAGCATATGAATAAAAGGTAAAATGGTTTGTTGGCGACCTAAACGTCGTAACTACTGCTTGAATAAACTGTTTCCAAGCCAACAATAATGCTTCACATAAATGTTGGCGAATATTGGGGTCAAATATCATTTCCGGTCTAAATGAATAATTTGATTAGTCGATTGGTTCTTTGGTTGAAAATCGGATCCATCAATCACGTAACACTTTCCATTAGCGACAAAAGACATCCGTAAAGGTAATTTGTCTGTTAACCCATTCCCATTCAATGACGTTTTTAGACGCCCCGATAAAAAAAGCTTTGGAAAACATTGTGGAAAATTAAGAAATCTCTTGTTACAAGCAATTTCTTTATTATCAACAATGTTTTCTATCCCAAAGGTAGATAAGCCTAAAATTTCATCAGCCTCAACTTTTCGTCTACACCTTCTTTCAATTTGGACCAGTCTAAAATAGTACCATCTGGTAATGGAATAAATAAAACTACATGTACTTTAGTTTGCATTATTTAAGTTAAGGTTACAAACGTCGTAACTACAGATTGAATGTGCTGTAGTTACGATGTTTAAGTGTCCGAATCCAAAAAAAATGCCTGATAAATTGACGGTGGTAAACATTCATTTCCTAATTACAGGAACTATTTAATTGGTGAATCGCCTTTTAATATACAGTCGCGGCCATCCGTCATTTGTATTGCCGAACTATGATACACTTTCAAACAAGCTGTTTTACTTGCAGATTTGTTCTGGAAAAATCCACAGTTTCAAATCCATCTGATCGATCCAGATACAACGGACGGCAACAATTTATGCACACTGATCGTTTCTTTGGTGGAAAAGGAGAAACAGATTGACATGAATGAAGTAACCATTGGGTTCGATATATTTCAGGTACGACTAGCTTTCTCAGATTCCGATTTGTACCGTTATTTAGAATTGAAATTAACCCTTTACCGTACAAAACCGGGATTTTACGTCATTGTGATTTCATACTTGGGAAAAAATTGTGAAAGAAGAAGAAATTGCTTGTGACAAGCAATTTCTCCTTTTCCCACAATATTTTCTACCACATAGACTGTTTTCATTTCAAATGACGTTCATTTTTTTATGTCGTCTTCAACCTCTTTCATTTTGGGCCAGTCTAAAATTTCAAAAATCAGGAAAGGGTTAAGATAGTAAGTTATGTTGGAATGGAATTGAATGGAATAAATGCAATTAACGGGTTTTGAACAACATAAACGTTTTGATGGAAATGAATGATATGAAATTACCTCCCTTTATAAAAATGTATGCCTTGTACTATAAAAAGATTTTGAGTGAAATTAATCGGGTTGTTATCCAAATTCATGATTAGATAAATTGTATTTAATTAAAAGTCCGTGATGTTGGCAGAACATTTGACATTAGACATTAGACATTCGGCCGAATGTCTAATCGCATAAATAGACATTCAACAAGTATAAAAATTGAATGTCTAATTAATCATTAGACATTCGGTGGACATTGGAAAACACAGATTTGAATGTCCAATTAGTCATTAGACATTCCGTGGACATTGGAAAACACAGATTTGAATGTCTAATTAGTCATTAGACATTCGGTGGACATTCGAATTTTTTTTTGAATGTCTATCTAGTCATTAGACATTCGGTTGACATTCGAAAACATTGATTTGAATATCTAATTAGTCATTAGACATTCGGTGGACATTGGAAAACACACATTTGAATGTCTAATTAGTCATTAGACATTCGGTGGACATTCGAAATTTTTTTTGAATGTCTATTTAGTCATTAAACATTCGGTGGACATTGGAAAACACTGATTTGAATGTCTAATTAGTCATTAGACATTCGGTGGACATTGGAAAACACAGATTTGAATGTCTAATTAGTCATTAGACATTCGGTGGACATTCGAAATTTTTTTTGAATGTCTATTTAGTCATTAGACATTCGGTGGACATTGGAAAACACTGATTTGAATGTCTAATTAGTCATTAGACATTCGGTGGACATTGGAAAACACAGATTTGAATGTCTAATTAGTCATTAGACATTCGGTGGACATTCGAAATTTTTTTTGAATGTCTATTTAGTCATTAAACATTCGGTGGACATTGGAAAACACTGATTTGAATGTCTATTTAGTCATTAGACATTCGGTGGACATTGGAAAACACATATTTGAATGTCTAATTAGTCATTAGACATTCGGTGGACATTCGAAATTTTTTTTGAATGTCTATTTAGTCATTAGACATTCGGTGGACATTGGAAAACACTGATTTGAATGTCTTATTAGTCATTAGACATTCGGTGGACATTGGAAATTACTGTTTTGAATGTCTAATTAGTCATTAGACATTCGGTGGACATTGGAAAACACTGATTTGAATGTCTAATTAGTCATTAGACATTCGGTGGGCATTCGAATTTTTTTTTTGAATGTCTATTTAGTCATTAGACATTCGGTGGACAATGGAAAACACTGATTTGAATGTCTAATTAGTCATTAGACATTCGGTGGACATTGGAAAAAACATATTTGAATGTCTAATTAGTCATTAGACATTCGGTGGACATTCGAATTTTTTTTTCTGAATGTCTAATTAGTCATTAGACATTCGGTGGACATTGGAAAACACTGATTTGAATGTCTAATTAGTCATTAGACATTCGGTGGACATTCGAAAACACTGATTTGAATGTCTAATTAGCCATTAGACATTCGGTGGACATTGGAAAACACTGATTTGAATGTCTAATTAGTCATTAGACATTCGGTGGACATTGGAAAACACATATTTGAATGTCTAATTAATCATTAGACATTCGGTGGACATTCGAAATTTTTTATGAATGTCTATTTAGTCATTAGACATTCGGTGGACATTGGAAAACACTGATTTGAATGTCTAATTAGTCATTAGACATTCGGTGGATATTGGAAAACACTGATTTGAATGTCTAATTAGTCATTAGACATTCGGTGGACATTGGAAAACACATATTTGAATGTCTAATTAGTCATTAGACATTCGATGGACATTCGATTTTTTTTTTCTGAATGTCTAATTAGTCATTAGACATTCGGTGGACATTGAAAAACACTGATTTGAATGTCTAATTAGTCATTAGACATTCGGTGGACATTCGAAAACACTGATTTGAATGTCTAATTAGCCATTAGACATTCGGTGGTAATTGGAAAACACTGATTTGAATGTCTAATTAATCATTAGACATTCGGTGGACATTGGAAAACACATATTTGAATGTCTAATTAGTTATTAGACATTCGGTGGACATTCGAAATTTTTTATGAATGTCTATTTAGTCATTAGACATTCGGTGGACATTGGAAAACACTGATTTGAATGTCTAATTAGTCATGAGACATTCGGTGGACATTGGAAAACACTGATTTGAATGTCTAATTAGTCATTAGACATTCGGTGGACATTGGAAAACACTGATTTGAATGTCTAATTAGTCATTAGACATTCGGTGGACATTCGAAATTTTTTTTTTATGTCTATTTAGTCATTAGACATTCGGTGGACATTGGAAAACACATATTTGAATGTCTCATTAGTCATTAGACATTCGGTGGACATTGGAAAACACTGATTTGAATGTGTAATTAGTCATTAGACATTCGATGGACTTTCGAAAACACTGATTTGATTGTCTAATTAGTCATTAGACATTCGGTGGACATTCGAAATTTTTTTTGAATGTCTATTTAGTCATTAGACATTCGGTTGACATTCGAAAACACTGATTTGAATGTCTAATTAGTCATTAGACATTCGGTGGACATTGGAAAACACTGATTTGAATGTCTAATTAGTCATTAGACATTCGGTGGACATTCGAAATTTTTTTTGAATGTCTATTTAGTCATTAGACATTCGGTGGACATTGGAAAACACTGATTTGAATGTCTAATTAGTCATTAGACATTCGATGGATATTTGGAAAACACATATTTGAATGTCTAATTAGTCATTAAACATTCGGTGGACATTCGAAATTTTTTATGAATGTCTATTTAGTCATTAGACATTCGGTGGACATTGGAAAACACTGATTTGAACGTCTAATTAGTCATTAGACATTCGGTGGACATTGGAAAATACTGTTTTGAATGTCTAATTAGTCATTGGACATTCGGTGGACATTGGAAAACACTGATTTGAATGTCTAATTAGTCATTAGACATTCGGTGTACATTCGAAATTTTTTTTGAATGTCTATTTAGTCATTAGACATTCGGTGGACGATGGAAAACACTGATTTGAATGTCTAATTAGTCATTAGACATTCGGTGGACATTGGAAAACACATATTTGAATGTCTATTTAGTCATTAGACATTCGGTGGACATTCGAAATTTTTTTTGAATGTCTATTTAGTCATTAGACATTCGGAGGACATTGGAAAACACTGATTTGAATGTCTAATTAATCATTAGACATTCGGTGGACATTCAAAAACACTGATTTGAATGTCTAATTAGTCATTAGACATTCGGTGGACATTGGAAAACACTGATTTGAATGTCCAATTAGTCATTAGACATTCGGTGGACATTCGAAATGTTTTTTGAATGTCTATTTAGTCATTGGACATTCGGTGGACATTGGAAAACACTGATTTGAATGTCTAATTAGTCATTAGACATTCGGTGGACATTGGAAAACACATAATTGAATGTCTAATTAGTCATTAGACATTCGGTGGACATTCGAAATTTTTCATGAATGTCTATTTAGTCATTAGACATTCGGTGGACATTGGAAAACACTGTTTTGAATGTCTAATTAGTCATTAGACATTCGGTGGACATTGGAAAACACTGATTTGAATGTCTAATTAGTCATTAGACATTCGGTGGACATTCGATTTTTTTTTTAATGTCTATTTAGTCATTAGACATTCGGTGGACATTGGAAAACACTGATTTGAATGTCTAATTAGTCATTAGACATTCGGTGGACATTGGAAAACACATATTTGAATGTCTAATTAGTCATTAGACATTCGGTGGACACTCGAATTTTTTTTTGAATGTCTTATTAGTCATTAGACATTCGGTGGACATCCGAATTTTTTTTTCAATGTCTAATGAGTCATTAGACATTCGGTGGACATTGGAAAACACTAATTTGAATGTCTCATTAGTCATTAGACATTCGGTGGACATTCGAAAACACTGATTTGATTGTCTAATTAGCCATTAGACATTCGGTGGACATTGGAAAACACTGATTTGAATGTCTATTTAGTCATTAGACATTCGATGGACATTCGAATTTTTCTTCAATGTCTATTTAGTCATTAGACATTCGTAGGACATTGGAAAACACATATTTGAATGTCTAATTAGTCATTAAACATTCGGTGGACATTCGAAATTTTTTATGAATGTCTATTAAGTCATTAGACATTCGGTGGACTTTAGAAAAAACATATTTGAATGTCTAATTAGTCATTAGACATTCGGTGGACATTCGAATTTATTTTGAATGTCTAATTAGTCATTAGACATTCGGTGAACATTGGAAAACACTGATTTGAATGTCTAATTAGTCATTAGACATTCGGTGGACATTGGAAAACACTGATTTGAATGTCTAATTAGTCATTAGACATTTGGTGGACATTCGAATTTTTTTCTGAATGTCTAATTAGTCATTAGACATTCGGTGGACATTGGAAAACACTGATTTGAATGTCTAATTAGTCATTAGACATTCGGTGGACATTCGAAAATTTTTTTGAATGTCTATTTAGTCATTAGACATTCGGTGGACATTGGAAAACACTGACTTGAATGTCTAATTAGTCATTAGACATTCGGTGGACATTGGAAAACACTGATTTGAATGTCTAATTAGTCATTAGACATTCGCTGGACATTCGAATTTTTTTTTTTTTTTGAATGTCTATTTAGTCATAAGACATTCGGTGGACATTGGAAAACACTGATTTGAATTTCTAATTAGTCATTAGACATTCGGTGGACATACGAAAACACTGATTTGAATGTCTAATTAGTCATTAGACATTCGTTGGACATTGAAAAACACATATTTGAATGTCTAATTAGTCATTAGACCTTCGGTGGACATTCGATTTTTTTTTTTTTTTTTTTTTTTGAATGTCTATTAAGTCATTAGACATTCGGTGGACATTGGAAAACACTGATTTGAATGTCTAATTAGACATTAGACATTCGGTGGACATTCGAAAACACTGATTTGAATGTCTAATTAGTCATTAGACTTTCGGTGGACATTCGATTTTTTTTTCTGAATGTCTAATTAGTCATTAGACATTCGTAGGACATTGGAAAACACTGATTTGAATATCTATTTAGTCATTAAACATTCGATGGACATTCGAATTTTTCTTTAATGTCTATTTAGTCATTAGACATTCGTAGGACATTGGAAAACACATATTTGAATGTCTAATTAGTCATTAAACATTCGGTTGACATTCGAAATTTTTTATGAATGTCTATTTAGTCATTAGACATTCGGTGGACATTAGAAAACACATATTTGAATGTCTAATTAGTCATTAGACATTCGGTGGACATTCGAATTTTTTTTTTTGAATGTCTAATTAGTCATTAGACATTCGGTGGACATTGGAAAACACTGATTTGAATGTCTAATTAGTCATTAGACATTCGGTGGACATTGGAAAACACTGATTTGAATGTCTAATTAGTCATTAGACATTCGGTGGACATTCGAAAATTTTTTTGAATGTCTATTTAGTCATTAGACATTCGGTGGACATTGGAAAACACTGACTTGAATGTCTAATTAGTCATTAGACATTCGATGGGCATTGGAAAACACTGATTTGAATGTCTAATTAGTCATTAGACATTCGCTGGACATTCGAATTTTTTTTTTGAATGTCTATTTAGTCATAAGACATTCGGTGGACATTGGAAAACACTGATTTGAATTTCTAATTAGTCATTAGACATTCGGTGGACATTCGAAAACACTGATTTGAATGTCTAATTAGTCATTAGACATTCGTTGGACATTGAAAAACACATATTTGAATGTCTAATTAGTCATTAGACATTCGGTGGACACTCGAATTTTTTTTTTTTTTGAATGTCTATTAAGTCATTAGACATTCGGTGGACATTGGAAAACACTGATTTGAATGTCTAATTAGACATTAGACATTCGGTGGACATTCGAAAACACTGATTTGAATGTCTAATTAGTCATTAGACTTTCGGTGGACATTCGATTTTTTTTTCTGAATGTCGAATTAGTCATTAGACATTCGTAGGACATTGGAAAACACTGATTTGAATATCTATTTAGTCATTAAACATTCGATGGACATTCGAATTTTTCTTTAATGTCTATTTAGTCATTAGACATTCGTAGGACATTGGAAAACACATATTTGAATGTCTAATTAGTCATTAAACATTCGGTTGACATTCGAAATTTTTTATGAATGTCTATTTAGTCATTAGACATTCGGTGGACATTAGAAAACACATATTTGAATGTCTAATTAGTCATTAGACATTCGGTGGACATTCGAATTTTTTTTTGAATGTCTAATTAGTCATTAGACATTCGGTGGACATTGGAAAACACTGATTTGAATGTCTAATTAGTCATTAGACATTCGGTGGACATTGGAAAACACTGATTTGAATGTCTAATTAGTCATTAGACATTCGGTGGACATTCGAATTTTTTTTCTGAATGTCTAATTAGTCATTAGACATTCGGTGGACATTGGAAAACACTGATTTGAATGTCTAATTAGTCATTAGACATTCGGTGGACATTCGAAAAATTTTTTGAATGTCTATTTAGTCATTAGACACTCGGTGGACATTGGAAAACACTGATTTGAATGTCTAATTAGTCATTAGACATTCGGTGGACATTGGAAAACATTGATTTGAATGTCTCATTAGTCATAAGACATTCGGTGGACATTCGATTTTTTTTTTAATGTCTATTTAGTCATTAGACATTCTGTGGACATTGGAAAACACTGATTTGAATGTCTAATTAGTCATTAGACATTCGGTGGACATTCGAAAACACTGATTTGAATGTCTAATTAGTCATTAGACATTCGTTGGACATTGAAAAACACATATTTGAATGTCTTATTAGTCATTAGACATTCGGTGGACATTCGAATTTTTTTTTTTTTGAATGTCTATTTAGTCATTAGACATTCGTTGGACATTGGAAAACACTGATTTGAATGTCTCATTAGACATTAGACATTCGGTGGACATTGGAAAACACTGATTTGAATGCTTAATTAGTCATTAGACATTCGGTGGACATTCGAATTTTTTTCTGAATGTCAAATTAGTCATTAAACATTCGATGGACATTAGAAAACACTGATTTGAATGTCTAATTAGTCATTAGACATTCGGTTGACATTCGATTTTTTTTTTGAATGTCTATCTAGTCATTAGACATTCGGTCGACATTGGAAAACACTGATTTGAATGTCTAATTAGTCATTAGACATTCGGTGGACACTGGAAAACACTGATTTGAATGTCTAATTAGTCATTAGACATTCGGTGGACATTCGAAAAAAAGATTTGAATGTCTAATTAGTAATTGGAAAACACAGATTTCTCGACATGCGATATATCTATTTCGACGGATACTTTCGCAGCTAAAGCCGAAATTAAGTCGGTGAGGGGTTATTCGGTTATTCGGGCGAGGTCCGTCTCATGTTAACTTGGCCCGTATCTGAATGACCCGCAAAAAGAGATGAACTTTGGCAGGGAGTCGACCGAATTGCACAATTCTCGCCCCGATTGTAGATCTCGGCGAGCCATACACGCAGATACCGATTTATCGCCAATCCGACATCGGGTTGAGGTTTTTGGACAGAACGATGAAGTTGCGCGACTTTACTTTGCAGGTCGATTGTGAGAAAACGCTTGGCTGTTGCTACCCGGTTTCGACGAAACGGCACTCAAGACATCGAGAGAAAGCATTTGACAACGAAGTTTCGCCCGATTCGGTCTCCGCAAAGATCGGCACTTTGGCGCACAGCTCGAGGTAAATCCAAGGGACAAGTGTCTCATTCCCGTGACAAGTGTCTCATTCCCGTGACACAGCCCCTATCCCGGTTGTGGTACTCGTCACCGAGCCGCGGCAAGAACTACTTACTTGACCTAAACCCGTGTTGCCTTCCACAAAAGGCCCTAAATGGTATTCTCTGCAGAGAGCATAGCCCCGTCTGCCGCTAGTGCCCAGGGTAAATCCATTGGACAAGTGTATCATTCCTTTGACAAGAGTCTCATTCCCGTGACAGGGCTCCTAGCTGGCCCGTGGCACTCGACACCGAGGCGCAGCCAGCACTGCCTAACGGGCCGGGGCTCGGCCCACCAGCCGCCCCAGGGCCCGAGCATGCTTCCCTGCACCGGAGGGAGCTTGGGCAGGCCGATACTGCCCGAGGTAAATATACGGGAAAAGTGTTTTCATTCCCGTGACACAGCCCAAAGAGCAGCGGTGGCACTCGACACCGAGGCGCAGCCAGAACTACTTACTCGGCAAAAGCACGGTCTGCCTGCCCAACCTGGCCCGGAGCGGCCTTGCCTGAAGCGGGCGGAGCTTGGGCCGGCCGTTACTGCCCGGGATAGATCCATGGGAAATTGTCTCTTTCCCGTCATTCGGACATAACCGCGCCAGCGGAGCTCGACACCGAGTGCTATTTACTGGACTTGGACCCGCGCTGCTTGCCGCACCAGGCCCGATATGTATTCTCTGCAGGGAGCAGAGCCGGTATCTGCCGCTAGTGCCTGGGGTAAATCCAAGGGACAAGTGTCTCAATCCCGTGACAAGATTCTCATTCAAGTGACACGCCCCTAGCGGGTCCGTGGCACTCGACATCTCGCGGCAAGCACTGCCTACCGGGCCGTGGCCCGGCCCACCAGCCGCTCCAGATCTCGAGCGTTCTTTCTTGCACCGGAGGGAGCTTGGGCAGGCCGATACTGCCCGGGGTAAATAGACGCGGAAAGTGTCTCATTCCCGTGACACAGCCTCACGAAAGCGTGGCACAAGGCACTGCTTACTGGGAAAGGGCCTGGTCTGCCTGCCGCACCAGGCCCGGAGCGGTCTTCCCTGAAGCGGGCGGAGCTGGGGCGGGCCGCTACTGACCGAGAGAGATCCTCAGGAAAGGTGTCTCTTTCCCGTGACACGGCCCCAACCGCGAAAGTGGAGCTCGACACCGAGGCGTGGCCAGCGCTGTTTACTGGGCCTGGACCCGCGCTGCCTGCCGCATTAGGCCCAGAATGGTTTTCTCTGCAGCGAGCGGAGCCGATGTCTGCCGCTAGTGCCCGGGGTAAATCCAAGGGACAAGTGTCTCATTCAAGTGACACGGCGCGGCCAGCACTGCCTACTGAGCGAGGGCCCGGCCCATCAGCCGCTCAGGGCTTCGAGCGTTCTTCCTTGCAGCAGAGGGAGCAATGACAGGCCGCTACTGCCCGGGGTAAATAGACGCGGAAAGTGTCTCATTCCCGTGACACAGCCTCACGAAAGCGTGGCACAAGACACTGCTTACTGGGAAAGGGCCTGGTCTGCCTGCCGCATCAGGCCCGGAGCGGTCTTCCCTGAAGCGGGCGGAGCTGGGGCGGGCCGCTACTGACCGAGAGAGATCCTCAGGAAAGGTGTCTCTTTCCCGTGACATGGCCCCAACCGCGAAAGTGGAGCTCGACACCGAGGCGTGGCCAGCGCTGTTTACTTGACCTGGACCGGCGCTGCCTGCCGCACCATGCCCCGAATGGTATTCTCTGCAGCGAGCGGAGCCGATGTCTGCCTTTATTCCCCGAGGTAAATCCAAGGGACAAGTGTTTCATTCCCGTGACAAGTGTCTCATTCCCATGACACGGCTCCTAGCGGGTCCGCGGCACTCGACTACGAGGCACGACCAGCACTGCCTACTAGGCCGGGGCCCGGCCCATCAGCCGCTCAAGGCCCGACTGTTCTTCCCTGCAGCGTAGGGAGCTTGGGCAGGCCCCTACTGTCCGGGGTAATTATACGGGGAAAGTTTCTCATTCCCGTGACACAGCCCCAAGAGCAACCGTGGCACACGGCACTGCTTACTGGGAAAGGGCCCGGTCTGCCTGCCGCACCAGGCCCGGAGCGGTCTTCCCTGAAGCGGGCGGAGCTGACCGAGAGAGATCCTTAGGAAAGGTGTCTCTTTCCCGTGACACGGCCCCCAACCGCGAAAGTGGAGCTCGACACCAAGGCGTGGCCAGCGCTTTTTACTGGGCCTGGACCCGCGCTGCCTGCCGCATCAGGCCCCGAATGGTTTTCTCTGCAGCGAGCGGAGCCGATGTCTGCCGCTAGTGCCCGGGGTAAAACCAAGGGACAAGTGTCTCATTCAAGTGACACGGCGCGGCCAGCACTGCCTACTGAGCCAGGGCCCGGCCCATCAGCCGCTAAGGGCTTCGAGCGTTCTTCCTTGCAGCAGAGGGAGCAATGACAGGCCGCTACTGCCCGGGGTAAATAGACGCGGAAAGTGTCTCATTCCCGTGACACAGCCTCACGAAAGCGTGGCACAAGGCACTGCTTACTGGGAAAGGGCCTGGTCTGCCTGCCGCACCAGGCCCGGAGCGGTCTTCCCTGAAGCGGGCGGAGCTGGGGCGGGCCGCTACTGACCGAGAGAGATCCTAAGGAAAGGTGTCTCTTTCCCGTGACACGGCACCAACCGCGAAAGTGGAGCTCGACACCGAGGCGTGGCCAGCGCTGTTTACTTGACCTGGACCGGCGCTGCCTACTGCACCATGCCCCGAATGGTATTCTCTGCAGCGAGCGGAGCCGATGTCTGCCTTTATTCCCCGAGGTAAATCCAAGGGACAAGTGTCTCATTCCCGTGACAAGTGTCTCATTCCCATGACACGGCTCCTAGCGGGTCCGCGGCACTCGACTACGAGGCGCGACCAGCATTGCCTTCTAGGCCGGGGCCCGGCCCATCAGCCGCTCAAGGCCCGACTGTTCTTCCCTGCAGCGTAGGGAGCTTGGGCAGGCCCCTACTGTCCGGGGTAATTATACGGGGAAAGTTTCTCATTCCCGTGACACAGCCCCAAGAGCAACCGTGGCACACGGCACTGCTTACTGGGAAAGGGCCCGGTCTGCCTGCCGCACCAGGCCCGGAGCGGTCTTCCCTGAAGCGGGCGGAGCTGACCGAGAGAATCCTCAGGAAAGGTGTCTCTTTCCCGTGACACGGCCCCCAACCGCGAAAGTGGAGCTCGACACCGAGGCGTGGCCAGCGCTGTTTACTGGGCCTGGACCCGCGCTGCCTGCCGCATTAGGCCCAGAATGGTTTTCTCTGCAGCGAGCGGAGCCGATGTCTGCCGCTAGTGCCCGGGGTAAATCCAAGGGACAAGTGTCTCATTCAAGTGACACGGCGCGGCCAGCACTGCCTACTGAGCCAGGGCCCGGCCCATCAGCCGCTCAGGGCTTCGAGCGTTCTTCCTTGCAGCAGATGGAGCAATGACAGGCCGCTACTGCCCGGGGTAAATAGACGCGGAAAGTGTCTCATTCCCGTGACACAGCCTCACGAAAGCGTGGCACAAGGCACTGCTTACTGGGAAAGGGCCTGGTCAGTCTGCCGCACCAGGCCCGGAGCGGTCTTCCCTGAAGCGGGCGGAGCTGGGGCGGGCCGCTACTGACCGAGAGAGATCCTCAGGAAAGGTGTCTCTTTCCCGTGACACGGCCCCAACCGCGAAAGTGGAGCTCGACACCGAGGCGTGGCCAGCGCTGTTTACTGGGCCTGGACCGGCGCTGCCTGCCGCATTTGGCCCAGAATGGTTTTCTCTGCAGCGAGCGGAGCCGATGTCTGCCGCTAGTGCCCGGGGTAAATCCAAGGGACAAGTGTCTCATTCAAGTGACACGGCGCGGCCAGCACTGCCTACTGAGCCAGGGCCCGGCCCATCAGCCGCTCAGGGCTTCGAGCGTTCTTCCTTGCAGCAGAGGGAGCAATGACAGGCCGCTACTGCCCGGGGTAAATAGACGCGGAAAGTGTCTCATTCCCGTGACACAGCCTCACGAAAGCGTGGTACAAGGCACTGCTTACTCGGAAAGGGCCAGGTCTGCCTGCCAGGCCCGGAGCGGTCTTCCCGAGGCGTGGCCAGCGCTGTGTACTCGGTGGGTTACGGGGCCACCTGCCACACAAGGCCCCGAGCAGCCTTCTCTGCAGCGAGCGGATCAAGGGGCTGCCGTTCGTTTCCGAGGTAAATGCATCTGACGAGTGTCTCATTCCCGTGACAAGTGTGTTTTTCCCGTGACACGGCTCCTGGCGCTCCCGTGACACTCGCCATTGAGGCGCGGCCAGCCTTGTTAAAAGGACATGGGAGCAGCCTTCCCTGAAGCGGGCAGAGCTAGGGCTGGCCGCTTCTGCCCGGGGTTAAAACAGCGGGAGAGTGTTTCATTCCCGTGACACGGCTCCTACCGCGCCAGCCGCTCTCGACAAGGAGGGAGGCGTTGCGAGCTTTGCTTACAGGGCTCGGGCCCTGGCAAGCTGCGGCACCGAGCCACGAGCGGTTTTCTCTGCAGCAAGCGGAACAGTGGAATGCCGCTCGTTCACGGGGTAAATCCGCGGGTCAAGGGTCTCATTCCGGTCACAAGTGTTTCATTCCCGTGAAACGGCCCAAAGCGCACCCCAGGCACAACATCGAGGCGGTCTTCCCTGTAGCGGACAAAGCGGGGACGGGCCGCTACTGTCCGGATTTATTCCAAGGGAAATGTGTCTCATTCCCGTGACACTGCCCCTAGCGCGCCAGCGGCACTCGACACCGAGGGCGGGGCCACGGCCATCTGCCGCACTAAGCCCCCGTTGGTCTTATCTGCGGCTAGCGGCGCTTGGCCTGCCGCTCTTTCTCGCGGCTAATCTAAGGGACAAGTGTCTCATTCCCTTGACAAGTGCCTCAGATAAATGGAGAGAGAAAGAGAGGGAGAGACAGACAGAGATAGAGACAGAAAGAAAAACAGACTGACAGACAGACAGAGAAAGAGAGGGGACAGAGGGGTAACTCAGTAAATCAGATCAACCGACAGAAGTAAAATTCATATGAAAAATAAAACATTGAAACTAAACGTGCCTATTTAAAAAGAGTAACGGCGTTATTCGCAAATAAGCCGAAGATAGGTTTGTCAAATTGTAGATTTCATTATATACCATTTAAAGGCATTTATCTGTTTATTCCGAATGTGTAGGACTAATTAGACTTTCAAATAAGCTTATTTCGGATGTCAATCAAATGTCTAATGACTAATTAGTGTTTTCCAATGTCTACCGAATGTCTAATGACAAAATAGACATTCAGAAAAAAAATTCGAATGTCCACCGAATGTCTAATGACTAATTAGACATTCAAATCAGTGTTTTCCAATGTCCACAAAATGTCTAATGACTAATTAGACATTCAAATCAGTGTTTTCCAATGTCCACCGAATGTCTAATGACTAACTAGACATTCAAATCAGTGTTTTCCAATGTCCACCGAATGTCTAATGACTAAATAGACATTCAAAAAAAAATTTCGAATGTCCAGTGAATGTCTAATGACTAATTAGACATTCAAATCAGTGTTTCCCAATGTCCACCGAATGTCTAATGACTAATTAGATATTCAAATCAGTCTTTTCCAATGTCCACCGAATGTCTAATGACTAAATAGACATTCAAAAAAAAATTCGAATGTCCACCGAATGTCTAATGACTAATTAGACATTCAAATCAGTGTTTTCCAATGTCCACCGAATGTCTAATGACTAATTAGACATTCAAATCAGTCTTTTCCAATGTCCACCGAATGTCTAATGACTAATTAGACATTCAAATCAGTGTTTTCCAATGTCCACCGAATGTCTAATGACTAAATAGACATTCAAAAAAAAATCGAATGTCCACTGAATGTCTAATGACTAATTAGACATTCAAATCAGTGTTTTCCAATGTCCACCGAATGTCTAATGACTAATTACACATTCAAATCAGTGTTTTCCAATGTCCACCGAATGTCTAATGACTAATTAGACATTCAAATCAGTGTTTTCCAATGTCCACCGAATGTCTAATGACTAAATAGACATTCAAAAAAAAATTTCGAATGTCCACCGAATGTCTAATGACTAACTAGACATTCAAATCAGTGTTTTCCAATGTCCACCGAATGTCTAATGACTAAATAGACATTCAAAAAAAAATTTCGAATGTCCAGTGAATGTCTAATGACTAATTAGACATTCAAATCAGTGTTTCCCAATGTCCACCGAATGTCTAATGACTAATTAGATATTCAAATCAGTCTTTTCCAATGTCCACCGAATGTCTAATGACTAAATAGACATTCAAAAAAAAATTCGAATGTCCACCGAATGTCTAATGACTAATTAGACATTCAAATCAGTGTTTTCCAATGTCCACCGAATGTCTAATGACTAATTAGACATTCAAATCAGTCTTTTCCAATGTCCACCGAATGTCTAATGACTAATTGGACATTCAAATCAGTGTTTTCCAATGTCCACCGAATGTCTAATGACTAAATAGACATTCAAAAAAAAAATCGAATGTCCACTGAATGTCTAATGACTAATTAGACATTCAAATCAGTGTTTTCCAATGTCCACCGAATGTCTAATGACTAATTAGACATTCAAATCAGTGTTTTCCAATGTCCACCGAATGTCTAATGACTAATTAGACATTCAAATCAGTGTTTTCCAATGTCCACCGAATGTCTAATGACTAAATAGACATTCAAAAAAAAATTTCGAATGTCCACCGAATGTCTAATGACTAATTAGACATTCAAATCAGTGTTTTCCAATGTCCACCGAATGTCTAATGACTAAATAGACATTCAAAAAAAAAATCGAATGTCCACTGAATGTCTAATGACTAATTAGACATTCAAATCAGTGTTTCCCAATGTCCACCGAATGTCTAATGACTAATTAGACATTCAAATCAGTGTTTTCCAATGTCCACCGAATGTCTAATGACTAATTAGACATTCAAATCAGTGTTTTCCAATGTCCACCGAATGTCTAATGACTAAATAGACATTCAAAAAAAAATTTCGAATGTCAACCGAATGTCTAATGACTAATTAGACATTCAAATCAGTGTTTTCCAATGTCAACCGAATGTCTAATGACTAATTAGACATTCAAATCAGTGTTTTCCAATGTCCACCGAATGTCTAATGACTAAATAGACATTCAAAAAAAATCGAATGTCCACTGAATGTCTAATGACTAATTAGACATTCAAATCAGTGTTTTCCAATGTCCACCGAATGTCTAATGACTAATTAGACATTCAAATATGTGTTTTCCAATGTCCACCGAATGTCTGATGACTAAATAGACATTCATAAAAAATTTCGAATGTCCACCGGATGTCCAATGACTAATTAGACATTCAATTATGTGTTTTCCAATGTCCACCGAATGTCTAATGACTAATTAGACATTCAAATCAGTGTTTCCAATGTCCACCGAATGTCTAATGACTAAA
Organism: Fragum fragum; assembly: GCA_946902895.1. Classification (NCBI taxonomy): domain Eukaryota; kingdom Metazoa; phylum Mollusca; class Bivalvia; order Cardiida; family Cardiidae; genus Fragum; species Fragum fragum. Next base: position 5,863,004 of record OX336365.1, read on the forward strand.
TAGACATTCAAAAAAAATTTCGAATGTCCACCGAATGGCTAATGACTAATTAAACATTCAAATCAGTGTTCTCCAATGTCCACCGAATGTCTAATGACTAATTAGACATTCAAATCAGTGTTTTCGAATGTCAACCGAATGTCTAATGACTAAATAGACATTCAAAAAAAATTTCGAATGTCCACCGAATGTCTAATGACTAATTAGACATTCAAATCAGTGTTTTCCAATGTCCACCGAATGTCTAATGACTAATTAGACATTCAAATCAGTGTTTTCGAATATCCACCGAATGTCTAATGACTAATTAGACATTCAAATCAGTGTTTTCCAATGTCCACCGAATGTCTAATGACTAAATAGACATTCAAAAAAAATTTCGAATGTCCACCGAATGTCAAATGACTAATTAGACATTCAAATATGTGTTTTCCGATGTCCACCGAATTTCTAATGACTAATTAGACATTCAAATCAGTGTTTTCCAATGACCACCGAATGTCTAATGACTATATAGACATTCAAAAAAAATTTCGAATGTCAACCGAATGTCTAATGACTAATTAGACATTCAAATCAGTGTTTTCCAATGTCCACCGAATGTCCAATGACGAATTAGACATTCAAAACAGTATTTTCCAATGTCCACCGAATGTCTAATGACTAATTAGACATTCAAATCAGTGTTTTCGAATATCCACCGAATGTCTAATGACTAATTAGACATTCAAATCAGTGTTTTCCAATGTCCACCGAATGTCTTATGACTTAATAGACATTCAAAAAAAATTTCGAATGTCCACCGAATGTCAAATGACTAATTAGACATTCAAATATGTGTTTTCCAATGTCCACCGAATGTCTAATGACTAATTAGACATTCAAATCAGTGTTTTCCAATGACCACCGAATGTCTTATGACTATATAGACATTCAAAAAAAATTTCGAATGTCAACCGAATGTCTAATGATTAATTAGACATTCAAATCAGTGTTTTCCAATGTCCACCGAATGTCCAATGACGAATTAGACATTCAAAACAAAATTTTCCAATGTCCACCGAATGTCTAATGACTAATTAGACATTCAAATCAGTGTTTTCCAATGTCCACCGAATGTCTAATGACTAATTAGACATTCAAAACAGTGTTTTCCAATGTCCACCGAATGTCTGATGACTAAATAGACATTCATAAAAAATTTCGAATGTCCACCGAATGTCTAATGACTAATTAGACATTCAATTATGTGTTTTCCAATGTCCACCGAATGTCTAATGACTATTTAGACATTCAAAACAGTGTTTTCCAATGTCCACCGAATGTCTGATGACTAAATAGACATTCATAAAAAATTTCGAATGTCCACCGAATGTCTAATGACTAATTAGACATTCAATTATGTGTTTTCCAATGTCCACCGAATGTCTAATGACTAATTAGACATTCAAATCAGTGTTTTCCAATGTCCACCGAATGTCTAATGACTAAATAGACATTCAAAAAAAATTTCGAATGTCCACCGATTGTCTAATGACCAATTAAACATTCAAATCAGTGTTTTCCAATGTCCACCGAATGTCTAATGACTAAATAGACATTCAAAAAAAATTTCGAATGTCCACCGAATGTCTAATGACTAATTAGACATTCAAATCAGTGTTTTCCAATGTCCACCGAATGTCTAATGACTAATGAGACATTCAAATATGTGTTTTCCAATATCCACCGAATGTCTAATGACTAATTAGACATTCAAATCAGTGTTTTCCAATGTCCACCGAATGTCTAATGACTAAATAGACATTCAAATAAAAAATTTCGAATGTCGACCGAATGTCTAATGACTAATTAGACATTCAAATCAGTGTTTTCGAATGTCCACCGAATGTCTAATGACTAATTAGACATTCAAATCAGTGTTTTCCAATGTCCACCGAATGTCTAATGACTAAATAGACATTCAAAAAAATTTTCCAATGTCCACCGAATGTCTAATGACTAATAAGACATTCAAATCAGTGTTTTCCAATGTCCACCGAATGTCCAATGACGAATTAGACATTCAAAACAGTATTTTCCAATGTCCACCGAATGTCTAATGACTAATTAGACATTCAAATCAGTGTTTTCCAATGTCCACCGAATGTCTAATGACTAAATAGACATTCAATAAAAAATTTCGAATGTCCGACGAATGTTTAATGACTAATTAGAAATTCAAATATGTGTTTTCCAATGTCCACCGAATGTCTAATGACTAATTAGACATTCAAATCAGTGTTTTCCAATGTCCACCGAATGTCTAATGACTAAATAGACATTCAAAAAAAATTTCGAATGTCCACCGAATGTCTAATGACTAATTAGACATTCAAATCAGTGTTTTCCAATGTCCACCGAATGTCTAATGACTAATGAGACATTCAAATATGTGTTTTCCAATGTCCACCGAATGTCTAATGACTAATTAGACATTCAAATCAGTGTTTTCCAATGTCCACCGAATGTCTAATGATTAATTAGAGATTCAGAAAAAAAAATTCGAATGTCCACCGAATGTCTAATGACTAATTAGACATTCAAATATGTGTTTTCCAATGTCCACCGAATTTCTAATGACTAATTAGACATTCAAATCAGTGTTCTGCAATGTCCACCGAATGTCTAATGACTAATTAGACATTCAGAAAAAAAAATTCGAATGTCCACCGAATGTCTAATGACTAATTAGACATTCAAATCAGTATTTTCGAATGTCAACCGAATGTCTAATGACTAATTAGACATTCAAATCAGTGTTTTCCAATGTCCACCGAATGTCTAATGACTAAATAGACATTCAAAAAAAATTCGAATGTCCACCGAATGTCTAATGACTAATTAGACATTCAAGTCTGTGTTTTCCAATGTCCAACGAATGTCTAATGACTAAATAGACATTCAAAAAAAATTCGAATGTCCACCGAATGTCTAATGACTAATTAGACATTCAAATCAGTGTTTCCAATGTCCACCGAATGTCTAATGACTAATTAGACATTCAAAACAGTATTTTTTAATGTCCACCGAATGTCTAATGACTAATTAGACATTCAAATCAGTGTTTTCCAATGTCCACCGAATGTCTAATGACTAAATAGACATTCATAAAAATTTTCGAATGTCCACCGAATGTTTAATGACTAATTAGACATTCAAATATGTGTTTTCCAATGTCCACCGAATGTCTAATGACTAATTAGACATTCAAATCAGTGTTTTCCAATGTCCACCGAATGTCTAATGACTAATTAGACATTCAAAAAAAATTTCGAATGTCCACCGAATGTCTAATGACTAATTAGACATTCAAATCTGTGTTTTCCAATGTCCACCGAATGTCTAATGACTAATTAGACATTCAAATCAGTATTTTCGAATGTCAACCGAATGTCTAATGACTAAATAGACATTCAAAAAAAAATTCGAATGTCCACCGAATGTCTTATGACTAATTAGACATTCAAATCTGTGTTTTCCAATGTCCACGGAATGTCTAATGACTAATTGGACATTCAAATCTGTGTTTTCCAATGTCCACCGAATGTCTAATGATTAATTAGACATTCAATTTTTATACTTGTTGAATGTCTATTTATGCGATTAGACATTCGGCCGAATGTCTAATGTCTAATGTCAAATGTTCTGCCAACTTCACGGACTTTTTAATTAAGACCCCGCAGGTTGCTCAGGCACGTTTTTATACGCGTGTACGTATGGTGGACCGTTTAGGTCAAAAGTCCTCTTTATGTCGTCCAAGCAACTTGATTGATTTATTGAATTTGGTTTAACACCACTTTTAACAGTATATAAGTCATATCGCGGCGGCTGGAGTACCTAACAATGGATTCCTGGTATTTTTCACACCAGTACTACCACTACATCTTTTCCTAGCCTCCAGCTGCCATCGCATTTAGGTTTACGATTATCCACCCATTGGTGAGAGAGACAAATGTCGGAGAGGATATGTGCCGCCGCCGGAGACTAAGCACAAAGAACGTGTGCACGCCTTAAATAATGCAGATGAACCTATTAAATCCGAACATGTGTGCTTACATTTTGAAAGTGCGTGCGTTATTATTTAACCTTTAGGTACGAATCTGGTATTGCGGTATATAAATTTAGTTAACTAAAGAACTCCGTTATACAGGGGATCTGAGTATGAACTTTTAGAGCTTTTTTCAATCGTTTCTCAAAACGAAAAGGTTGAGGGCTCACTTACTTTCCTACTCTAGACGAGGTTGACATCACTTTTTTTCCAGACACATCTTTATTTCAAAAGAACAAAAACGGTTCTAGAACCATTCGCAACATAGAAAGGGAATTTGTAGAAGACGATTCGGTTCGATATATAGAAAACAAGGATATATGCGTTCTTTGATGTGTCTCTTAATGTGTGTATTAACCCATTCTAACAAAATGACGCTTTTTGACGCCCCTCAAGAAAATCCATTGGAAAAATATTGACGTATAAAATGCAAAAAATGCTTGTAACAAGCAGTTTCTTCAATTTTACTCAATGTTTTCTACCAAGAAATCTGAAAAAATATAAAATTCCATAAACTTAACAGTATCGTCTGCAACCCCTTTCAATTTGGACCAGTTTAAAATTTGTCGTCTGGTAATGGGTTAAATGATTATTTCTAGATTCGTGACAAGCAGAACCAACCAGTCGACGCAGACACGCTACCACCATCCGCCCTGAAGTATGTGGCTCGATCCGGCACATACCAAGGCTACAGGGAGGTGGTGCGGAGATTCGAACTCAAACCGGCCTACTACGTTATTATCCCTAGCACTTTCTTTCCTAATAAAGAGGCTAAATTCCTATTAAGGATTTATACCGAGACGCCAATAACATCGGAGTAAGTAAAGCTTTGTTTATTTACTTTTTCGGCGGACGTGATAGGTTGTTTAAGTCTGCGATTTTCTTTTCGAGATCTTTAAAACTGTTTGCTACCAAGTCTATGTTAATATGAAATGAAATGAGATTCTTTTGACTATAATTTCTTTTTTAGCTCACTGAGCAGATCGTCGTCTCCGTCGTACAGCATATTTTCATTTTGAAATTTCCTCCCTTTTCAAACTACTGCAAATTTCAACCAAACTTGGTAGGAATGCTTCTCAAATAACCTTTATTGATATTGTATGCAAAATGTTGATAGGCCCTTAAATATAAATGTAGCAGGACGGAGCTTATTTTCTCTATAAAGCTCTTTCCTTTCTTAGGCTTTTTATTTCATTTATTTTTTTTTTTGGGGGGGGGGGTGTCACCAAAACTAAGCAGAAATATTCCTTGGGTGACCCTTCCTAAAACTCGTCCATGGAATTCTGACGAAAGAAAAAGCGATAAATCTAACAGTTTCTGGCTTTAATTTTGATCCACCATTTATTCACACACCAATAAAGTTGTAATGTATTGATCGGACACATGTACAGATTGTTTAAATTCTTAGAATTATTTCTTTCACCACGATACCTGACTTTTGTTAACACAAATGTCAAACAGCATTGCTCATTATTTCAACATACACTGTAATTTAATTTTTAGTTTCGTCTATCAAAAACGGGCGTCCTGATTGGTCGAAGAAAATATTCATAACTCAATGAACATAATTTTGAGCACGCAGCAATTTTGTATGCTTCCGCAAAAAAATAGTCCCATACAAAAAGGTATAGAAATTTGCAAAGATTTTGCCATTTTCGCTATATACTATTAAACTATAAGAGATGAAGAGAATATTTTTTTGTTTTGTTTTCATGGAGGTAAGAACCGAAAAATCTAATCACACTGTAAGAATACGCGAAGCGGATTCATGCATAAGTGTGATTAGGCTTTTGGGTTCATACCTCCTTGAAAACAGAAAATATTCTCTTCGTCTCTTAAGTATATCGAATATCATCACTCCATCGAAAGTGTTCGAGGTTATATACAGTCTGTGTCAATCAAACAGGCGTTTCATTTCAGAGTCTTAGACGAAAATAATGCACCTGAGGTGAGTTTTACAATAACTATTGTTTAATCCAAATTCTATAGAAATACGACGGAGCAAACCAGAAACAATCCTTCATCGCGCAGCCGACAATCATTTGAAAAGTGCAAATGGATATTTCCAATCACGAAAGATCATTAGCCATCCTAACATTCGTGGGGGTTACCAATTATATATATTTTTATAATCTCAATTTAAGTCGGTTTTTTTTCTGAGATGTATGATGGCATGATATTGGAATACTTGGTATGCGGAAAAAAAGGGACCATAACTCTATCTTGAAGAAGATAATAATTATGTCGTATTTTTCTCCATGTGACGAAGTGATTTTCTATATACGTTCAGTATGCACATACCACCTCCGGACTTATTGAAGGATCGTTTGTTTTCGCTTCATAGCAATTGCTTTAAAAGCGACGCCTCAAGAAGTTATTAAGGGGGTAGTGCAATTATAGAGAACCCATTTCCACACTACAGAATTTTAGATTGGTCCAAATTTATAATATCACAAAAGACACTTTTAAATTAATCAAATTTTATATTTATTTACTATTCATTTATTTATTTGAATTTATAGTTTACTTGGCGTAGAAAACATTGTGAATAATAAAGAAAGAGTTGTAACATTAGTTATTAATTCAAGCAGTAGTTATGGCGTTTAGGTCGATAGCCAACCATTTTTTTTTTGTTACAAAGTACTGACACCTATATCTCAAAATAACTCCATTTGATATCTAAGTGAATCTTCCTGTTGGAGCCCAGTAGGCGTGGCCAACGATCCGTCAATTATCATGGCGCTGAAAATACGTCCAAACTATATACTAGAGATTTAATTTTTGTCTTCGTAGTGTGCACTTGGTTCTTCATCTATAAAACTATTTTCATCTTTCCAGCTTTCAAATCTAGAACCGGACCCAATCTTTGACTTGTTCAAGAAGCATGCTGGAGATGATGGGCGAATGGACCATAAAGAGTTGCAAACTTTTCTGGAAGAGGCTACCGGAAATGGTGGGTAAAGCAAAACTTCCTACCTCGAGGATATAGGACGTCCTCGGGTTTATGTACACTTAAATGGGAAATCTCTTATATAATAGGAAAATGCTGTGTTACTTTTTCCCTAATCATATAAATGGTTGAATATAAAAACTAAACTTAAAACAACATTATTTTTGTATACACAAAATTTTGTCCTATGACTCTAATGGAACAATGTCTCCGTCTACGAAAAAACGATTTTTTGTTCGTTTTATTTGTTTGTTTTTGTTTGTTTTATTTGTTGTTGTTGTTGTTGTTGTTGTTGTTTGAAATTTGTATAGTTGATACAATTTAAACTGATCCTTACTCCTGTCATTGAAAATTAATTTAGATTCGATCTTTTTACCTCCGTATTGCACGTATTGCTCTCGGAAACAGCCAATACTAATCTCAAAATCTGTGCTATAAACTTGCATCGCATTATATCACAAAAATAATAATTGCGTGATCAAAGTTATGTTCATAAACAAATAGCTAGTCAAAACGCTCCAATCTTCAAAGGCGAAACAGAAATTAAATACAGATTGAAAAACAAAAATGAATATTGTCTTACCCTAATATCGATGGCTTAGAGCAAAACATAGTATGGCTCTATACATTGTATAGAGCCATACTATGTTTTTGCTCTAAGCCATCGATATGTAGCAGAGCCGTTCTATTACTCCTTAGCTACAAATTCACTCTTTTTTCAGCAATACACAAGTGATTATCTTATTTTTTTATTCCAGATATGGAGAACGCGATACAATTTCAAGAAGAGACATGTCGTAGTTTGTTAGTGCTCATGGACGTATCCTTTCGACTGTGTACAGCGTATTTGACTCTGCATAAACTTTCTCTTTGTTGCATTGTCCGAGTATCATTATTATTATTTCTTTGGTATAATGTCCTCGTATTTTTCCGCAGTCATAGCACAGTTGGTAGCGCGTCGGACTGTCAGTTATGAGGTCCCGGGTTCCAACAATCATTTTATTGTTTTATTACAATATTAAATGGAAGGTCGTATTTCGAACATTGATCATTTATGTCTTTCCTAGAGGAAAGTGTTTGTATTGGGATGTGGTTATTTATTTTCAATCCTATTTTCATCACAGGTTTTTTTTATTATTACTATTATTTTGTCATCATTTGAACCATTTTTGTTAATAATATCAGTATTAATGCAGCCGCCGTCATATCGCAGTTGGTAGCGTGTCGGACTGTCAATCTAGAGGTCCCGGGTTCGATCCCTGTCGGCGGCACTCATCCTTTCCGACTATTTATCTCCCACCAATGGGTCGATAATCGTAAACCTATGTGGGATAGCTATGGGGGCTAGGAAAGGATGTGATTGCGGTACTGGTGTGAGAAATACCAGGAATCCATTGTTAGATGCTACAGCCACCGCGATATAACTGAAAGATTGTTGAAAGCGGCGTAAAACCCCATTCAAACAAACAAATCATTATTAATGCAAAATTATGACGAAGTCCATGATGACAATCAGTTGGGGGAGTTTCTTGAGATAAGCAAGCACATAAGCAATTCCAGATCACATATGGTGTACCGGTTGGTCCAAAGGTCCACTTTAATTCGTGTAAGCATAAAATGTGTGTGCACGTGTAAACGATACAGGTAAACCGGTTAGAATTAAGTGTTTGCGCTTATGCACTTTAGATATTAGCTTGCACACGTATAAAGAAACTAAAGACAGTCCAAACAAACATGACGATAGTGAAGATTGAATGAAGGCTTTACCGTTTTCGTTTTCCATACATTTGATACCATGGAAATTTAAAGTGCGATAACGGAATGAAAACATGTTCGTCAAATCGAAATCGTTCCCGTCCGTGTCAAATTCAACTGTGTATAATCGGAACCCGACCTATATTAACCCTTTCCTGTTCAATCCCTGGTTTATACGTCCTTGTGATTTTATACATTAGAAAACGTTGTGAGAAAAGAAGAAACTGCTTTGAACAAGCAATCTCTTCTTTTCCCACAATAATTTATACCTTGTAGGCTGGTTACTTTTCAAATTGCAATCACTTTTAGTTGTCGCCTGCAACTTTTATCAAATTGGACAAGTCCTAAATTTTGAAAAACAGGAAAGGGTTAAATTTATCCTTAACTGTCAATAGAAAGACCGATCTGGATTTCTCAACGCTATAGAAGCTAAACATGCTTACAGGGAAATTATGGCTTATGTAGTAAGTATCTTTATTGAATATAGAGGATATTGAACTAGTGCTCGTGACTTGTCGAGTTTAATTAAACGAGGAATAAATTAATTTTTAGTTCCGTCTATCAAAAACGAGCGTTCTGATTCGTCGAAAAAGAATATTCATACCTCTATGATCAAACTTTTGAGCACTCAGCTATTTTGTATGCTTCCGCACAAACTGGTCCCATACAAAAAAGTATTAATAATTGTTAAGTTTTTGCTTTTTTTTTTTTCTCGCTCGATGCTATTAATTATAAAAAAATGAAGAGATTTGTTTTTGTTTGTTTGTTCTCATTGATGTATGAACCGAAAAATCTAATAACACTTTATGCTTCGAGTATTCATACAGTGTGATTAGTTTTTTCGGCTCATACCTCCATGAAAACAAAAATTATTCTCTTCATCTCTTAAATGTGACTGTAATAAAATGGTTAAATATCAGCTGAAAAGCATAAATACCAGGAATTGAACATGTAAAATCTTGCAAATATGTATGTCCATGATATATGCAAAGCTATCAAAGACTCGCCGTTTGCGTGCCTCGACCCAACGCCGACCAGCTACCTAATGGCTTAAACCGAAATTTTCCTAGTCGTGTATGTATTGTTTTAAAGTTTTGAAGTCAACATGAAGTTGTTTTCCATAACAGAACCACCCCTACCCTCGACATGACGATAGCCTTTTCCTGTTTTTCAAAATAATGGACTTGTCTAATTTGAAAGAAGTTACATGCGACAATTAAAAAATAAATGAGATTTGAAAAGTATTCAATTTCAAGGGTAGAAAATATTTTGGAAAAAGAAGAAATTGCATTTTTCAAGCAATTTCTTCTTTTCCCACAATATTTCCTTAAGTATAAAATAGATAAGACGTAAAAAAAAATGGATTGTGTGCGAAAGGGCTAATGTGTGAACTTCCTATTCAACTAGCGTATAACTCATTAATGGCCAAGTGGTCAATCTAGGGAGAGCCCTCAGCTTACGAACAAACTACACAAAATGCGTTACTGTGATACAACAGCCCGTGCTTCGAAACCATGCGGACTAGAAGATTTAAACGTGCATTTAAAGTTGAAGTAAAGAGAATATTCCTCGACGCAGTCTTTAGGCATTGTAATTGATCTTTTAAAGCTATGCATTCATGGCAGAGACGTGCTACACAAAACGTAATCACACAATGACAGAGAAACAGAGACGGCAAGACAAAAAGACAGAGTGGGAGAGAGATAGAGATATTCGGGTTGACAATTAAGAATCCATAACAAGCATGTCCGTAACTTTTAAAAAAAAACTCGCATACGCTCAGAATATAGACCCCAATCAGACTAAAAATCTATACACAGTCTAATTAGAGTTTTTGTAGATAGATGCTGACCCAAAGTTTCTTTGCACGGTGAATCTGTGCTCGTCACGCATAAATTAAATCGTTGGAAATCGTTGGATATGTCAAGGATTGGCTCGTAAATGGGTGAGCTCCGCTTAGCTTTAAATAACTGGATTGAGATCAATGTGCAAGGGTTGGTCCATAAATGGATGAGCGCCATTTAGCTTTAGATAACTGGATTGAGATAAATTTGCCAGATTCACAATATGCAATAAAACTTGTTTTTGTTTAGGATAATAAATCCTTAAAAGTACATTAAGAAAAAGAACATAAATTTGACGTGAAATTAAAACCAAGACAAAATCTCTGGAGTGTGTACTTTTGCGGTATTGTACGTATGAAGATACGGGTGTATACTTTAAGTATGTAACTTGTTAAATTTTGCAGGTAGTTTTCCGACAGTTTGACAAAGATAAATCGAATACTGTGGATATGCTTGAACTTGGCACTATGTTTAAAAAGCTCGGTGAGTGTTTACGCTTACATGTACTCATTTTTGCATCTTCTGTAGTTAAACATAATACATGTAGTTGCGTGTTTAAGATTTTATTCACGGGAGTATGAACAAAACAAAAACGAATCAAAACGCTTGACTCTTGATGGACGAAACAAAAATTGAATTATAAATTGAAAAACTAAAAATATTTTACGAAGCAGATTTATGTATGAGTGAGATTAGGTTTTTCGATACATAGTTCCGTGAAAACAAAAATTATCTCTTCATTTCGTATGATGTAATGACATCGGCCGAAAAAATAATTTAGCAAATTTTTATACAATTTTTTATGGTGAAGTATACAAAATAGCTGAGTGCTCAAATTTTGTTCGTGGAGGTATAAATAATCTTTTTTGGCCAATAAGAACATTTGTTGTTGGTAGACAACACTAACAATTAAATTATTCACGGACGTCGCTCGGAACGTAATCTGGTTTTAGAATATAGGGCGTGGTTGGCGTCAGCCAAATGTCTACCTATCATAGAAATTAGACAGACGCATAATAATATCTTTTTTGAGAAAAGAAAATCTTGAACTATTATAAAACCAAGAATACCTTTTCCTTGGCATTATCTGTCAACTTAAGAAATCATTATATTGAACAACAAATGTTATAAGTGACCTCTGTAATCTTTATTTGTCCGTTGTTATAAGTGACCTCTATAATCTTTATTTGTCCGTTGTCCATTATGAATATGCTTAAACCCTTATTGAATTCTTAATAGATTCTTTCTAATTCCTCATTTGAATTATTCATATTTTAATCACAGTCTCTGCGGACAAAGCGTGGTAACCCCTGTATGAGCTGCAATTACAACAATTCAGTTACCGGTCTAGTATCTAATGGACAGCCGTCACAATTCAGTGTGATGGATACTCATAACAAGTTTCATTTTCATTCTGATGCTTTACTGTCACTGGCTTATATTTAAGCACAAATATAGAAATAACATTAGAAAGAATGACGGCAATCTGTCACTGATTTAAAAAATGTGACGGTTATTCATCACAAGTAAAACAATTCTGAAAGTATTAGACACTTTATGAAAAAAAATCAGTGTTGATCCTTTTAAAACCGTGATGTCTAAGTACAATTGGGCATTACTTCTCTATGCATTGTGTCGATTAATGTCATGCCGCTTTTATTTGTAGGACAAGGCATTTTTTAGATTCAAGGCATTTTCTAAACACCTTATGAAGGTGTTTAACTCATCGTTTTAGCCAACAAATCAAGTCTAGCGACGAAATAAAGCGAAAATTCGATTTAAATTGAAGAGATTTTCTTATGTCACACGTAGACATTAAAAGATACGCCATCTACGGTTTTTAGAAAGGATAAAAATCTAATATTTGGAATAACTATGGTGTGACGATTTAGCGTTACAATAGGAGGTAATGGTTAGTCATCAGATATTGGTTTGATAACTTTCCCTTATAACATTAAACCCATATTCTTGTGGGGATTATTATTGATTATTCTAAATACATGATTAGCTACATGTCATCTTACCTTTGGAAATCCTTCGTTCTAATCCTTTTGAATTATTCTAAACTATGAAAATATTGATAAAAAGAAACACACACAAAATATTCTTAAACTAACCTCCGAAATAAGCACCATAAATGCATCTATTTTACTGATCTATTTCTTCTTCATAATCAAGGTACCACTCAAGACCGAATGCCACGTATTATCTTTTTTTTTTCCTGTTCTTGTTTAACGCCGCTTTTAGCACTTTTCATCATATTGCGCCGACTGGAGCACCTAACAATGGATTCCTGGTACATCCCGCACCAGTGCCATCATTACATTATTTTCTAGCCTCCAGCTGCTATCTCACTTCGGTTAATGATTATCCACCCATTGGTGAGAGACAATTGTCAGAAATGATATGTGCTACCGCCGGGGATCGAACCCATAACGCCCCGTAACTGTAGATTGGGAATCTGATGCACTACCAACTGCGCTATGGAGGCGGGTATTGCAATCATTTTATTTATTTATTTATTTATTTTTAAATTTTGTGTGTGTGCAAAAGTCATACGATCACGTTAAGGTCAGTCACATTTATCTGAACTTTCAGAAATGCACTTTTTTGAAATAAAAATGTGTAATTGGACTATTTTTGTCAAAGTATTCAACTTTCATTATACATTTATGCTTTTCGATGAAGCAATTTATTTAATTGCTTTTGACAAACTGTATTTTTTGTGGTAAGCTGAAACTGTTTTTTCTCAATCATTTATCAAGGTTTTCCTGTCAGTCGCAACGTTTTGTTATCAATAGTACGGCGATACGGAAGTCGAAGTGGTTTGATTACGCTAGAAGATTTTATTGTTGCCGTTTGTAAGCTCACGACTATGTACTGTAAGTGAGAGAGTCTTTTTTTATTTCTTGTTCTTGTTTTGAAATAGAAATTAGAAGTTATTTTGACGATCAATGATTTGATTGATAATTCGATTTTTTACCGACAGCGTCGATCTATTAATTAGACCGCAGTTTACATTTTAACCCATTCCCACACAATGAAGCTTTAGGACAACCCTCAAGAAAAATAGTGTTAAAACATTGTTGAAAATGAAGAAATTGCTTGTAACAAGCAATTTCTTCATTTTTCCACAATGTGTTCTACGCAGAAATTCGAAAAAATCTAAAATTTCATAATCTTTAAATTGTCGTCTGCAGCTCGTTTCAATTTGAACCAGTCTAAAATGTTGCCGTCGGGTAATGATTTAAAACATGTACTTATGTGTACATGTTTTCACATACGCCATATTTTACAGCAACGGAATTTCCAGTTTTTGAAATAGTTTATGATCGCTCTTTATGATCGCTTTGTAGAAGAAATGAAATGACTTTCGGGTGTAGCTTGTCACGGTTATCTTTGTAGATTGGATACTTGGTGTTATTTAAACACGGGAACAAAATTTCTACAAATTTAAACCTTTAAATTCTTTATTTGCGACTGTGCTGCTATAACGAATTAGCGTCTATTTAAACACCATACTTCAACGGGAATAAAGGACTTTCGGGTAAGGCATGTCACAGTTATCTTTGTAGATTGGATACTTGGTGTTATTTAAACAGTATACTTCAACGGGAATAAAGGACTTTCGGGTGTAGCTTGTCACAGTTATCTTTGTAGATTGGATACTAAGTGTCATTTAAACACTATACTTCAACGGGAATAAATGACTTTCGGGTGTAGCTTGCCACAGTTATCTTTGTAGATTAGATACTAAGTGTTATTTAAACACTTTACTTCAACGGGAATAAAGGACTTTCGGGTGTAGCTTGCCACAGTTATCTTTGTAGATTAGATACTAAGTGTTATTTAAACACTATACTTCAACGGGAATAAAGGACTTTCGGGTGTAGCTTGCCACAGTTATCTTTGTAGATTGGATACTAAGTGTTATTTAAACACCATACTTCAACGGGAATAAATGACTTTCGGGTAAGGCATGTCACAGTTATCTTTGTAGATTGGATACTTGGTGTTATTTAAACACCATACTTCAACGGGAATAAATGACTTTCGGGTAAGGCATGTCACAGTTGTCTTTGTAGATTGGATACTTGGTGTTATTTAAACACCATACTTCAACGGGAATAAATGACTTTCGGGTAAGGCATGTCACAGTTATCTTTGTAGATTGGATACTTGGTGTTATTTAAACACCATACTTCAACGGGAATAAATGACTTTCGGGTAAGGCATGTCACAGTTATCTTTGTAGATTGGATACTTGGTGTTATTTAAACAGTATACTTCAACGGGAATAAAGAACTTTCGGGTGTAGCTTGTCACAGTTATCTTTGTAGATTGGATACTTGGCGTTATTTAAACACTATACTTCAACGGGAACAAAATTTCTACAAATTTAAACCTTTAAAATTCTTTATTTGCGACTGTGCTGCTATAACGAATTAGCGTCTATTTGTCACATATCATGTGTTCACGGTATATTAGCTAAAAACTTTTACTTTTTAACCCATTTCCACACAACCCCTACTTTTTACGCCACTCAAGAAACAAGCTTTGGAAAACATTGTGGAAAATGAAGAAAATGCTTGTTTCAAGTAATTTCTTCATTTTCCACAATGTTTTCTATCTTAAACAACGAAAAAATTTAAAATTCCATCAACTTGAAATCTTCGTCTGCAGCTTCTTTCAATTTGGCCCAGTCTAAAATTCTGTCGTATTGGAATAGGTTAACCTACAATATATGAGCGTAGACGCAAGTCGGTCTTCGTCAGGTAATACATTATCGCCGTTGAATTAAACAAAGAAATTAGTGATTGTATTACATTTCAAGATGAAGGATTTGTATCTATTTCAGTTGTGTTTGTTAACCGACAGAAGAAAGTAGCGGGGCCAGACGACATAGCTGTGTTTACACGTAATGAGGTTAGTATCTTGTTAGCTCCACTGTTTTCAAGAAAATCTGGGATATTGCTATAGCCTCAGCGTTTTCTACACCTTATTATCGGTGTCCGCGGGGCGGCGATGTTGATGTCGAATTCGAGCAAAACCTTGATTTTTTTACGATGCATTTTATTAATAACTGAATTTTCATGTTGCATATATTTAGGGTAATGGTTTAAAATTCGTGGTCTTTGGAATGGGAATTCGAAATTTTCTAAATGATTATGGAGGAATAATAATAATTGAATTTGTAATTAACGTCAAATTTATTTTAACGTGCAAATTAACCAAAAAAGACAAAACAAACATACTAAAAACAAAAGAGTTTGATCGCTAGATGTTTAAAGTGTTTCTCAATTTAAAGAGTGAAATTATTTGATAAAGACATGTTTTGTTCTCCCCTCTGGAGGAGAATTTTCAATAAGCATTTGATCGTCAATATACCTTTTCCAGATTGACGGATCACTGGCAATGCCCATTGACCGAATGGTCATGCCCACTGACCGCAGGGCTAAGCCCACTGACCACAGATCCACTCCCGTTGACCACAGGGCCATGCCCTCTGACCGCAGGGCCATGCCCAATGACCGCGGGGCCATGCCCAATGACCGCAGGGCCATGCCCAATGACCACAGGGCCACGTCCACTGACCACAGGGCCACGCCCACTGACCACAGGGCCACGCCCGCTGACCACAGGGCCATGCCCACTAACAGCAAGACCATGTCCACTGACCGCAGGGCCATGCCCACAGACCGCAGGGCCATGCACACTGACTTCAGGGCCACGCACACTGACCGCAGTGCCACGCACACTGCCCATCGATAATAGGATGTTCCACTTTGATATTAAACCAATACCATACAGTGACGCTTTCTGACGCTCTGAAGAAATACAATCATGGAAACTATGTGGAAAAAAGGAGAAATAACCAGTTAAAAAGCAATTTCCCCTTTTCTCTCAATGATTTCTACTCTACAATGCACTTATTTGCCATTTTAGCTCAATTTGAAATGTCGTCTGAAATTTCTTTCACTTCGGCCCAGTGTATTATTTTGTCGTCTGGTAATGGGTTAAACGACATTTTGAAAAATTTATGGCCAGTAGCATATAACCAAAAGAAAATGGTTGATTTGGCGAGTTGCATGTCCTTACTACAGCTTTAAGTCGCCAAACCAACGAAAATGCTTTCCATTGAGGTCGGCCAATATGGGAGTTTAAAGTTCACTTGTGGTCGAATTGGTCGATTGATTCTTTTATTATCCGTCAGTTACCACACAAGCAAGTGAAATGATGCTTAAACGCACTGGCGAAAACAAACTAATAAAATATTGTGAGAAAACGACAAGTGACAAGTAAGGAGTTCTGTAGAATTTTTTGTGTTGTTGTCTGCAATCTCTTTCAATTTCCTAACTTCAAAATAATTGTCCCCGGAATTGAGTTATTTAGAAGATATTGATCATTTTATCATTAATATTTCAGTTTCTTGAACACACCATGTTTTGCTAGCTTATGGAGATATGTTCGAAGATAAACTTTATTGTGAATAGAAAATTAAATGCAGCTTCAAACCAATACCTAATCTTTATGAAAGACATTTGCACCGGAATGTGCTTTAAAGAAACCCTCAAAATAGATGTTTGACAACTTTGGTGGACCATGAAAATTAACATGGCATTGCATATTTCAGGGAAACGTTACAGTTAATTGGCGAAGTGTTCTGAAACATAATATATCAGTGTTGTTACATTTGAATAAATATCAGTCCGCAAGTGAACACGTTGACTATTGTGAAAATCTTTACATGATTAACTCATTACCACATAACCCCGTATTAAAAATCCACGAAAAGATATATTTGGAAACATTATGGTAAAATGAGAAATTTCTTTTAACAAGCAAATTACAGTTTGTCTCCTAAATGTTGCACTTAACTTAATTTCTAAGCCATTTTGAACTATTGTCTGTAACTACTATGACTTTGACCAGTCCAAGTTTGTGTCGTCTGGTAATGACTTAACCCATTCTCACACAATGACACTTTCCATCAGGAAAAACAATTAGGAAAACATTGTGGGAAATGAAGAAATTACTTGCAACAAGCCAGCTCTTCCTATTCCGCAATAATTTTCTACCTGTAAAGTTGAGAAATTTTAAAATTTCATAAACAATGAATTGTCTTCTGCAACTCCATTCAATTTGGACCAGTCTAAATTTTTGTCGTCTGGTAATGTCTTAATAAAAGCAATTGTTCTTCACTAGTTAGAATTGAAAACGTTTCTGTCTTCCTTTCCTTATCTCGTTGTAGTCGTGGCCATAGCGCAGGTGGTAGCGCGCTGGACCCTCAATCATGAGGTTCAGGGTTCGATCCCCAGTCGCGGCAACTATCCTTTCTGACATTTGTCTCCCACTAGTGGGTGGATAATGGGATGAGCAGCTGGAGGATTGGGTAGGTTGTAGTGGTAGTGCTGGTATGAGAAATAAAAGGAACCCATGGTTAGGTGCTCCAGCCGCCACAATATGTCTGAAATACTGCTAAAAGTGTCGCGAAACCAATTCAGTCAGAAAAATCATCTCGTTGTATTAGAATTGAAACTAGATGCAGAGCAAGTAATTTCTTCTCTTCAACAATATTTTCTATCATCAAAGAAGTGGGGTTTTTTTAGAATCAACCTGATCAAATTTCAAATGGTGTACGTAATGGCAGTCAATTTGAACTCGTCCTACATTATGTCACTGGGGAAATTGACGGGTCACCAAGGCTTGAATAAGCTGTTGTTACGATGCATAGAACTAACCTTTTGTCCGTTATTTTATTTTCATGACCACAACTTTTACAAAATGACGTCGTTAATTACCCCAGTCGTACAACTGTGTCGGATACGTATTTTTGCTGGTTTACGACTTAAGACGTTTAGGTCGCAAACCAGTCCTACACTTAAGTGACATCCAGCCAGAAATTTCCTGGAGAAAGTAACTGTAAATGAAATTTCTGCGGTCAGTTAAATATGCAAACTGACCCCCCAAATCACCGCAGGACACAAGATTGGTATGTTTACTGATAAGCCCAGGATGTAATTTGAGTAACATGAGTATAATGGTGATAAATCCAATTCTTTATCATTAGAGGCCTTTATCAGCCTAACTACCATTCAAATGAAATATTCACCATGAACATATCAGCAATTCCATATTAAATCATTATCATAAAATTTGCTTTTTTGACAAACTAAAGAATGTGAGCTTATCAGTAAATATTGGTGAAAACTGTCATTAAAATAAAAGCAATTTTTCCTTTTACAAAAATATTTAATACTATTTCAAGTTGATTTCCATGCACTATAGACACACTTTAAATTGTAACCTGCATCTTTTTTCAATTTCAAACAGGCTATTATTTTAGGTGTGCGTATTATGTGTTCACAGTATTGATACTTAAGTCATGATTATTCAAAATACCACAAAGAATTCAAAACCATGAAGAACACTGGTTGTTATGTCAACCAAAAGAAACAATTTTCCTCACATAAGGCATAGAGCTTTCAAATTTTGCATGCATCATTTCCTTGCGGTACCAAAGCTATTAAAATAGTTCAAATTGATTGGGTGAGGTCATCACAAGCCCTGTGCTATTGAAACCCGAATTTTCACGAAGATAAAGAGGCAAATCTTAGTACATATTCTCCGTGCAGTCCATAAGGTATTGGGCTCTCTAATTTTGTAAGTAGCATCGCCTCATGGTACTTTTAAAAATACTACTAACTAACGGCCTCCAACCAACAAAGCCCTGTATGTTGTGGGATCACAGATTTTACATAGAGAAAAAGAAAGATATATTATAAAAATATTTTCCTCAGAAACAATAAAGCCTAGAGTTTTCAAAATGTGCATGTATCATTTCCCTATAGTACAAATATATTTCTAGTCTATAACTTTCTTTATAAACTTAATCACTATATTGTTGGATTTCGAATTTTATATTGAGATGAAGAAGTGAATCTTTAAATAATCTTTCTAAACCATGAGGCCAAGAGATTTCAAATTTTGCCTAGTTGGTACTGTAATAAAATACTTTAAATGATTATTCTTAGATCAACATATTAATCATTAATTTTGTGGTAAGATCCCAGATGTCTTCGGAGAATCGAATTTAAAAAATATTCTCCTTTCAAACGAAAGACCAAAGCTTTCGAATTATACAGAAAGCATTACCTTAAATTAATAATAACTATTAGATTAATGTAAGCCCTATGTTATGGGAACCGAGAATTAAACATGGAGATAATGAAAAAAAATCTTTAAAGACCTTAAATTTTCTCCCAAAACATTTCGCGTGGAGCTTTCAAATCTTTCACTTGAAATTGGATCAATGATCCCTTTCAAGAATACATGTAGTTATCAATATAAATCAAAATTAGCCTTTTATTCAGGGATCCAGGGTTAATCATAAAATGATAGAAATCATTGTATACAAATTTTCACCGTCTTAACAATTAGATGTAGAGCTTACAGATGTTTAACTAACAATATCATATGATCCCCTGTAAAATTATTTCAAGCTATTTTGGTTGAGGATTATAATGCCAATGCTACAAGCAACATTTCAAAGCTCTAGGCTAACTAGTTTAGGAATAAAAGATTTCTAAAGTTTTCCATCTTTATTCCTATGTAAAATCCAGAATCTCGCTACATGGGGTTTATTGTCAGAGAAGAGCAATTCTTTGGCATATTTTGGTATTGTGATGAAATATACCAAATATCAAAGCTTTAGGCATTTTGGTTTTGAAGATTTTTTTCATTAGATGATTTATTATACCATCGCTTCCAAGAAGGGAGGTGTATGATGGTCTACCCTTGTCCGTCAATTCTGTAACTACCATCTTCTGTCCCATTTTCTAAGCAGCAATTCATAGCAATAACTTGAAATTTGGTGTGATGGTTCATCTACAGGTCTTACATGACACCTAACAAATTTAGGTCGGCAAATTAACTAAACATGTACTTCCTGTTTGTGACTTAGTTTACATGGATAGTGGTATATTTTAGTCGCATTTTTTTTTCAGCAACAGTTCTCAGAAAGGACTTGAAATTTGGTGGTCTTACATTTTCTTAGGTCTGCAAGTCCAAAACTAAACTTAGTTTTTATTCGGACATAGCCTGGTATAGTGGTAAATTTTCGTCGCATTTTTCTCAGCAACTATATGTAGCATTAACTTGAAACTTGATGCGGCGGTTCATCTACGGGTCTATGAAATTTAAGTCCGCAAGTTTACTACTTCCTGTTTTACTATTTACTGTTTATTTTCAAATATTGACAGGTATAGTAGTATAGTTTTTTTGCATTCTTCTGAGCAACTGTTGATAGCATCGACTTGAAACTTCATCTAGCGGTTCTCAATTGCGCTTACCGAATTTAGGTCCACAAGTTATCCACTTCCTGTTTTAGGATTTGTCAACAAGTTAAACCATTGAAGTCTCAATATTTCATCGGATTAACTCACAACTTTCACAGAATGATTGTACCATCATCAGGGTGGATAAAATCAATCAAGCATTGTGGGAAAGGAACCTTGTGGAAAGGTTTACCACAAAATCTTTGTTTATAGCATTAAATCCACAGTTTTTATCAAATTCTCTTCAAACTTTCACAGAATGGTTGTATAATTCTAAGAAATGATTTTTCAAATGGGTAAGGTTAATACAGTATCACAGAAAATGGACCTTATGAGAACTTGATTAAAATATCCTCGTTAACACAATAAAGTTCATCTTTTTTGGATTATCTTCAAAGATGCAAGGAATAATTGAGGTACTGGAGACACCGGATAAGGGGCCTTAAAGATTATCTTTCCAAACATTCTGAAGTCCACAATCTTCACCAGATTGTCTTTAAAATTTCACAGATTTATTGTAGGGTCTTAAAGAAATTTCCTGTCGGAAATGAAATAGGTCTATAAAGAAACCCAGAAAAAATAGGCCTAATCGATTGTTGCTCAAAAAAATTGAGGAGATAAAGCCCAATTTCATTTCATGCATTCTTCTTTAACCCTTATCATGCTGAACCCGGAATATTCCTGTTTTGGCTGAAGATATAGACAAGGATCAGCCTGCACATACGTCTGCATCCCCCGTTTGTCCAATTCAAAGACAGAATTGTCTATGAAATCAATTTGTAAAAGAAATGCTGACCAACAACTAGTGCTTCCAGTGTTTTCAACTCTTTGACTTCAATGTGATTCTGAACAAGGGTTGAATTCAGCGTGACAAGGGTTAAGCTATTAGCTTCCTTAAATATTAGATTACTTGAAAACTTGATAGCCGACAGAGCGTCTCAGGCCCTCATAGGTCTCTTGTTAGGAAGAGGACCTTAACATTTCTGAGGAGAAGGCTTTATTAAAACCATGTTTCACATTAAGGTTGCATGAGATTTTCTCAATTTTTAAGGACGTCGAAATATACCAAAGATATGATTGTTTCACCCATTCCCACACAATGACTTTTTTGATGCCCACCAAAAAAACATTGTGTAAAATGCAGAATAACTTGTTGCAAGCATTCTCTCCATTTTATACCCATAAAGTTAAAAAAACACACACAAAAAAAAACCTACTTAAATTTCATAAATTTTAAATTTTCGTTAAATCGCAACTCCTTTTAACTTTGACTAGTCTAAGGTTTTGCCGCCTGGTAACAAGCTAAAAAGAAGTACTTACTATTTTCCCCACAATACTGGATATAGATATGAATAAATTTAATATGAGTGAACCATTAAACTTAATGGAACCATCGTAAGATTACAACAAGCAGTTGGCACCCAAATCTGTCAAGTTTGGTCAATATAAACACACAAACACATTGCACAGTAAAGTAGAATGACCATGTGTAATGAAGGAAATCCCTCTGGAGGAGAAATATAAGAATGATCATGGCCAATACTTTTCAATATGGTTTCTGACTTTTCATAAGATGAGTAAAAAAATCAAGTATTTTTCAAAAAGCATTTTAGTAAGAATTATGGGCTGGCTATTTAGTCTTAAATCCATGACAGGTACCTTACATGTACCTCTGTATTTTACATGATGTGTCATTAAATCAGGGTGTTAAGTTTTTAACAAATATACATTCAATAGTCCAAAATCACTTGATACAGTATAAGTGTGGTTGAATTGGTAAATCTGTCTGCTTTGAGTAACATAAAATCAACAGAATAGAGTTGAATAGTAACACTGATAAGACCAAATGTGTGACTTCCTGTTATCATGATTCTTGATCTAATGGTCGGTCAGAATAGTTTTATTGCCCCATGCTGTTAAACTCTCCAAGAATGCCAAAATGACCGTTACAGTGATATTGAGATCTGATTTTATCTTGATTCACTAGTGAATATTTTCAGGCACTAAAGTATCTGACTGAAACCAAACAATTTTAATTTTGCTTACATGTTACTGACGATAAACTGTTGCAAAATATCGTCGTTTAAAATCGAAGAGGAACTTCCTGTCGGAGTTCAGTGGGCGTGGTCAGCGATTCGTCAATAAGGACGTTAATGTCACCAATCAAGGATTAGCTCTTTGTTTAGTCCTCATCGACCAACGAATCTTGTCTGCTATCTCAGACAAACTGCATTGTCGAACAGGGCCTTGCTAGAAATTAGTCCCATATGGGCTGCACGCGGACATGTGGTAACATTCCTTAATCAATTACCACACGACAACATTTAGATTGGTCCAAAACCAAAGAAGTTGCGTACGATAATTTTAGGCGGATGAAATTTTAAAGAAAAGTCTTATTGTTAGGGTAGATAACATTGTGGACAATGAAGTATGAAGAAATTGCTTGTAACAAGCAATTTCTCCATCATTCGCAATTTTTTTAAATGATTTTTCTCATGTGTGCAAAAGAGCGACAATATGTGGGCATTGGTTTAGTCACCAAAAATAGTAATAAAAAAATACATTTATGTTCAGTCTTCGAAAGCCTGATTAAAGGTTTCTACTATATTTCTGTATGTTCAACCGTCGGTTACCCACAGTTCTTTGATTCAAGCAGAAATACGAGCGACGGAAATGTAAGCGGCGAGAATAACCGATGTTTGGTCACCTCTTCTAAAATCAGGACCTGAATACCAGGATAGATCTTGGCACCATCCTCTTCCAAATACGACTGCCTAACAATAGCCTTATGAATTGTAACAACAAACCACAAGCACTTGGATTCTGTAATTCATAACAACTTACAACAATATCTCTCTCTATAATAGATATACACAATGTTATGAAGTCCCCATTTTTTAAGGTAATGCATGTTTTTACAAACACCTCTGGTTTCCGACACAATAATATTTTTACTCCTAGGGAAACGAAATATCGATACTTGTAAAACATCCGTAACTTTAAAAAAAATGGCGGCTGCACAACAATCTGTACATTTATCATATAGAGAGAGATATTTGTGGGTTGTTAACCCTTGTCATGCTGTATAAATAACCTTACCGAACTGCTGTCAAATCAAAGGGCTGAAAGCACTGATAGAACTTGTTGTTCAAAAGTTAGATTATTTGAGAAAGCAACTTCATAAACAACCCTGATAGGAAAAGTACAAGTAGGAGGTGTAGACTAAGATCAGTCTGCACATAAGAGCAGTCTGATCTTAGTCTACACCTCCTGCTAAAACCGGAATATTCCGGGTTCACCATGACAAGGGTTAAAAACAACAAACATAAATGAAATAGTCAAAGATGCATAACTCTGTTATTCCTATGTGTAGATTTATTTCATAGTTGTCTGAATAAATGGGGTAGAGAGCTGCTCCGCAATCTGTTTTAATTGTACAGGGAAACAGCAGCTTGAATGTATCGTAACTGTAAAGGATCGAACATTCTCGTAGAATGAAAATGCTCTTCATTTTAGCCCCTTCTAATGAACGATTTCATCGGTATTTCACTTTTGATTCAATACCAATCGAAATGTATCAAAGAATTGATGGTCTGAAGGTCAGGAAAGTCTGAAAAACCATCGAGGATACCAACCAACAGAATGTGTCAAATATAGCATGAGAAACCCGACAGACGGACAAATGACTTTATCCCTCTTAGTCCCTTTTGTACAGTCACTGGGTTTATTTCAGTTTTTTAGCTAGCAAAGCGTCAGCTTTGATAGCTTAAATTAACAGACCAAATTTTGAAGTCATCTCAAAGTTCATCGAGTGCAAACTGCCACTGGCGGCTTAACCACTAAATCCGTTAAATACCTACGCCATAAAAAGTAGTTCTTATGAATTAAGGAATATTGCAAACCCTGCCTGCATCTCCTATGTATTTTTCGCGCACTTGAGCACACCGTGTTAAAAATGACTCTGATCAGAGTCTTCAAAGAAGTTGCAGACGACAATTTCAAATTGTTAAAAATTCTAAAATGTTTATCTCTTTAGGTAGAAAACAATGTGGAAAATGAAGAAATTGCTTGTAAAGAAAGCAATTTCTTTATTTTTAACATTGTTTTCCACAACTATTTTCTTAAAGGACGTAAAAAGGAGGGATTGTGTGGGAATGGGTTAACTCCTTGGTTACTTTAACCTCGTTTCTTTTTCACGATAAGGTTTGACAAAGAAGATTGCTGAACAAAACAATGCTTTGCTGGCTTACTGTACTTTTCAGTACTTTGATTGGTGGTGGTGGTGGTGGTGGTGGTGGCAGTGGAGTTGGTGGCAGAGGTGGTCTAAAAGTTTGCCTGCTCACAAAATTAGGGTATTATCAAAAAAAAAACATGAAAATTAAGGGATAAATTTTCACGCTGATTTCGATTGCAACTTTCGTCCGATGACTAATTTAGGTCATTTGAAGATAAACTGGGGACTTGTTCTTCGCGCTGAGCCAAACACAAATCGTAAATCTTCGAAACTTGGCGGGAAGTAAGTCTTGTTGGAGAAGGATTTTAAAATCCTTGATTCATAGTTTTCTCCATCATGACGGACTAGCACAAAGTATCACGAGTACTCAAATATCTTTTAATTGATCAGTTGAGGCTGTCAATCAAATAACCAGTCGACCAATGAAATCATTCATTTTGACCAGAAATGAGATTTGAACTCCAACATGGCCGCCGTTTTTGTTAACCTTTTGTGTTGGTTTGGAGACTTAAGCGTCGTAACAAAAGCTTATTCAAAATGTAGTTGCGACGTTTCTAGTTTTTTGTTGCATGCGTCTGGCCATAATTTTGCAAGATAACGCCATTTGAAATCGTTAGTTGTTTATTGACCTTTTATGAATCTATCGGGTGAAAAAATCGTAAAACAGGCGCTATAGGGTGAAAAAATCGTAAAACAACAGCGAAGGTCATATTTTTGTCGGTGCTTTGACGTATTTTAGTCGTATTTTAGTCGAACAAGTTGTTTGTTGTCGGTATAGGTAATATCCCATTGCCCAAACTCCAGTTTATAGTTAGATATTACTGATTCTTCTTGGATGTTAACAAGCTTTACGCTAAAGTTATTATAATCTGCTAAAGCTATTTTATTGTTATCAATTAACACAATTCCGGTTATACGACAATCGCTGTCGTCTTGTCGATGTTGAATGTTGGTATTTTTCTGGTGACTTATGTTTAAAGGTTTTCGGCTTTGAACTTCATCCATTCGTTTTCTCGCCCTGACCCATCCCAAATTCTCTGTGAAACCTAGCTCTTCATAAGGGTGACAGGTTGTATCGAATTCTTGAGTGTCTAGTGTTTCATGTTGAGCAGAGCCGTCAGCTGAATTGGCGTTGTTCTGTGTGGAGTCACTTCCAACTTTCTGTTTACCGGAATTGTCCATCTCTTAAAAAGAAAGATATATCATTAACGAGGTAACTTTAATAGACCTTTTCACGCAAAGCGCCAGATGACTAAAAAGTCTACATCCGTTAGACGCTTTCAAAAAATAACAACAACATTTTCCCGTTGCGGGGAGTTTTTACTTCCGGTTTGAAAAACTCAATAGAATATAAGAAGGCTCGATACGACCCCGAACTTTAACAGTGTTAAAATGTCAGAAAACAAGTTTCTTTTTGTGAAGTCAGTGTTTACAAATCCGAACAATAAATGGGAAAATGGTTTGAAAAATGTTCCGGCCTTTGACATATCAAAATTTAAAAAAAATTACGTGGAATCGCGGGACAAATCGTTTGACAAAGAAAGCGTCCGGGCCTGTAAGTCGTTGAAGGCGTTTAAATACTTTGAAGAGGGATTTGTCCAGAGACTCAGTCACATTGAAAAAAATGGGGAAAATACCAGCTTGTGTTTAATCAGTTCCCGTGTCCTTGCTTCATACCAGGGAAAATCCTACCAAACTTACGTTAGATTTTAATTGAAATCATACCTCGCAGGGGATTTGGCAATGCAGCATTTCGCATTCTGTCATTTCATCTGACCGCTCATATGAAATCTGAATTTCGTTCTGCACATTTCTAAGATCAATTTCTGGCAACAAAACGCGTTTCTTGGAGTAACACACGCTACAGTTTTCTTTCTCAAGGGTTTCTACTGCTCCGTCATATTTGGACGATTTCATACTGGAAACAGTAGCTCTTCTTTGCCTCAATGTTACTGGCAAAGTCACCGGAAGATTCATTGTCGGTAAAAAGTCCACAGACGTTGGATCATCACTTCTCTTCCCATTCACAAAATGTCGACCACAAAATAAAGAATTATTCGTTTTTGCAAATTTATTTCTTCCATGGAGGACTCTTCCAGTTGCCTTTATCCATAATTTTCTTCTAGACTCCGGTTTCTTCGGAAATCGTTGGAAGGATATATTAGAGTTATGCCTTTTCGATCTACAATCTGCCACGCAACAATTGTCATTTCCACCCATCTTTTTAGGATAATATATATCCCACAGCAAAAAGTATCCACTCAAATTTGTTAAGCGTATTCAATTTATTTTTATTTTGGTAAAAGATTGAAATGATAATGATAAATAAATAAACACCATGCAATAATATTCCCGTGCCGATTGAAAACGACGTCTGGTCGGATTCTTTGATTCGTCGATCAGGGCCCAGTACTTGGCGGCATATCGGTTGAAACATAAAAAGACAAATTTGTTTCATCAATTCCTAAATTTAATTATATACATAAAGAGTGTGCGGTGTTGTTTATTGGATGCTTGGTGACATGTTGCCGTCTACACATAACACCATATAGATATGTGATATACCAAAGGGAACCCTTTACATCAAGATTGTTTACCGAACAGCACTCCATTATAATCATTACATTTGATTATTTCTATTTTTCATTCTTTTCTTCGCACTAGTAACATCGTCATCATACTATTATGATTTCTGTAATAATCCTTTTTTCGTTCTTATATAGTGCTCTCAATTTTGAATTTCCATATACACTTTTTAATCGGTTTATGGCATATCTAGACGAAAAGCAGATTATATAAATCAAAGAATATATTTTCTCCTTCCCTCCAACACTTCTATTACCAGAACGCTGCTAATGTCAATTTGAGAAGAAGCAAATGAAAACATTGTGGAAAATGAAGAAATTGCTTGGATAAAGTAATTTCTTCGGTAACCACAATATTTTTCCTGTCCCATAAGGAAAAAAAAGAAAATAAATAAACAATTAAATTCCATTAGCTCTAAAATGTCGTCTGCAGCTTCTTTTGGACAAGTAAAAAAATTCATTCATTGGGAATGGATCAATTTTGGAATGTTATTTTAGTCAATATTATTTCTGTCAAGATGTTTGACACTTGTCCGTATACTGCAAGGCGGGATTTTCCATTCATCAACGTAATCATTCAGTGTTTGCGTCGAGTGTCAAACTGTAACTATCTACTTTTCCTTCCTTGTATGTGTGTGAGGGGGGGGGAGTTAAAAATATGTCCAAAATATCTTATTTCGTAGGAGATATTATTGTATGAAAGGGTAATTTTCGCAAAACTCGAGGTACGTAATGTTTCATATGGCCTAGACACCAGGTCGTTTTAAACTTAATTTTGTTACTAAAACACGATAATATCATCAATATTACTCGCTACAACTAGTCTGCATATATCTGCCCACATATTGAAACCCTTTTTGCACCAATATTTTGATTTTTAACCTTAATTTATGCTCGTTCAAAATAGACAATTTATATAGGATTATATAGTGATAAATTGTCGACTCCCCGCAATCGATCACGTGACAAAGTCTCGGGTAAATATCGCCTTTAACGAGATTCGATTTGACGCATGCGCTGTGAGACCGTGAAAAGGTCTATTGTGGAGAGGATCAATCTATTTATTGGCTTAAAACAAAGGGTGTAAATGGTTGCGTTAGGTTTAAAGTCGCTTATTTCAGTGCTATCGCTGTGGCTGGTGGTCCGTGTTCTACTGAATCTCTTATCATTACAACTTATGATCATCTTTATAGTTCATGGAATTCTGAAAAGTTTTGTGTTTGTGGTAGAAACCAATGTGAATGATGAAGAAATTGATTATAACAAGCAATTTCTTCATAGTCCAAAATATTTTCAAAGCTTTTTAGGCCAGGAAATCCCTCTAAGAGATTCCCTTGCCTCTAGCGACCAAAAGCGCTTAACGGATCTACTTTCAGGCAAAAATCGTTGGCCTAGGAGACAAGCTATTAGATCGCTGAATCCGCTGAAAAAGTAGATCTTTATACCAAATATTGAATAAGAAAATCGGCGTAAAAATACTACCACGAACCATTTCAAGACTTTATTCCACCTACTCTAGTAAAAGGCTTCACGTTTATTGTGAAAATAAATAAATATTCCTAAAATACTATTGTTTTGGACAGCTATAAAATTGTCTAAGCCCAGGCTATGGTGGAATAGAATAGTCACCATTCTTCTAGCAATGGATGTTTATCAAATTACTATTGTTTGGAACTGCTATTGAATTATCTAAGCCCAGGCTATGGTCATTATAAGATCATCAAAATTTTATGGCCCCGCACCGATAGATCGAGTGCATATTGTTTTTTGCGCTGTCCGTTTTTCTGTCTGTCTGTTACTATATTAGTCCGCCAAAAACTTTTAACATTGAATGGTAAGAGATAGAACCTTCTTATTTTATCATAAATTTATTTGATTATTGATTGGGACAAGACCATTCTGTTGGTACTAACCTCAAGGTCGTCAGTCAAGGTCAATTGTCAAGGTCAAATAAGAGTAAAATTTAAATTTAACATCAGTTTTACTACTGATTTCCATATTGTATCAAATAACTGTGTCTGAAAAATGGTAGTGGCGGGGGCATTGGTGTTAAACACGTGCACTTTATCCTTATTCAATTGAGAATTTATTCAAACTCCTAATTTGAGTAAATTTTCTATGTCTAATTTACATTAAATATTGCAAGCAACAATTCATTACCCTTTTCTAAATTTTCACGCATTTACGATATCATTTCTGCAGAAATGAATCTTTGATCTGAAGTCAAAGTTTGAGTAAATTGTCACTTGCGTATGAAGAAGTTTAATCATCTTGGGCCCTGATTAAATACATAAAGTTTAGTATATTTGCTAAAACAATTTATTGAACTGTAAAATGAAGGTATATACTGTAAATCTTTTCAATCTGCCTATAATTGAGTATATGTTTTATATTTGTATCTTACAATTTCCATAATTTCCTGGCCTTCAGTGCTATCAGTACTTTGATTTTCTTAGGGACGTCAAAAAGCGCTATTGTCGGGAATGGGTGAATTAAAATGTAAATTATTGCCATACTTTGTTCCACCAATAAAATGTTTCAAAACAATAAACTTTTGTTCAATTAATAACAATGATAATAATAACAATAATGGGCCATTCACTGGAATTCACATTCTTAATATAAACTGGTACAAAATGAATGGTGTTGCAGACGACATATCAAAGTGTACAAAAAAGGATAATACGTGCCTGATAAAGCAGAAAAAAGTGGAGAAGTGGAGAAAGTACTCGGCACACTCGTCCTTTTTCGACAAAGTTTCTTAGCCAAATTACACCTGGACGTAAAAAGGCGGGATGGTGAAGTAATAAATTAATCGGACGTTTTCCTAGATCGATATCAAATAGGCTTAGTGGAACCGGTCTCAAATATGCCACTTGATGTTGTGGCGTACACCTCCGTGCATGGCTATGTAAAGTAAATTCAAAAGCTAACATCACCTTTTTGAGTAAAATCGATGACCGAATGTATATACTATAGAGTGCCCTATTTGGGTGAATTCATCTTCGCATAGTTGGCATAGGGGTTTAACCCATTCCCACATGAAAAAAATTTAGAATGGTCCAAATTGAAAGAGGCTGCAGACGACAATTTCAAGTTGGTGGAATTATATATATATATAATCTCTTTGGATAGAAAGCATTGTGGATAATGAAGAAATTGCTTGCGTCAAGCAATTTCTTCATTTTCCACAATGTTTTCCAAAGCTTTTTTCTTGAGGGGCGTAAAAAGGAGGGCTTGTGTGGGAATGGTTTAAAGGAAAGGAAGATAACTGTTATCGTTTTCCCAAAACTGTTTTTAATAGGAAACTTGTAACTGCATGGATGTTCGCGGGTTAACAAAATTTAATTATTAGACGACAAAGTTTGAGAAATAGTTTGCGGACGACAATGCAAAATTTCCAAAAATTCGAGATTAGTTTTCATATATTCAAGTTTTCTTTTTTTGCTGTTGTTGTTGTTGTTCGATTTAACAAATCATTGAATTTTGATGTAAAGGGTTAAGTGAGTTTTCATTGAATTAGCAGGGTAATTGACTATTTACTCAAAACTCATGTTATTACCGTTTAACCTTGCGGTTGCCGTTCTTTAACTGTATTTTCTTCAGCATTTATGCGTGCACATGTACTTACAAAAGCGTACTCAAGGGCTTTTCCCCTTTTTACAGTCAAGCGATGTTTCTCTCTCTCTCTCTCTCTCTCTCTCTCTCTCTCTCTCTCTCTCTCTCTCTCTCTCTCTCTCTCTCTCTCTCTGTGTGTGTTTTGGGGGGTTGCTGTTTGTTTGTTTGTTTTTTTCTGGTCGTAATTTTTAACATTTCAAATGTTCAAAAAAGTATACTTACGTTATTTCGCTATTCCTTACACGTTATAAATATTTGTTTGTTTTTGTTTGGTTTTTTTGTTTTTGGTTTTTTTGTTTTTGTTTTTTTTTTTTTTTTTTTTTTGTTGTTGTTGTTGTTGTTGTTGTTGTTGTTTTGTTTGTTTGTTTTTTGTTTGTTTTTTAATACTCCTTGAAATATGATCGCACAATAGCGCTCTTTAATATCGATTGATTGATTGAATTGGGTATAACGCCACTTAACATTATTTCAGCCAAAGCGCGGCGGCTGAAGCACCTAACTATGGAATCCTGGTATTTCTTACACCAGTACTACCAAATCATCCTTTCCTTGCCTCCAGCTGCTATCCCACTTAGGTTTACGATTATCCACCCATTGGTGAGAGACAAGACTTAAGTATCGAAATTGAAATTCCTATCAGAACTCAGTTGACGTGGCCAGTGTCCGTCAATTGA
Source organism: Fragum fragum (assembly GCA_946902895.1). Taxonomy (NCBI): domain Eukaryota; kingdom Metazoa; phylum Mollusca; class Bivalvia; order Cardiida; family Cardiidae; genus Fragum; species Fragum fragum. Next base: position 5,895,091 of record OX336365.1, read on the forward strand.
CGGTAAGCGGTTGTCAATCAAATCCTCAATCGCCCAATCAAATCATTTATTTAGAACGGAAGAGAATTTTGAGCTCCAACATTGGTCATTATTCATATGTAGCATTTTTCTTGGTTTGGAGACCTAAACGTCGCAACCACAGCTTATTCAAGCTGTAATAACGACGTTTAGATCGTTAACTAATCGTTTTCTTTTATTTTACTCATTAGTTGCAATAATTTTTGCAAAATAACGCGCTTTAATATGGAAGTAGAGCTTACTGTTTGGTCTCAGTTGGCATGGAAAGCGATCCGTCAATTCAAACGCCGACACCGACGACGCGAAGATCATGATTTTAACTTTTTGTTCCGAAATGGGTCGAGCTCAAAAAAACTATTCGAAATCAAAAGCGGTTTATAAGAGTCTTCTAATCCAAACGAACAGAATAGAGTAGAATTGAGCGAGGTCAATCTTTGTTTGATTGATTGATAGTGGTTTAACGCCGCTTTGGGCAGTATTTCAGTCATATCGCGGCAGCTAGAGCACTAACTATGATTTCCAGGTATTTCTCCCACTAGGCCTGCCACTACACCCTTTCCGAGCCTCTAGCTGTTCATCCCACATAGGTTTACGATTATCAACCCATTGGTGGGAGACATATGTCGGAAAGGATATTCGCCGCTGGGGATCGAACCCGGGACCCTATGACTAGGAGTCCCTTCACGCTACCACTGCGCTATGGTCGCGGCTAGGCAAGGCATTGAACACGTCAGAAAGTCATTTCAAACTGCGAAACTGTCACTGGTCAGTGTAGTTATCTGATTGCTGATCGTCACTATTCATTTCGATAGGTAAACATCGCCGGTTTTATTTTTCATAGTGATGCTTGATCGTCACTGACCAATATTGAAGAAAATAACTTATAACATATGAACAGCCTCAGAGAGCATGGCGGCAATGCGTTTTTAATAAGAATAGGAGGGCCAAAATGGCCCAAATCGCTTATCTGAGAATTATTTTGTGATTTCTCTTAAGTCTGGCAAGCCTAACCCTAACGCGCTTCCAATTTTTGGTGAATAAAACATTCACAAATTATGAAAAGGGTCAACCAAGAAACAGACGTGCTAAGGTTAGTCCAAATCGTTCCGGTGATGAAGGGGAAGAAGAATTCTAAGTTTCGCTTAACTCGCAATCTTTTGTTTTTTTAAGAAAGATTTCATAAAGTTTTAAATAGGGTCGCATAAATAACGTTTCTGCAAAGTTTAGTCAAAAATGGCCGATTGGTCTTGGAAGAGAAGAATTTCAAAGAATAATTTCGTAATTCCTCTAAATCTGCTCAGCCCCGCCCTGCAACGCCCCCATTTTTCTCGCGAATAAAAATTTAATAAAGTATTAAAAAGGGTCACCAAAGGAATATGCCTGCCAAGTTTAGTCTAAATAGGCCCTGTGGTTTAGGAGAAGATTTTTTTCTTGCCCCCCCCCCAAATTGTTTTCACAAATCAAAATTTCATGAACAAGAGAAAAGGGTCATCCAAGTAACATTCTTGCCAAGTAAGGTCCAAATTGGCCTCATGGTTTGGATTTTTAAAGAATCATTTCATGAATTCTCTTAATCTGATAAGCCAATCCATGCAACCATTTTCCACAAATCAAAATTTTATTAACAAATTCACAGTAGGGTCATCCAAGGAACATTCCTGCAAAAGTTTTGTCTAAATTGGTCCAGTGGTTCAGGAGGAGAACGCGTTTAAAGATTTCCTAATGATTTCTCTAAGTGTGATAAGCCGAGCTCTGCCACTCTCTAATTTTTTATTTTACAAATCAAACAATGACGAACAAGTATTAGGAAAGGTCACCCAAGGAACGTTCCTGCCAAGTTTGGTCCGATTTGGTCTGGTGGTTAAGGAGAAGATGTTTAGAAAAAAATGTTAGCGACGGGCAAAGCTCTAAGGACCACGGACGTCGGGTATTGAGTGATCCTAAAAGCTCCCCATTGAGTATCAATGGCCGTTGACTACGCCCACTGACTTCCGACAGGGAATTCGAGAAAGTATCAAACGATGTTAGTTTATAGTCGAGTGATTGAATTCAACAGTATTTCATCTATATCGCAGCGGATGGACTACCTCATAATGGTCTCCTAGTATTATTCACACCATGACTACCACTTCACCCCTTCGGAGCCCCCTGTGCTCAATCCACTAATATTTACGGCTATTGACTCATTGAAAGGAGACAAATGTCGAAAGAATATTCTCGTTTGTTTGCACGCTTAATGGCCAGGAATATAAAACAAAAGGCAAACCGTTAGTTGGCGGTCTACACGTCGTAACTATACAGCTTGAGTATGACGTTTAAGTCGGCAACCAAAAAAAAATCATATTATTGTAGTAGTTCCAAACCAACTTCCAGTCTAAATGATTGAATTTTTGGTCAATCGACTTTTGATTGAACGACGAAATTTTGCAAACATTTTGGTAAGTAACATGCAACAGAAAGTCAGAATGGATCGTTGGTGACCGTACAGTGAGCCAAATCGGAAGCGACACCGCTTAATATATCACTAGTGAGACTACACAGTTTAACGGGGGGAGTTTCCCAATCGAGGTAAATTTTAGACCATAAGACGGATTTAAACGCGGTTTTCGGTATTTAAAAGAGCTAATACTAATTGTCTCTCGTTTGTGTGTCGTTCTGTGTTACTGAGTATACTTCCTGGTAAAATCGATACTTTAATCGACGAATCACTACGATTAGTGAGTTTAAAACATAATTTCCGGCAGCTGATTTTATCCGTTTTCCTGTTTATTTGGATAGTCTTTGGGTTCGCAGACCAACAATGCCAAATGCCGATCCTATAAACCTTTGAAAATATATATGCCCATATTAATACCGTTATACGAGCTAATTTGTGGGGTTTATTTGTCTTTTAGAGCTTCTTTTAGTTCTTCTATCGGACTGTTTTTCAGGGGTATATATGATTTTTATTTCTTTATCTTTTATGTTCCTTTAGTAGCAGCTGAAACCATGTAAATACTAATAGAGAAAAGAGGTTGGTCAACCGCTTGTCGATGTAAACCGCGCTCCGCATACAATAATAATAATAATACTATTACAACTACTACTAATAATAACAATAATGACTAATAATAATAATAATTATTATTTTTTATATTATTATCGCTATTTTTCAGGAGGACAACATATTTCGCACGAGTACCAGTCTTTCATGCGGTCCTCTTACCTGCTGAATAGGCCTTCATTCATTTGAGTTTGAGATTATTACCATGTCCATCGTCGGTTTGCCAGGGAGCTCAATACCATATTTTCTTGAGGGCCTTTAGGTAAATAAAGAATGCCCGGGGGATATGCTTTGCACCACAATGGTGGGCATGTTTATATCAAAACACCGAATAAACCTCACTAAGAACTAATGTCAAAGGTTTTTGTCATTGTACTAGTCTGCTAATGATTGCGATCGCACGCATAACTTTAGTAATAAAGGTTTCAGAACTTGGGCTTAATTGAATACTTTGAAACTTAATATGGGAGATTAGCATTTTATCCCTGTACATAAGTCTTTAAGAAGAGTACATGTACTATGCCAATTTAGAGGTGAGCCACTAATGGCATAATCCATACGATATAATCGACTGAACCTTGCATATCATTATAGGTCGCACAATTGGACGTGTGTGTAAATGAAGTGCAGCCCGATTGAGACTATTCGCACGGTTGTCGTACAGATTATCAGCTTATCCTGCCAGTCAGAGCAGCCTGGACTACCTCACTGCATAATTTTCACATCTCGAACAGGAATGTGTGATCAGTGTGCGTCTGTTGTCTTTGTGTTTGATCGGGTCTGTAAAAACTACATGATTCATATTGCTCCAATACGTTCACCTTAGACGCACCTCACAGAAGTCCTAGTATTAAACATGCGCTGATCCAGAAATCTTTCCCAGAGGGGGTCCACACTGCCAAGAGGGGTCTGACGGAAAAAAAAGTTGCCATTGCAAAAAAAACCGGAAAGTTTTCATTTTTTACAGCTGAAAAATTTACTGTAGATTGTATAGGCGTGTTTTCGTAATAGACTTTGATTATAAACGTTTAAAACATTGGTCCCAATGAGCAACAGCCACCCTCTTTCCTTTTATATAAATATATGACAAATGTCGATTCAGAGAATAAGATACACCTCAAAAACATAAATCCTAAACTTTCAGTGAACCTCAAACACAAGGGATTCATTGAGTAAAATTTTGTATAAACGGTGAATACGATATGCAAACACATGGAACATATTGCATCTAAACGTCCCCAATTTAAGAAATTTGCAGTTAACAGTTGACATAGTGTGGCTATCTTTTTCGGAACTAATCGTGCAGACTTTAGGAGCTAATCGTACAGACACGAAATATGCATAGGTCACTGTTCGTACAGTTGCTCTAGGCAGGATGGTTCTTTTCACGAGGATATTATTTAGATCTTCAGCGCATTTTCACAAAACGGAGCTCGAAGTTTTCATTACTAAAGACACATATGTCATTTCACCAGTGGAACTCTTTGCAGTCTGCGTCAGAACATACTTTACCGGAGAAAAATCATTCGCATCCTCGGACAAAAAAGTCTAAACTCGCTGATTGCCTGTGATTAATTTCGATTTCCGGATAGAAGCACCGTTCAACAATAAAATGTAAACGACACGAAAATTGCGTTCATTTCGCAATTTATTATCGAAAACCGCGTTTAAATCCGTCTTGAAGTCTAAAATTTACCTCGATTGAGAAATTTCAACCCGTTAATCTGTTAAGTCTCACTACTGACATATTAAGCGTACAGTAGGTGTCACGTCCGATTTGGCTCACTGTACGGTTATACACAGTGCTAAAGGTCGTAACTAAAGTTTTAAGTCGATAAACCAACAAAATGATAAATATAAATGTCAACCATTTTAAGTTCAGAATACACATTCGGTTTAATATATGATTTGATTGGTCTATAGTTTTTTTATTGGTAGGCGCGATCTGTCAGTTGTTGGAAATGTGTAGCATCGTCTCATTTTCAGTTCACAAAATGGAAAATGCATCCTTTCCGGAGAAAGGGCAAACGTGCATTGGTTTAAAAAGCATTTACCGTTCGGTTTAATCGCGCTTAGATTTGACGTCTGCATCTTATTTCAATTTCTAAATATTTATCCTTTGGAAACGGGTCAACTCTTGATTTCGCGTATTCGCTCATTAGTGTGATTAAACCATTCCACTCAGAGACGCTTTTGGACACCTCTCAAGAAAAACAATTGGGAAAACATTGTGGAAAATGAAGAATTTTCTTGTAACAAGCAATTTTTTTCTTTCTACACAATGTTTTCTATGCAGAAAGCTGAAAAAATCTAGAATTTCATAAACTTTTAATTGTCGTCTGCACGTCCTTTCAATTTGGACCAGTCTTAAAATTTTGCCTTCTGGTAATGGGTTAAGTATTTATGTTCATACCTCAATGAAAATCAAACATAATTGTCAAGTATTTTGGTTGAAATCTTAGCAACCCGGGAGTGATGATAATCTAAATCGGTTATTACTCCTCCAAACCCTATGTTGTGGGTATTCATTGGACTCGTCTTGATGAGATAATTCCAATGAGTACCCACAAGATAGGGCTTGGATAAATAAATAATGTTTTTTATGTAATGATAACGGGCATAGAGAGTTACCTCTGTCCATGAGTATGATCGTGAGTGTGTGTCTGTGCATGTCCTATTCTTTACCGGAATATAATTGACAGATTTCCAAATAGCTTGGCAAAATTTGTTTCCTTAGAAGGGTACTAGTGTCATGTGTAAAGTTTTGTTAGATACACTCAAGTTCAAGGTCAAAACTGAAGGTCATATGTCAAGTAATAATGATGGGCATCCTTTTTTGTGACACATTTACATATTTCTTTTTTATATTTCGAAAATCAAAATTAGCCACTATCTCATGCTGTTCATCATAACCTAGGTGTGTGAGCCAAACGTCGTACTTAAAGCTTTATTAAGATGTAGTTACGACATTTTGCTCATACACGGACAATAAACTTTTGTCATGATATTCAATCCATTAACCCTTTCCCGTACAATCCCTTGTTTTTACGTCCCTGAGATTTTATACTTGAGAAAATATTGTGGAAAAAGAAGAAATTGCATTGTAACAAGCAATTACTTCTTTTTCCACAATATTTTCTTCCCTACCGAATGGTAATTTTCACATTAAATCCACTATAAATTTTAGTCTGCAAAAGCTTTGAATTTGGACCAGTCTAAAATTTTGATAAAATAAAAAGAAACGACACAATTTTAGACTTGTTCAAAATGAATAGGTTTCAGACAAAAATGCGCAAATTCAAAAATAAGTGGCAGATAGTATAGAATATATTATGAGACAAGAAAATATTAATGTTATGAACGATTTATCCTCTTCTCACAATATTTTGCAATTCTAATTTCCCTCACAGTTAAATTTATGTTGAAATTCGTTGAACCTTTGTCTTGCTGAATAAAACCCTTTTACAGAATTGCAATTAAACAAACGACTTTTTACGGGTTAATGATTATATTAAAAATATATTTCGTGAATAACTTTAGTTTAAAAAGAGACAAGCAGATGGTGTAGACTATGATCAGACAGCACATATGCCAAAAAAGGGAATATTCCATGCTCAGCATGACAAGGATTAACATAAACATACTGACTGAATAACAAAATTACAAGTGTAGATAGCACAAATTATATTCACTTTAGGTACAAAAATTTTCATCTTTACCTACAAAGTACTAATAACTCAACTGTGGGAAAAGGATGAACAATGTAAAAATTTCCCTTTCCATTTTAAATCATGATTTTTGAGTAAGTATTTCAGTTTGCAACTCACTTCTTTTTACTATGGCCTTTGCACATTAATTGATACTAAATCCTTCAGTGGATCAAAACAATCAAACATAAATTCAATTTGTCTATTCAGTACAGAGCCAACTTTTACAAAAATCTTTGTTGGTGGGTAACTAAAATATCATAGCTACATCTTATACAAGCTGTTAGCTACAACATTCAAGTTTCACACGAACAATTTGCTCTTTTCCTTTTCCTCAGTAAAACAACTTTGACCATGTACCGCACAATACATGAAAATTTCACTTGGTATCCAAGACAAGCTGTCTAGTCTGAAAGAAACAACTACCATTCCTCCTGGTCCTTAGGCATGTTTCTTATAAGCCCCTGTATTTTACCAAGAATGATCTCATTCGTACTAACACAGTTCTCTGCTTCATATGGGGGTTGAATAATCAATGCACCTGCAACTGTAATTATCTCCTCCGCGCTCCCGCCCACCTCAACCGGCAGACGATTCTTTAACAACCATGACTTAACCTGATTCTGCCTCCCCTTTAATTCTTCCTTGTTCAGATTCTGATATGTCTCTGGTCTAAACAATCTATCTAACTGTTGTTTGGAAGTTTCCGTCACTTCACCAAGTATATTAACTGAACTGACAGCATGACCAAGTACAATCTCAACTTTAGTTTGATCATTGACAATGTTTACGAGAACAAACGATTCTGAAACAGGATCTATTGTATATACTAGCCCTGTATGTTCAAGTCCATCCTCTGTAACAACGCTCACCTGAAGATATGAAATAACTGCAATTGATGCAGAGGTCTAGATAAAAGGGGGTAACAGCATTCTAAAATCCTTATTTCCCAACGGAACCCTATATTATGGGAACTCAAATGAAACAAGAATCTACATGATAGTGTTTATGGCAGCTGACAAATAAAGAATCAATCAACCAACCAACTCGGGCTGACAAATAAAGAACAAATCAACCATCCAAATCAATCATTTAGAACTGAAGTGCACTTTGAACTCCAAAATTGGTTGACATGAGAAGCATTTTAGTTAACCCTTGTCATGCTGAACCCGGAATATTCAGGTTTTGGCAGGAGGTGTAGACTAAGATCAGACTGCACTTATGTGCAGGCTGATCTTAGTCTACACCTCCTGTTTGTACTTTTACTGTCAGAGTTGTTTATGAATTTGATTTCTAAAAGAAATATTGATTTTTGAACGATTAGTTCTATCAGTGCTTTCAGCCCTTTGATTTGACAGTATTTCAGTAAGGTAATTTATTCAGCATGACAAGGGTTAATGATATACTTAAATGTCACAACTGCTCCCTACTTCAGCTTTAGTTTTGCTATTTAGGTTGCCAACCAACCATTTTAATCTTTTGATACATGCTACTGGCCATAAATTGTGCAAAGTAATGCTATTTAATATCTAAGTGAAACTTCCTGTTCAGGAACAGCCATTTTTCAATTAACCCATTACCAGACAACAAAAATTCAGTCTCATCCAAATTCAAAGAAGATGTAGACAAAGAAAACAAGCTGATAAAATTTCAATGATTAATTGAATGGGGTTTAACACCACTTTTTTAACAGTATTCCAGTCATATTGCTGTGACTGGAGCACCTAACAATGGATTCCTGGTATTTCTGACACCAGTACTACCACGACATCCTTTCCTAGCCTCCAGCTGCTATCCCACTTAGGTTCACGATTATCCACCCATTAGTGAGAGACAAATGACGGAAAGGTGATGTGCCACCACCCATGAAACCTATGATTGAAGATCAGGAGTCTTGTGGGCTATCAACTGCGCTATGACAGCTGCTGATAAAATTTCAAAATATCTCTGTAATTCTATTGGCTTTTCAAAAATTTGTAAAAAGAAGAAAATGATAATAGCCAACAGACTCCTTTTCCTACACTTTCATCACTTGATGGGTGGATGAATCATTTATTTGTTTTTAATAAAAAAAAATGTATAAAATAAGACTAAATTTCTGAGATCCCAATACTATCCCCCTTACTATAAATTGAACCACTTTCTGGGAGGTCAACAGAGTCATAATTCTTTCCCAGACAGTCCCTGAGTTTTACTGCCCTATGACATTATACTGGAGAAAAGCATTGAGGAAAAAGAAGAAATTGCTTGTAAAAAGCAATTTCTTCTTTTCCCACAATATTTTCTATGATATGGTTTGGTTACTTTTTTAATTACACTTAATCTATAATGTTCACTGCAGTGCTACTCCTTTGAATTAGAACAAGTCTAAAGTTTTGGACAACAGTAAAGGTTTAATTTCACTAACCTTTTTATAAACATACTGCATCCATTCTTCAGGATCCTTGTTGAATATAGGATGAAGGTCTTCTTCTTCACTACTCATCTTTTACCTAAAACTAAAACACTGGTATATTTCTGCCAGAAAAGTAAGGTATTGCTGTATGAAAAATCAGGAAGTAAGCAATATTTCAAACTTTTCCAAATTTCTGTACAAATATGTATAGGATATGCTCTTCACAATTTGACAATATATGATGCATTTCAGATGTCGATGTTTATAGTCTGATCAAAGCACTTCCGTTATTTTAATGGCTAATGTAACAGCCAGTCAATTTTAGAGTGATGCACAGGATGTTAAATGTCAAATTATTTTATATAAGGTCATTTACTGCATCGGAGTGCCAGAAGATAGATCTGATCCTTCGAGTGCCTTGTATTTCTGGATTAGCTGTGTTTTCTGTGCTAACTGCTGTTGAAGTATTTCAATTTGTTTCAGTTGGTCTTTTCTACTGTACTGTATTCCAGGCATTTTCTCGATACATTCTCTTGCCTTTAATAGCTGATTTCTGAATTCTATGATCTTTTGTGGAACATCCCTTGAATCTCTCTCTGTGCTGTAAAACATAGAAATATACAAGATTTCTAGTTTTACTAAATCATGTCCTTAAACCTGTTACCAGTCAGACACAAAATTTAATGTTGGGTCCAAAATCTTAATTAAATAGAAATCAACATACAACATCTTTTCAAAAGTGTGAACTAATTGAAAAATAAGTATAGTGTACTACCGAAGAATGGAAATATTGTGAGGAAAGGAGAAATTACTTGTTCAAAAAAGAATTTACAGATGGATAGACTGACACAACACCGTAACATTATCTATCTATCTATCTATTTATACTGCCTAACTCCCCTTTCGGGTATTACTGGCAGGTGATAGACTCACAATCCAGATGTTTTCATGTCCCTGAAAGAGAGGCAGTGGCTGAATCCCACTGCTACCCACTTTTACAGCTGGGTAGACTGGGGCTGGCTATTAAGTGTCTTGCCCGTGAACACACCCAGTGACGCTGGGGCTCAAACCCGTGACCTTCAGATCACGAGTCAAGCTCCGCCATTCAGCCAGTGGAGCTAAAAAACACTTCTGTTTGCCTATTCTTGAATAATCACTGGTTTTAATGAAATATAGATATTTCATGGTGAAAATAATGTGGGAAAGGAAGATTATGTTTGTAACAAGCAATTAGTTTTCATATTCCTATAAAAGCTAATCTCGATTTTGGAAACCATCTGTAACTTTCATTTATGTAAATTCTTTAGGCCGAATTGACCTGTATGATGAAACTCCGTAAATAAACATTCGTTATGTCAGCTTTTTATTTTCTTATACCTTTTGATAATTTCGTAAACGAATGGAAGAAAATTCAGCTCGTTTTCTGGTGCGTTTGCCATGCTACTTTAGCACATTTTGAAAACAAAGCTTCAGAAGGTTGTTTTGGTTGATGGTTTTTTTCAGTTATGCAAGCACTTTGAACGTCGCATGGCTAAACGATTTTTTTTCCAAAAAAATGATTCAGATTATTCTTAAGTTCAAGGTATCATACATCTGTGTATCATATCCTATATATTAAACCAATTTATTTGATTTTTATAATTATGAATACTGATATAAGTTACTCGATTTCGTAATTAAAACTAAAACCAAGTTTATCGTTGAAGAATTGTGCTTAAAGCCAAAACAGATGCAACCTCAGCTTCTTCGGAAAGTCAAGTGACACTTTGGAGTGATATAGACACAACGTCGACCCTATTAGAGCTCAGAATCCTTTTCTCTGAAAGGGTAGACTTTGTCTACGAGCTCGGATCGTTACAGCAGAGGGATGGTGATAACTTGCTTTACCCGCGGATCCCTCATTTTAGGAGGGGAGAGTAATGTAACGGTTTCAAGGTTTTGCCGTGATATGCAAATTAGGAATGTCAAATGAATATGCGATATGTGATAATGAAGTATAGACAAAGTCGACCCATTTCTCTGAAAGGATTTGGTTTGTCTTCTAGCTCGGAACGTTACAGAGGTATAGCTCCTTAACTAGTTGAATTATCATAATGATAAATGCAGGTGCACAAGTTCCAATAGTTGAAAGGATTCCAGTAAAGTCTCAGCAAAATTGGTGAAGAAATGTAATGAATTGCGAACACAAATTTCAATCTATTTATATTCATGTAGGATGATGTTCCAAAAGAGCATTTCTCCAAAACTATTTTGTTTCGTGATAAAACTTGCAAGTGCACAACTTCCCATCGCATGAATAGGAACGACCGCTTTGTACAAGCAATTTCTAATTTCTCTACAGCTATCTTAGGAACTATATTATTCAGTGCCGCTTTGGGAGCAAATATGTGAAGATATATGAAAACCAATTAAACTCTAAGACAAATCAGTACCATAATTTCAACACTTTAAAAGTCTCGCTTGCGACGAAAGCTTTAAGCTTATCTATAGAATTGCTCTCGAACAATCACAATCCATATATTATCACGTCACTGAACGAGAGGCGGTGTCTTAACCCATGGCTACCCAATTTTACAATTAGGTAGACTAGGGCTGGCATTTAAGTGTCTTGCCATCAACACATCCCGTGGACGGTTGATCTTGAACCCGTGACCTTCACATCAAGAGTCAAGCACCTCTACCATTCGGCCATCGTGGCTGTCAAAACTTTTGATAGGGCTACATGTATGTCGTCTCACATGGTCTTTCCTTGTGTAATCGATAGGACGGATATTAACCCATCAAGGAGATGCGATTGCCTTAAGTCATTAGCAATTATTACACCATCTCTGTTAAACGACATGGGCATTATCTCGTATTTACAACGCGCTTATGGCTAGCTTTTGTGATCCATGATTGCCTGTCATCTGTGGTGAGGCATCAATAATGCAAGTGTTTACACTAAGAGACCACAGCGTTGGCTCAATCTTTGTGAAACATGGCCAGAATAATTGTAGATCATAAGGATGAACTGTTTTGTTATGGAAAAGTTTCAGTAGAAAAAAAAACAACAACAAAAAAAAAAACAAAAAAAAAACAGGAACGGGGGCCTTAATGACGATTGTTTTGTTGACACTCTAGTTTTGGCTCTGTGTTTGTGAAACATAGCTAGAATTGCTGATAAGTCATAAGAATGAACCCCAAAATTAGACGATAGTACCGACCCTATCAAATATGGAATGTTTCTATCGAAAAACACGGAAAGTGGAACAATGATGACAGTTTCTTTGTTTACACACTAGATGTCACGCTTTTGGCTCAATCTGAATCAAACACGATCAGAATATTTGTAAGGTCATAAGAATGAACCCTTATCAAAAATTGGAAGGTTCCGACAGAAAGTACGGGAAAGGCGTAGTAATTATTTGTTTAGACTCTAGATGCCACGATTTGGGCTCCATCTTAATGAAGCTTGGCCAAAATAATTATTAGGTCAAAAGATGTAGACTGGTGAACCTGTCCTATCTACCTTGCTCTCCGATATTGTTTTTATCGTTAGATTAGGACAGGCTCGCCTGTCAAATAAAGACGAGCCCATTAATTATGGGAAGGTTCTATTGGTAAATACGGGAAAGGGGTTTTACTGGCAAGTTCTTCGTTTACACTGTAGAGGCCACAGTTTTGGCTTAATCTAAATGAAACTTGGTCAGAATAATTGTTAGGTCATAGAGACAAATTCATTCAAAATGGAAAAGTTTAAACAGAAAACACAGGAAAATTTGCCTAAATTTGTGTTTACACACTTTAGGGACCACAGTTCGGGCTCTTTTGTTGTTGTTCTTGTTGTTGTTGATGTTGTTGTTGTTCTTTTAACACGACCAGAATAATTTTTAGGTCATAAAGACAAATCCTATTCAAAATGGAAAAGACTAAACGGAAAACACAGGAAAATGGGCCTTTATGATAAATTTGTGTTTACACACTTTAGGGACCACAGTTCGGGCTCATTTTTTTAACTCGACCAGAATTATTGTTAGGCCACAAGAATGAACCCTTTTGAAATGGGAAGGTTCCATTGGAAAACATTCGTAAAGAGACCTTAGTGAAAAATTCTTTGTGTACACCCTAAATGTCACATTTTTGGTACCGTCTTCACGAAACCTGTTATAATTATTTGGCTGCAGTTGCATCATTTTCTTTTTAAAAAAATTAGTCAGGTGAGCGATTTATAACCATTGTGGTCCTCTTATAAAAACTTATACGGTTGTTTAGAGCTCGGGTCAAAGAATTCACTTCATTCCGACAAAAGGTCTATTAGCTAGATCTCAAAACGTTAGATTCCCGACCAAATGCCCAACCGTCTTCTGTGGGCGTAAACTACAGAAGCCTTCGGTCTCGTGAAAGATTTGCAGCTCAAAGCAAATACAAACTGTAGTATTTCTATCGTAACTTAATATACCATTTATCGTATAACTATTTTTAAATTTCTATTTCCCCTCTGCTTTACCATTCTAATAACATTTATTTTCATTATATCGCCATATATTCAGAATGACCTCATCTTAGAGTACCTTTTATTGAACCGTATTTGACACTATCAGATATAGATTTTTTTCTAACATGTTCGATTTTCATCAGTGTGGAATAGGCGTTTTTACAATAAACATTTACAGGTACACGTGTATATAATAAAAGGAAACACGCTCGTTTTTATAGGTCAGTTTTGTTGGCAAAACCTTTGCAGCTCTCTACAGACTTAGTTTCAGAGCGATTAAAATCATAAAAATTAAAAAGAAAATGTGCCTGTGGAATCTGTTTACTTCCTGCTTTTATAGATAATTTTATTTGAATATGGCACAAATTTGAAATTATGATAATGAAAAAAATAAGGTGTTTGTCTTTCCGGCATTATGTGACGTTACATAATTTGCGCATGTTTAGACGCATCGAAAAACTCAGAGAAAATCTGTTCAGCGTCCTGAAATTACAAACCGTCGATTCTTGGACTCTTATTTTTCCGAAACATGAATTATTTTCCATGTATTCTATTCTTTGCATTTGCACGGTCCGACAAAGGCAAATACCCAACGCACTTCCAAGATTTCTCTTCCGTGTGATTTATCAAATTCTCATTTTGTAAATACTTTCAGACGGTTATCTCTCTATATACATATATTCTGGTACAAAAATCGACTAAAACATCCCGACAACAGCTTGATCAAATAGTGTAGTTTATACGGACGAAAGACCGCCTGTAGGTTACACGTATATGTGCAAGTCTTATACCCATTAAACAAAAATCGGCCATTTTGTTGGGTTTTTTTCCCCAAAAAAAGCTCAAATGTCAGTCTGGTTCTCAACAACTACTTCCTAAAAGGAAAAATTATGCAGAAAAAATCATATTCTAAAATATAGACAACTTTTTTTCAAGTTTCCACCGAACAAATTAACGAACCGGAGCAGTTATTCTAAGCATTGTTGCTTCAATTGAACTTTATTCCTTTGCACGTTTGATGCAGAAAATTCCAGTTAAAATAATGTCAACATAAAACTTTATCGGTCAAACATAAGACGTCATGGACGTCACGCATTACCAAGGTGGCAGTCCGTCCTTTACTTCCGGCTTATTTATAAGAGATTATTAGACTGAGAATATCTTGCCCGTGATTTCTACAACGATCACCCAGGGTCTTCCTTTGCGTTCTAAAGAAGGTTTATTTAACATAAGTTGAAAAGAATGTGAGATTTTATTATTCTATCACGTTTAACAAAAGATCAGATAAGAAAATTATCATGGTAGCAACCCAGTATTTTTGCCATCTGTAATACTCTATCTTCATATATTCAACCCATTACCAGAGAATAATTTATTCAAAACTGGGCCAAATTTAAAGATGTGGCACAAATTTTAAAAATGTTAATTACTCATTATATTTTTTATTCATTTATCTATTAATGTGTCCTTTTGTGGTAGAAAATAATGTGACAATGAAGAAATTGTTTGTAACAAGGAACTCTTATTTTCCACAATGTTTTCCATACCCTTTATCTTTAGGGAAGCATGAAAATGCCTGGCTGTGTGGGAATGGGTTACGTCATGTTTCCTGGTGATAATTTCAAGTGATATAAATATAATGACATAAATTTATTAAGTATTAGTAGTTCTCGCCAAATCAATAGGAGAAATTGATCAAAACAGCTGGATTAACCCAATCCCACACGACAAAATTTTTGACTATTCCAAATTCAAAGAAATTGCAGGCGAGAATTTTCAGATGATGAAATTTTACTAATCTTTGTCTTTTGTGGTAGACAATATTGTTGATAATGAAGAAATTGCTTGTAACATGCAATTTCTACATTTTCCCGTGTGTTTTCCAAAGCATATTTCTTGGGACGGCAATCTTTTAAATAAAGATGGTTATTCTTTGTCCTTGTAGGCTATATGACAGGCTTTGATAAAATTAAGAAGCACCAACTTCTTAGGCAAAAGAACATAGAATTATACTTGTTACATGTAATATTCTCTCTGTGCTGAATTCACTCAAATGTATATTTGAGTACAGCTCTCTACACCAATTACAAGTTGAAAACAAATTATGCCTTAACACTATGGTAGAATCACTGGAAATTAGAAACTATCCTAACAAGTCAGAGCTTAGTGGATTATCACCCTCTACTTTGGACAAGCAAATGATATTTGTTTCTTGCAGAGCTAAGATTGACAAGTATGTGAACTTTCATCAAAATCTGTAAAACTATATCAGAGTCTTTACACATATACAGGGTGTAATTCGGATTTTAAATTTCAATATTTCAACATTAAACCCTATGTTGTAGAAGCTCATTTGAATCGTCTCATCAAGACTATTCAAATACATGTAAGTGCCTACGACATAGGATTTCATTGAGAAATGGGGATTTTAGAATGCTACTACCCCTTATTATCTAGATCACTGCTTAAGTCAAGCAATTGAAATGGTTAAAGGATTTGAATAAAAAAGGTATTGATATGTTGTTTTACATCTCGGGATAACTTGTACCAATGGAACCCCCCCTTTTTTTGCCTCTCTCAAGACCGTCCGAATGATCACTGGATATTCGTGACAGTAATTGGAGCGACTCCTTCCATTGATCATATAATGATGCAGTACAGGAGTCTCATTTAATATAATTCTCTAGGCTTTACTGTCAAACATGTCTCTTGCAAAATATTGAAATCGTGTTTAATGTAAGTTCTACTTAGACATTGTTACCTCTGCAATAAAGAGGATATTTCTGGTATAAACATTAATTAGCATGAAACTATGGGATATAGAAACACCTGAAGTAGGATATAAATTTGGTACAGTAAAGTCACAAACTTGAGGCCTAAAACTTAAATCCATATTTTATGATTTCTTGTTGCTTTTTCGCCCGCACCATAGGCTTTGTCTATTTTCATATTATAATCGGTAATCAGTAATATTCAAATGCCTCATTTAATTCGTATCGGCCAGATAATCAGTCCTGATAACTTTTCGCATTATTTTTATTCGTAGGAATATGCATATTTAAAAGCTTGTTTTATATTTGTTTGTTTGTTATTTGGTTTTTTTGTTGTTGTTGTTGTTGGTGGTGGTGGTGGTGGTGGTGGTTTTTTGCATCTGTTATGTCTTTATCGGAATCGGAAAGTTACCTCCCTTATTGAGATCTCTACTAAAAGAGTTTTGAAAAGTACTGTCAACAAAAAATGGCGTCAAAAGGTGCAAAATTCTGCTGACGTATTTTCCATTTATTATCTTCCTGATTGTGATAAGAGTGATTAGCTAGCCGTACAAATAATGATTAAACTTGAAAGCCCACGTGCTCCTTAGCCAAGTTTTACGATTGTCATGTCGGTCATATCTCATTGTAAATTGAGGTTCCCCCAATCTGAAAGTAAACTTCACAGATTGCATAATTTTCATGGCATGTTCACGTGGATAATGTCTCATTAGATCTGGTCTTATAGTTTTTTCCGTCCTCCCAAATCAATTGCTACATTCGGAATAACAAAGCAGTTACTTATCTGACCTGATTTTTGATTGGTAAAGAAGCCAGTTCATGACAGAACTTGCAGGCATTCTCCTGGCTTCATATCATAGCCCTACTGATGATCTCGCCAGCAGATTATCAGAGAGAGGGCTACTATCACAGCTAGCAATCTCCATGTTAATTTTAAAAAAGATGTTGTTTCAGAAGTTACACTTTGTTAGAAGAATAGAAACTGCCTAAAAATGCAATTCACTTTTTTTCATTCGTAATGAGTCAACATTTTTTCATTTGTATCCTGCATTTGACATAATCACATTGGTTAATTCATGGAAAGTTTTCACAAATGGTTTCTTTTATACAAGATGTCCATTTAAGTCATTTTCAATGTCATTTTCTTTTTAAAAACTAATCTTTTAATAATGAACTGTAAAGCAAAATGAGGTGCCATAAATGTTTGAAAGTAGGTTGAGTTTTGGGCACAAAATAGAAGAACTACTGTCTGAATGTTTCTTATCTATCTAATTTTTGGCCTATTCACAGATTAGGTGATACAATGGAAGCTTGGCCTGATATTGATAATCATCTCTTATTTCAAAACGAAGCTTGTGCAAGCATTGTTATCATTGTTTATAATATATATAATTTGGACATAAAGAGGGAATCTGTTCAATACTCTAAAGGATCTGTAAAGGTTATGTAATCTTAAATACATGACAGGGAAAAAGACTATTGAATTTAACCTAGGGGCCCAGCCTGCCAAAATTTGATATTTAATATTAGAGGTATAGGCATTTTCTCAAAAGGTCTAGGGGCCCTGCCCAAAATCTAGGGGCCATGGGCGACTGGGCCCCTGCTAGTCTTTTTCCCTGCATGATAAGGATGTTTAACCCATATATTTAAGACTGGTCCAAATCGAAAGAAGTTGGCAGCAATGATTAAAAGTTGGTAGAATTTAGAAAAATCTTCGTCTTGTAGGGTAGAAAAAATTGTCAACTTTGAAGAAATTACTTATTACAAGCAATTTTTCTATTGTCCACAATGTTTTCCAAAGGTTTTTAAGCATTTCTTGTGCCACCAGTCAAATTTGCACACCAGTAAAGTCCCAAATTGAATGTATTAAGAACTAGTAAGTAACTCAGTGTCCACATTGTTTACAAACATTCACATAAACTTGGTTACTTAAATACATTTTTAGCTCAACTGAGCACAACTATGAACATGTAAACTTCTGTAATTGTTGAATGTCTCATTGTCCATTGTGTGGTACATTATCACCAATTTGACAATGTAGGTGATCAAGAAATGGAAAGCCTCTTTCTTTATCAAAAGAAGAATTCAGGCAAGCAATCTAGGGCAATTTTGGCTCTATATTTTTATATCCCAACAAAACGAATGTTTTTGGGGTATACTGGAATCGGCCTGTCTGTCCTTGTGTCTGTGTACAAAATACTACCAATTTTTTGTGGCAAACTCCTCCTTCAGTTTTGCTTCAATACCATTGAAACTTTATAAAAAGAGTAACCACATGTTGAAGTTTTGCAAAGAAGCCATTTTGAAGTCTAAATTCCCCCTGGTTCAAGAATCATCTGCCCTTGAACTTAGACAATATTTATGCTTTTGTAGACATATACGACTAATTATACTACCAATTTTGTGTTGCAAACTCCTCCTTCTGTTTTGCTTCAATACCATTGAAACTTTATGCAAAGAGTAACCACATGTTGAAGTTTTGCAAGATGCAATTTTGAAGTGTTGATTCCCCCTGGTTCAAGAATTATCTCCGCTTTAACTTAGACATTATTTATTCTTTTGTAGACATATACGGCTAATTATACTACCAATTTTGTGTCGCCAACTCCGCCTTTCTAGAAAAGCAAAGTCAGTACCCAATGTAATTTGTCCATATGTTTGCAAACACCATTTTTTCATGAAATAATAAATTTTGTGCCTCTAATTTTGGACAAATGGTGTCCGGAATTTATCTATAAATTCAGACACCGAATTTATGAACATTAAATATCAGCTTAACAAATACCACATCCATTATTGGCAATTTGGAATCTTGGCAATCAATATCTCCAAACTGTCTGGGTAAGATGGCAGCAGGTGTATATTGTTTATAACAATATCCGAGAATAGGCACGCAACTCGGTATCATTCAGCAACAAACCGTGAAGGTGATGCAATTAAAATATTGCTCTTGGTTTCTCTCTCTGGTTTCTTAACCCTTGTCATGCTGAACCCGGAATATTCCGGTTTTGGCAGGAGCTATAGACCAAGATCAGCCCGCACATAAGTGCAGTCTGATCTTGGTCTACCCCTACTGCTTGTAATTTTCCTGCCAGAAATGTTAATGAAGCTGATATCTAAAAGAAATATTGATTTTTGAACAACAAGTTCTATCAGTGCTTTCAGCCCTTTGATTTTACAGCAATTCAGTAAGGTAATTTATACAGCATGACAAGGGTTAATTTTCTTTCCCGGGCAGGACCTGCTCTGAAAGGATGGCTACGATTAACATGCGCGATCCTATGAAATTAGTCGAATTGACCTGAACCTACTTTCGATTTAACTACACTTCCCTAGTATCCGGAGCTTATCGAGGGTATTGTCATCATGCGAAAATTTTGTCTAGCTCTCCATATTAATACCCCCTTTTTTTTCAATTCAACGGACAATGATTGTACATAATGACTGAAAAAGAATTTACCATCCTATCAAAATCGGTCTTTGACTACCGAAACGTCGTAACAATTTTGACTGAACATGCTGCAGTTACAATTTTATCATATTATAACAGTGATGTGCGGGATTCTATCAATCATTAAAATGAAGAAAAACAACATTTTAGTAAAGTAAATCGTTTATTAATGTTTTTTTAAGTAAATAATCATTAATTTCACTTTGTCTTCGCCGGTATCTTGAAACAATCTGAAAAAGAAAAAAATAATAATAAACAAATTTACGAACGTAATGTGTAACACATATCAAGTTTATTTACTGTTGAATGAATTCATTGTCTAATCAAAACAGTTTGTGAAAAGCCCAGATCACACGACGATTTATCTATGAATTTGGACACTGGCTTGAGTAATTATCCATGTATTAGGACACACAAAAAAATAATTGTTTAATTGTGTCCAAATATATGGACAAATTACGGTATGTCCTTGTATTGTTAAATCTCTCATTACACTGAAAGCACTTGCGGGGATATTAAGTCACATACTGTGACAAGTTCTAGTTTCTGACTATATAATTTCAACCTTTCAGTTACAATTGAAGTGTTACCATTTGTGATCAGATATGAAGTAGAAATATTTCATCTAAACTTGCCAGTTATAAGGTTTTGTATGAATGATGGTTTTCTATATATTTTCTATGTCACTTACAGAAAACAAAGAAGAAGAATCAAATGAAATGGAAACATCCAATTGTAAAGATCCAGGTCCTGAAGTGAATAAAGATTCCATCACTCAATCAACAGATACAGAACAATCACAGTCAGAAAATATCAACCAAAATAATGAACAGACAAGCGAGACTTCACAAACAACTAATGAAACTCAATCAGAGGAAGTTAGTAACTCAGAAACGGTGACAGATACTTCTGAAAAATGTACATCTGGCATTCAGGAGATAGGTATGTTAAACTGTAAGATTGTTAAAGGCAACAACTGTAGGGACAGGAATTCACAAGAACGATGGTTCGTTGTCCCAAAATCAGATTTCATCATAAAGGTTTAATCAGGATTTATTGGCAATTTAATTTCTGTAATATAGTAAAAATCTTGAGAAATTTCTAAAAACTAATGAATTAATTTCAACAGTAGGAGTCATCCTTTAGATTCCTTTATAGAATTTTGATAGTGTGGAAAATATAATTTCTATGAGCAAGATGTGTTGTGGATAATCATTTGATAATTCATTAGAGTGTAGCATCAGGGTTCTTCACTAACAGTGTCCTTGGATCCTTAGTATTCCTTAAAATTGGAAGAGACCCCAGCAATCTCAGGCTAGGGATTCTGTCAAGAACCTTTCAATATTACTCAAGTACATTAGATCTTTATGTATCAGCTCATACTCCTGATTATTTTGTTTGCTTGTTTTTGTAGAAAACATTGTGGATAATGAAGAAATTGTTTGTAACTGGCAATTTCTTCATTTTCCACAATGTTTTCAGAAGCTTTTTCTCAAGTTGGGCTTAGAAGGGCAGGAATTTGTGTGAATGAGTTAATGTATATCAAGGAGGGATCCCTGATTACCTGGAAGAAACCCTGAAGTAATAGGTAGGGATTCCTGTGGGATCCCACTGAAGCAAAGTTAATGTCGACCCCTGAGCATGATTCATTTGATGATGTTGACTTAATCAATTCCCACACATCGGCACTTTTTGATGCCCCAAGAAAAAAAAGCTTCTGAAAGCATCAACGAAAATGAAAAATTGCTTATTACAAGAAATTTCTTCATAAGCCATTATCCAAAATATCTTCTGCCTCAAAAGGCAAAAAAAATGAAGTTTCATCAACTGAAAATTTTCGTCTTTGTATTTGGACCTGTCAAAAATGTTGTCATCTGGTAGTGGCTTAAATTGACGTTTTCTCGAACCTCAATATTTGAGGACATATAGCACGTTTTATTTGATCTCCAATAAAATGTGGGTTTTTTTTTAAAATTGGGGGAAAAGTAGAATTTCTTGACATGTATTATCTTTTTACATTTCAGGTGAAAACTGTGATTCAGAAAATGGAGAGACAGTGACATTTAAAGTGATATATAATAAACAGAAATTTGACATAACTTTTCCACTGGATAAAACTGTGTCTAATTTAAAAGAACATGTGCAAAAGTTAACAGGTATGATTTCTTATCAGCTTATTACATAGGCAATATTGTGTTACAATAGAGATGCAACATCTTTTACAGTCAATCCTGGTCATTCTGTCACCTCCATTCAGCATGCACCTGTCTTAAACAGCCAGTTCAATATCCCCTGATCTTTTTAACATTATTAGCTCACCTGAGCACAACGTGCTCATGGTGAGCTTTTGTGATTGTTGAATGTCCGGCGTTCGGCATGTGGCGTCAACAATTGAAGTGTTAACACTCTAAGGACCACAGTTTTGACCCAATTTTCATGAAACTTGGTCAGAATAATTGTTAGGTCATGAGGATGAACCCTATTGATTATGGGAGGATTCTATTGGAAAATACAGGAAAAGGGGCCTTAATGACAATTTTTTTGTTTACACTCTAGAGGCCACAATTTTGGCCCAATCTTCATGAAACTTGGTCAGAATAATTATTTGATCATGAGGAATTACCCTATTGATTATGGGAGGGTTCTATTTGAAAACACAGGAAAAGGGAGCTTAATAACAAATTTTTTGCTTAAAGCTCTAGAGGCCACAAATATGGCTCTATCTTCATGAATCCTGGTCAGAATAATTATTATGTCATAGAGATGAACCCTATTGATTATTAGAAGGATCTTTCCGAAAACACAGGAAAAGGGGCCTTAATGACAATTTGTTAGTTTACACTCTAGAGTCCACAATTTTGGCCCAATCTTCATGAAACGTGGTCAGAATAATTGTTTGATCATGAGGATGAACCCTATTGATTGGTGGAGGATTCTATTGGAAAACACAGGAAAAGGGGCCTTAATGATAATTTCTTTATTTACACTCTAGAGGCCACAATTTTGGCTCAATCTTCATGAAATTTGGTCAGAATAATTATTAGGTCATAAGGATGAAGCCTATTGATTAGTGGAGGATTCTATTGGAAAACACAGGAAAAGGGGCCTTTATGACACTTTCTTCATTTACCCATAAGAGACCACAATTTTGGCACAATTTTCATGAAAATTGGGCAGAATAATTGTTTAGTCACATTGATGAACCCTATTGATTATAGGAAGGTACTTTTGGAAAACACAGGAAAAGAGGCCTTAATGACAATTTCTTTGTTAATGCTCTAGAGGTCATCATTTTGGCTCAATTGTCATGTTACTTGGTCAGGATACTTGTAAGGTAATAAAGATGAACCTTATAGATTATGGGAAGGTTCTATAGGATAATACTGGAAAAGGGGTCATAATGACATTTTCTTTGTTTAGAATATAGAAGTCACAGTTTTGCCTCTATTATGAAACTGATTATAGTTATTTGTCTCTGATTGCATTTCTTTAACAGCAGACAGTTCAGGTGAGCAATCTAGGACCATCATGGTCCTCTTGTATTTTACCTGTATTCAACAAGAACCTCTAAAACGTGGTCAACGGCTGTCAAAACCGTGTCCCATTCTTTGAAATAGCCTGAGTTTGCAGCCAATTTGCTGGCCAACAGCAGTTTTCATGGATCAGTTATTATCACAGCACAACATTGTTTTTGGATTATCAATTCAAGTGTAAAATCAGATAAACATTCACACGCGTGGCCAATTAACAGGTGTTTTGTAGATAACTACATTTCATCAAACTGCTTTAATTTAGTAATTCAACTTTTTAAATTTGAGATTCAAGCTTTAACAATAAAGTTTAACCGAGTATGAGGATTGAAATTGCTGTTCTTGGAAAGTGAACTAGTATCGTTTTTCTACAGAATCAGGTTTGTTTGCTGTTTTACAGGTGAGAGATGAATAAACAAACTTGCTAAAGGACTAGTTTTGTTTAAATTCTATTTGGGATTTGATTGAAATATTGCGTTTAAACCTGATAATCAAAATTGATGAGCAGACTGATCCTCAATTGACTGGCTGATATTATGTCAATTGTTTGACCTTTGAAAAAATAATTACAACTGTTAGTGATTTATTTAGATATGAACCTTTTGAATTTCATATGATAACCTTATTGGCTTCATGAACAGTGAGCATTTAGACCTACAAGTAATCTTACCAAAACTTAAAAAGAAATGTTTGATTGAGCTGTTTTCTCGTTTATTATTTACTACGAATACTATCTAGCCAGCCAATCCCTTTTTATACAAAGGTATGGCCATCATCTTGATGGGTCGACCTATATTAGGCAAGCACCTGACTTAAACGAGCAATTTTGGTAAATCCCTCGACTGCTTGCTTAACTCTTTCCTGTACAAACACAGGATTTAACGTTGCTGTGATTTTGTCCTTGGGAAAACATTGTGGAAAAAGAAGAAATTGCTTGTAACAAGCAATTTCTTCTTTTCCCAACATTATTTTCTACGAATAGAATGGTTTCATTTCTAATTGCATCCAATTTTTATTATCATCTGCAACCTCTTTCAATTTGGGCCAGTCTAAAATTTAAACAAACAGGAAAGGGTTAAGACAGGTTTGACTATATTTGCTTTGAGCTTTGGAGGAAATTTTTATATTTGACAAAACTAAAGGCAGTGAGAAGCAAATACAAGATGTTGTTATACGCCCGTCGAAGACGGGACGTATTATGGGATCACCCGTGGTGTCTGGGCGTCCGGTCGTCCGGCTGTCCGGGCGTCCGGTCGTCCAGGCGTCCGGTTGTACGGCGGTGTCCACTTCTTTGTCCGGAGCATAACTCTGTCACCTTAAGTCCAATTGACTTTAAACTTGGCAGTTAAATTCTTCTCATCAATACGGAGTGCAGTGCACAAGAACCATAACTCTACCTGGCCTATTTTTTGAGTTATTGCCCTTTGTTGTTTTTCATACTTGAATCTTGTCCGGAGTATATCTCTAAAAGTATTATAGCTAGGATCATGAAACTTCATGGGTGTATAGATCTCACCAAGGGGGAGTGCAGTGCACAAGAACCATAACTCTACCTAGCCTATTTTTTGAGTTATTGCCCTTTGTTGTTTTTCATACTTGAATCTTGTCCGGAGTATATCTCTAAAAGTATAATAGCTAGAATCATTAAACTTCATGGGTATATAGATCTCGCCAAGGGGGAGTGCAGTGCACAAGAACCATAACTCTACCTGGTCTATTTTTTGAGTTATTGCCCTTTGTTGTTTTTCATTCTTGAATCTTGTCCGGAGTATATCTCTAAAAGTATAATAGCTAGGATCATGTAATTTCATGGATAGATAGAGCTCACCAAGTGGGAGTGCTGTGTACAAGAACGATAACTCTACCTAGCCTATTTTTTGAGTTATTGCCCTTTGTTGTTTTTCATACTTGAATCTTGTCCGGAATATATCTATAAAAGTATTATAGCTTGGATTATGAAACTTCAAAGGTGTATAGATCTCACCAAGGGGGAGTGCAGTGCACAAGAACCATAACTCTACCTGGCCTATTTTTTTGAGTTATTGCCCTTTGTTGTTTTTCATACTTGAATCTTGTCTGGAGTATATCTCTAAAAGTATAATAGCTAGAATCATGAAATTTCATGGATCAATAGAGCTAACCAAGCAAGAGTGCAGTGTACAAGAACCATAACTCTACCTAGCCTATTTTTTGAGTTATTGCCCTTTGTTGTTTTTCATACTTGAATCTTTTCTGGAGTATATCTCTAAAAGTATAATAGCTAGAATCATAAAATTTCATGGATGGATAGATCTCACCAAGTGGGAGTGCAGTGTACAAGAACCATAACTCTACCTGGTTTATTTTTTGAGGTTTTGCCCTTTGTTGTTTTTCATACTTGAATCTTGTCCGGAGTATATCTCTAAAAGTATTATAGCTAGGATCATGAAACTTCATGGGCGTATAGATCTCACCAAGGGGGAGTGCAGTGCACAAGAACCATATTCTACCTTGCCTATTTTTTGAATTATTGCCCCTTGTTGTTTTTCATACTTGAATCTTGTCCGGAGTATATCTCTAAAAGAATAATAATAGCTAGAATCATGAAACTTCATGGATGGATAGAGCTCACCAAGTGGGAGTGCAGTGTACAAGAACCATAACTCTACCTGGCCTATTTTTTAGTTATTGCCCTTTGTTGTTTTTCATACTTGAATCTTGTCAGGAGTATATTATTACAGCTAGGATCATGAAACTTCATGGGTGTATAGATCTCATCAAGGGGGAGTGCAGTGCACAAGAACCATAACTCTTCCTGGCCTATTTTTTGAGTTATTGCCCTTTGTTGTTTTTCATACTTGAATATTGTCCAGAGTATATCTCTAAAAGTATAATAGCTAGAATCATGAAATTTCATGGATCGATAGAGCTCACCAAGTCGGAGTGCAGTGTACAAGAACCATAACTCTACCTAGCCTATTTTTTGAGGTTTTGCCCTTTGTTGTTTTTCATACTTGAATCTTGTCCGAGGTATATCTCTAAAAGTATAATAGCTAGAATCATGAAATTTCATGGGTGTATAGATCTCACCAAGGGGGAGTGCAGTGCACAAGAACCATAACTCTACCGTGCCTATTTTTTGAGTTATTGCCCTTTGTTGTTTTTCATACTTTGTTTGACAAAAAAAATTCATTCAAAATAACCTCAGTTCTATTCAAACCCCCAGTTAATATTAAGCAGTGTGACGGGCGTATCTTGTGACAGTTTGGCACCTTGTTTCACTATCATATCCTAGAACTATATACCTAGATTTTTTTAGAAAGATTTTGTCAAAATTTTAAAGAAGAATCTTTATTTTTACAAGTATTTCTCTTCTTTACAATTCTGATTACATTTATTTGTATTATGATGTCATATACAGAATGAAAATGACATCATCTGAGACTACATTTTGTGGAACCGTATTTGACACTATCAAATACAGGTTATTTTCAAAAGTGCCAGATTTGTCTTTGGTATATATATATATATTTTACTAAAAAACATCTATAGGTATATAATAAAAGGTCTTATTTTGCATGGTAAATTTTATACCTCTGCCAATTTTAAGGAACAGTGAATGTTTTGCTGCTAATTAGGGGCCATCTTTGTGGTTATAGGTTGTTGCCCACAAGCTCTTTTGGTTGTTTGGTAAATTAGAATTCTTTAACTACAGCTTACTTCAGCTGTAAGTTGCCAACCAACAATTTGATTTTTATATGCCTGAAGCTGTATTATGTTATGGTCATGGATGTTTGTCCGCCTTAGCAATTTTTGTGTGTGTAATTTCTCCTACACTAGCAATAGGAATGAACTGAAACTTGCTACAGTGTATCTCTATGATGTCTAGTTTTGCATAAGACCTTTGAAATTCAAATCACTCTAGTCGTTCTTGAAATATGTACCCTTGAATTAAAATTAATCACTAAATTTCATGTGTTGCAACTCCTCCTACAGTATCAATAGGAATGAACTGAAACTTGATACAGTGTTTCTCTTTGATGTCTAGTTGTTCATGAGACCTTTGAAATTCAAATCACTCTAGTGGTTTTTGAATGATCTGCCCTTGACTTGAAAAAATCACTATATTTCATGTTTGTGTAAATTCTCTAAGTATCAATTGGGACAAACTTAATCTTGCCACAATGATTCTCTATGATGTCTAGTTGTGCATAAGACCTTTGAAATGCAAATCACTCCAATCCTCCTGGAATTGTCTGCCCTTGAATATAAAAAAAATTGACAGATTTCTTGTGTGCCCAACTCCTCCTACAGTTTCAAATAAAAGAAGTTGTTACTTTGCATAATGTATCTTCATAGTCTCTAGTGGTGCATTTAACCTTAAAAATTAAGATAACTTCAATTCTTCATCAATTATCTGCCCTTGAATTGACAAATTGCCTGATTTCTAGTGTAAGCAACTTTTGATTGAAATGCTTATAACTCGTGCCTAGTATTGATTGAAAATGATTGAAATTTACAAAATGATTCTCCATAATGTGTACTTGCGCTTTAGATCTTTAACTTTTTGTCTTTCCAATGATTAATGAATTATCTCCCCTTTGTATAGGGAATTGCCTAGTAATATTGTGTTTTTTGTGTGCAATGTGACCCATAGTGCTGTTAATACAAACAGTGTTTCACAGTGAAGAATCTTTGTGTTGAAATATTGCATAGGTCAAACACAACATACATTACAAAGATTGTTGTATTGTAAGGTAGGATAATCATTCTAGATAAAAAAGATATCTCTAATGTTCTTTCAAGATTTTCCTCTTATAAGACCAGTCACTATTGTATTCTTTTAGGTACTGCCATTTTATTGATATCAAGTTTAATCTTATCTGTCAAGGTCAGTTTTCAAGGTCAGTTTTATCATAAAACTTATTGTAAAATATTCAATTCCACTGACAAGCCCATTCGAGCGTATATGCACTGCTCTGCAAAGCTGTCATAAAATATGTAAACTAAGTTTTTTGGATGTCTCATTCTAACTGCCTTGTTGGATATCCATCATAATTCAAAATATTGAAAAAGAAAAAAAAATAATAATAATAAGCCTTTGATGTTAGAGCTTGTTCCTTAAATGGGGCAAAGCACAAACCCTCCTTTTCTATGAGAAGGCGTCATAAAACTGAATTAATTCATTTACAGGAGGTTTACCCTGTGACTATGAAATTATATATTAACCCTTGTCATGCTGTATAAATCACCTTACTGAATTGCTGTAAAATCAAAGGACTGAAAGCACTGATAGAACTTGTTGTTGAAAAATCAATATTTCTTTTAGCAACCAATTCCATAAAAAACTCTGGCAGGAAAAATACAAGCAGGAGGTGCACTTATGTGCAGGCTGATCTTAGTCTTCACCTCCTGCCAAAACCAGAATATTCCAGGTTCAGCATGACAAGGGTTAATGGTTTGAATTAATTTTATTTGTAGGTGTGCCTTCATCAATGCAGAAAATAATGTTTAAAGGTAAGATGATTTTGCATTTTCCTTGATTAACAAGTTTTAAAAAAGATTAAATGAAAGTCCTTTGCATTTGTCAAAATACTGGACATGGAATCCTTGGAGATATAAACTGTTTACTAAAAAAAAAATCCTTTTTCTAAGTTTTATATCTCTACATAAAGAAAGTATTTCTGTTTAACCCTTTCCTGTTTATTAGAATTTTAAGACTTGTCCAAATTCAAAAGTGGGTGCAATTTGAAAAGGGTAGAAAAACATTGTGGGAAAGAAGAAATTTCTTGTTGTTAGCAATTTTCTCTTTTCCCACAATGTTGTCTCAAGTACAAATTCACAAGGAAACAAAAACCAGGGATTGTACTGGAAAGTCTTAAGAACTCAGAAGTCTTTACAGAAAATGGCAATATTTTGGGATAAATGACGCTACATTGACTTATTATTTATAGGGTTAGCAAAAAACGAATCTACATTACGTGATCTTAAAGTAACGAAAGGTGCCAAGGTAATGGTTGTCGGGTCAACTATGAACGATGTGTTACAAGTTGCGAGTAAGCCGACTCAAAAAGAACTAGAAGAAGATACAAAAGGTGTTACTTCAAAAGAACCACTTAGTCAACAAAAGGTTTGCACTTTAAATTTCTTTGGTATATTTAATCAATTCCCACAAAAACCCTCTTTTATATGCCCCGCAAGAAAAAAGCTTTGGAAAACTTTGTGGAAAATGAGGAAATTGCTTGTATCAAGCAATATCTTCATTATCCACTATGTTTTCTATCCAAAATGACGAAAAGATGTAAAATTCTATCAACTTGAAATCGTTGCCTGCACCTTCTTTCAATTTGGACTAGTCTAAAATTGTGTTGTTTGGGAATGGGTTAACCCATAATCAGATGTTAAAATTTAATACTGGTCAGAACTGAAATGAGTAACAGACGAAATCTTCAGATAGTGAGATTAGGAAAATCCCTTGAAAAATGAAGGGTAGAAATAAATCATGCCTTTTAAAAACCCTTACCTGTTTTATGATTTTAGACTGGTCCAAACTGAAAGAGATTGCAGACGACAATGAAAACTGGATGTAAATGGAAACTAAACCATCTTATGTGGTAGAAAATGTTTAGGGAAAAGGAGAAATTGTTTGTCTGCAAAACCTTTAAATTTGGACAGGTCTAAAATTTTGCAATACAGGGAAAGGTTAATGTAAAAAAAATGTGGTTAATGGGCGGTACCATGAAAACTTAGAAAATCTTGTTTTAGGAGGATGGATTTCAAGTAAATTTCATAGTAAAGATCTTTTGGTTACCCTTGATCAGACTTCTTGAAGAAAATTTATCGTTTTAACAATATTGAATAGGAAGATTGTTTCCAGGTAAAAAATTCTAGGTAGAGATGACATAGTAATGTAAGGGAATTACATATTACTGTCCCACTGAGACTATTTGTTATATATAAGAAGGTTGCCTACCTTTTAAGTACATTAAAAAAAGTGTAATTCTTTCTTCAATTTTTAAAAATCTAAGTCATACAACCTGCCGTGGTCAGTGGAAGTGGCAAGGGATCTATCAGTTGTCCTTTGATTTGAAATTTGATATGATATATGTGACTTGTCCAGTATCTTGTTACCACTAGACAAAACTTAAGGCTTGTTAAAGTTCAAAGAAGTTGCAGACAACAATTTCAAGTTTGTAAAATTCAAATAATTATTTCTTTTAAAGATAGAAAACATTGTTTGCAGTGAATAAATTTCTTGTTACAAGAAATTTCTTCAATGTCCATGATGTTTTCAAAAATTGTGTCCTATCTATTTTTCAAACGTTTTCTGAACAAAACCCGACGGTCCTTGACCGGTCACATATTGTAGTCTTGCTAAGATTGATTTTGTAAATTGAATAAAAAAAATTTCTTCAATTACAGCAACATAAAAAGGTCCTCGACAAATATGGTAAGCCAGATGATGTAACGCCTGGTATAAAAAATGCTAAACATTCGTTGCCACAACATCCATTATCCGGCATGTATAACAAATCAGGAGGAAAAGTACGGCTCACATTTAAATTAGAACTCGATCAGTTGTGGCTAGGAACAAAAGGTTAGATTTCCTATCTATACATGCATTATTTTCCCATTTGCCCAAAGTAACACTTTTGTCTCAGGATTGGTTTCTTACATATGAAGCTTGTCAATTCAAAGGATCAGAAAGCCATTCCAATCAATGACAGACTTTTATGCAAAATTTCGACATAATGAAATATGAATAAATCTAAGCCATTTTTCATGGTCAATAAAAGTCCAATTACACCCTAGGCTATAGGCCTATGGAAAAAATGTGTTGCCTGGTCTATTTTTGCCCAGCAGATGCATTTACGTGTATGTGATTTATCTGCAGGGTGTATAGGGTTTACCACAAGCAATTTAACACATTCCTACACAACAAGATTTTAGACTGGTCAAAGTTGAAAGAAGAAGTTGTAGAAGAAAATTTATTGTTGTTGGAATTTAAAATATATGTATGAGTAGAAATATTGTGCATAATTAAGAAATTACTTGCAACCGGCAATTTCTTCATTTTCCACAATGTTTTCCAAGACCTTTTTCGTAAGGGTCCTCAAAAAGCTCCTTTGTGTGGGAATGGGTGAAAGGCCGATACAAATTATGTTTGTATATATGCTGCAAACATCCCACACACTTTATAAACCGTCTCTTTATTACATTTTAAATTTTGATTGTTTTTCCTGAGTTCTTGATGTCATGGATGGTAGGATTTTTAAATTTGAAATGGGATATGATGACATCACAGATAGTTGAACGGCCCCGGCCCCTTAGTGCTGTAACTGTACTGGGAGTAACAACCAATAAGGCAATTTTCATTTGCAACTCTTCACTCAGAAGTATATGAATCCCTTACCAAACATTTTAGAAAGGTCTAATTTAAAAGAAGATAAGTGTATGGAATTTGAAACAGAAGCACAATAAGGTATAATGAAAATCATCTGTAAAGGAGAAATTGCTTGCTACAAGTAATGTCTCCTTTTCCCAGAATGTTTAGTACACCTGGTGAAGAATGTTTAAATACACCAGGTGATATTTAACCCATTCCTACACAAAAATTTTCGACTTGCCCAAATTCAAAGAAGTATCATACAACATTGATCCATTGATGAAATTTTGAAAATCTTGGACTCTTGGGGTAGAAAACAATGTGCATATTGAAGAAATGGCTTGTAAGAATTAATTTCTTCATTTTCCGCGATTTTGAGGAGCGTAAAAAATCAGGATTGTGTGGTAATGGGTTAAGTACTATCTAAAGGATGTACAATAAATGATTGCAAAGTTGTAAACATTTCCTCCTTTTCCCGCAATGTAATTTAGTATTAATTTATTTTCATCAAATTAAGTGATTGTGCGGTAATGTACTTGTATTTGTCTATTTCAGAAAGAACAGAAAAACTTCCCATGAATTCCATTAAGGCAGTAGTCAGTGAGCCTATAGCAGGACATGAAGAATATCATTTAATGGTAATGTTCTATCTAACTCAGTCCCACACGACAAAATTTAGACTAGTCAAAATTGAAAGAAGATGCAGACGACAAATTCAGGTTGTTGGAATTTGAAATTTCTTTGTCATTTTGGATAGAAAACATAGTGAAAAATGAAGAACTTACTCAAGCTGTATTTACAACATTTATGTTGCCGTCCAACCATTTTGTGTTTTTGGTAAATGTTACTTACCATAAATCTTTTCAAAATAAGATCATTTGATCTTCTTGTCAGGAGGCAGTTCTTCAATTTCTATTATACCCAAATTTACCAGAAATGCTTTAACCCATTCTCAAAGGACAAAACTTAGGACTGGTCCAAATTCAAAGACGTAATGTTTAAAAATGCAGGATTATGTGATACTGGTTTAATAATAGGTATTTTATTTCAGGCTTTACAGCTGGGCCCAACAGAAGCATCCCGTTACTGGATATACTGGGTACCGGCACAATACGTTGATGCAATTAAAGACACTGTGTTAGGACAGTGGCAACTTTTCTAGTGAATCTGTGTTAAGCAAGTGATATACCATTTTGTCCCGGCCTACATGTTAACCCATTCCAACTCAATCCCTCCTTTTTACGCCCTTCAAGAAAAAAGCTTTGGAAAACATTGTGGAAAATGAAGAAATTGCTTGTATCAAGCAATTTCTTCATTATCCACAATGTTTTCTATCCAAAAAGGTGAAAAAATTTAAAATTCCATCAACTTGAAATTGTCGTTTGCATCTTCTTTCAATTTGGACCAGTCTAAATTTTATCAAGTGGGAATGGGTTAAAGTGGATGTTTCAACAGTACAGCAGAATAGAGCATTTTTTTGGTGATATCTAACTCTGATTACACACCTGCTGAATTTTAGCCATACATTGTTTTGTTGAAAATCATCGTTTAAAGTAAAAATTTTTCATTGAGATTGCATGATCTATCAAATTCTCTTACCTATTACAATTAACCCATTACCAGACAGCAAATTTTTTGACTGGTCCAAATTGAAATGAGTTGCAGATGACAATTAAAAGTGTAGGAAATTTTAGATCTCGTATCAAGCAATTACTTCATTTGGACAATGTTTTACCAATTGTTTTCTTGAGGGGCATAAAAAGGCGTCATTGTGTGGAAATGGAAATCCCACATTGAAATAAAAAAAAGAAAACAGATTTATGGAAATTATTGAGGAAAAAAAGAAGAAAATGCTGCTGAGAAGCATTTTCTCTTTTCCAAAAATACTTTCTCCTCTTTCTTACACATAGAGTCTGTTAGCAGCATACCACATGTTGTTGGACCTGTGGCCATTTTGTATTTGGTTAAAATATTGACAGTAAATTTAAGGCCAGGCAAAATTGAAAGAAGTTGCAGACGTCAATTTAGAATTAATGGCATTTAAAATATCTTTGTCTTTTGGGATGAAAAACATTGTAAAGACTGAAGAAATACTTGTGATAATTAATTTCTTCATTTCCCATGATGTTTTCCAAAGCAGAAAAAGTCGCCTCGCATGCAAAATAACATGTTAGAGTCTCCCTGACCTAAAATTTGGAAAACAATTTGACCAATCCAACATCTAGTAGGGTGGTGTTTCCAGAATGAATCAGTAGTTAGGAAGAGTGAAGATTTCATTCGTAGAAAATTGTCCAAAAACATCAATCCTGTTTGTTCACGCAGTCTTCTTAGACCTGATACATCGTGCACTTCAAAATTTTATTCTTTAAACCATTACCTGACACAAAATTTAAGACTAGTCCAAATTGTAAGGAGTTGCAGAAGATGATTCCACTTTTTAATGTACCATCTGAAAAAGTTTTGGAAAATATTGAGGAAAATTAAGAAATTGCTTGTTACAAGCAGTTTCTTCATTATCAATTATAATTCTTCATTATCAATAATAATTCTGACTCAAAAGGCAAAGATTTTTTAAATTTCCTAAAAATTGTCTTCTGCAACTTGCTCTAATTAAAAATAATCTAAAATTTGCCATGTTGTAATTGGGTAAATAGTTGACAGATAGTTTAGTAGGATGTTTTGGATTGTAAGAAATGAGGATTTTTGCTTCTGCCAAAATTTAAAACTCATCAATCTAAAACTTGTTGATTGTCATTTTTGTTTTGTTTTGAACAGTGATCTGCTTCATGTCAGTAAAATGATTTAAATGCCAACTGTTGTTGTTATTTTTAGTTTAGATGTTTTCAGAAAAAAACTCAAGCTGTGCAATAACATTGTCATCTGTGATTTTGTCATGCAAAAATCTTGATGTATTTTGATATTTCTGGTATTACTGAAGGTATTCAATTCAAACTTGGAATATTTGTTTACTTTCAAAAAAAATCCAAACTATTAAGTGATATCACAAAGGGTTTATTAGACGATTAATGTTTTTCATAAACGGTGTTTTACAGATTCCCTTCATCTTTTAACAATATCACCAACTTATATCTTTTTATCTCCTAATAATTTAATTTTAAGTTTCGTCTATCAAAAACGGGCGTTCTGATTGGCCAGAATTCATACAGATTAGGTTTTCCGGTTCATACCTCCATGAAAACAAAAAATATTCTCTTCATCTCTTAATTGAATTATATATACGATTTCCTTATTCGTTTCTAGCGTTTAATGACCTTAGCTGTTGGTTTGCTGTAAAACTCAATTAATTCATTTTAAACTATCAAGATAGGTAACTCTAAATGCAGTTTTGTTAGAATTATACCTGTTTATTTACATAAAGTTTTTTAACCACTTTCCAGCAACCAACAGTCAAGTGTGACGCAACCATGGACAGTACTCTTGTTATGATCTCACCATTACAAAAGATAGCCCGATTAGCTCAGTTGGTAGAGCACTTGACTTCAAACCTCAAGATCACGGGATCGAGCCCTGGGCTGACCATATCAACTAACTAATTGTCTTTCGGGTGAGACGTTAAACCGAGGCCCCGTGTGACGGTGCTATCCACCGAGCACGTTAAAGAACCAGGCGGGGCTCTCAGCAGTTTCGTCCTGTATCCTTGCACTATCCCTCGTAACAACTAACCGTCTTCTCGGGGCGTCGCTCATATAGGCATGTGCTACTGTAGCGACGATAAATAAACGGAAATACAAACAAAAATCCAGCAACCAACTGTCAAGCGTGACGTAACCATGGACAGTATTATTGTTATGGTCTCACCATAACCAAATTAGTGAAATTCTGTTGGCTTGGCTGTGATGGAAAGTCGAGTTACTATAATCACCTCAATCTCGTCAGTGCTGGCCTTAAAGTAGGTGGGTCCAGTAGATCGGATCCACAGTGTAAAACCAGCATTAGATTTTGTATTCTACTTTTGAGTAAATTTAGATCTACACAGTAATGACTCCCTTTTGCGGGAAGGATCGCATCTTAAATCGGTTAAGTGAGGTAGGAACATTGTTACGCCCGGCTAGCTGAGGCGGTAACGGGTTGTGCTGCCAATCCGCAGATCGCATGCTAAGCTAACAATAGGATATTTGGTTAAAGAAAATTGCGACTGGCGAATTATAAGTAGCATCTTGTGGCCTGGATTGACCGGTGGGAGAACCGACAAGATGCATTAGTCGCCGCGATGAAACTAAAATGTCGGTCAATGTGGGGTTAAACCCCTAATACTCCAACCAAAAGACCTCTTGTAATCCCGCTTTGAGTTGAAGCTTTAGATCACGACCAGTCGACCTTCAAACCAATGCCATTGCTTTTGCCAGTTTGCACAAGGTTGTTTTTGTAATTATATATTTGCGGGTGTCAACATAGATAATGCTATTACGCGAGGAAGTTTCGTTTCCCATTTTGATAGTCGAATCGATTTCCGCGTTTCCCTATTTTGTTTCCGTTACCAAATTATCCAGCGTTTTGATAGATTGACTGATTGATTTGGGTTTGCCGCCACTTTCAACATCATTTCATTTATATCGCATTGATAAATGTACTAGTGATACTAGTGTCAGTCCGATTAGCTCAGTTGGTAGAGCAAATGACTTCAAACCTTAAGACCAAGGGCTCGAGCCCTGGGCTGACCACATCAGCTAACAAAACTATGGACGAGACCTTAAACCGAGGCCCAGTGTGACGATGCTATCCATCGAGCACGTTAAAGAACCAGGCGGAGCTCTCAGCAGTTTCGTCCAGTATCCTTGCACTATCCCTCGTAACTCGCTCATATTGGCATGTGCTACAATAGCGACGATAAATAAACGGGAATACACACACACACACACACTTGTGATACCAAGGAAACACAGAGAACTATATCGTGACGCTACTGAAAATCTTTTTTTTTTAACCTATTCCTTCACAATAACACTTTTAAACGCCTCTCAATATGAAAGCTTTGGGAAACATTGTGGTAAATGAAGAAATTGCTTGTTACAAGCAATTTCTTCATTATCCGCAATGTTTTCTACCACCAAAAGACAGATATCTTAAAGATTTAACCATCTCAACATTTTCGTCTGCAACTTCTTTGGATCGGACTAAAATTTGATCGTGTGGGTATGGGTTAAAAGACGTAAACCTCCTTTCAAATAAACAAAACGGGGCTTTTAAGATCAAATGGAACACTGGAAAACTCACCAAACAGAACAATAAGAGTTCAAGATCCAAGAGATGACAGTATATCATTGGAGGGAACATCGCAAAAGGAAAGCGACGTTTCTTACTTGGCAAAACTGATTTTAAGAGCGCAGCGAGGATACATTAAAACACTTGTCATTCTGAACCTGAGATATTCTTGTTAGAGCTAGAGACAAAGACAAAAATCAGCGTGCACATACGTTCCGCCCGAGCGTTCAGCTCGATCTTGAAACTAAATCGTCAATTTTCACCTTTTAAGTCAATGTTGTTTATAAGATCGATTTTCAAAAGAAATATTTATCCAAAATCAGACCTTCCGGTGCTTTCAGCCCTTTGATTTTAATACAGATTTCAAAAAGGATATTTTACAGTATAACAAGGGAGAAGATGAGAACTGACGGATAGCTAGCCCAGCTAACTGACTCATTTGGCCACGCCCACTGACTCCGATAGGAAATCTCGGTTCGATTTTAAACGGCACTATTTTGCAAAATATATGACCAGTAGCATGTAACAAATCAATAGAATAGTTGGTTGGCGACCTAAACGTCGTAACTACAGCTTCAATAAGCTGTAGTTACGACGTTTAAGTCGCCGAAACCAACAAAAATTGTTAACAAAAATGGCGGCCAAAGTCGGAGTTCAAAACTTATGACTGGTTGACAGGTTATTTGATTGACAGCGGCGATCCATCAATTGACCAATCGCGGCTGTCAATCAAATAACCTGTCAACCAATGAAATCACTCATTTAGACAACTATAGATTGACTGACCTATCAAATTATCGACCGGATGTGAATGTTGAACTCTGCTATTTATGTCAAGTATTTGTCTTGGTTATAGGCTTAAATACCGTAACTACAGCTTATGTTTCTGACCACAAATTACGCAAATGAGCGTCGTCTGAAATCGCATTCGAAATCCCGTGTTGGAGGTCGTATGCATAGATCCATCAATTCATCTGAATGGTTGCGGTCATATCATAAATTGAATTACATGATAACCGGTTTGCCTTATATGATACAACCATTTCAGGCGGGAAAAAATCGCACTCAACGGGGGGTAAATCTGTATTAGCCATGTACTGGAGTGATACCGGATATGATTGATGCAATTGTTTCAAGCAATTTCTTCCTTTCCGCAATGCAATCTACCCTGTAGATTGTTTAATTTGCAAATTGCACTCAGTTTTAGTTGTCGTCTGCAACTTCATTCAAATTGGACAAGTCTAATATTTCACTCGACCTTAGGTCTCATGAAGTATCAAAATTTCCAAGGCGGCTCGAATCATAAAAAAGGTCTTGTATCCCTACCGACATAATATTCCTGGACAAAATACACATTTACATTATAAAGAAACAATCCATAGTGAAATCAGAGTATCAACAAATTAGGCTTAATTCAATTCTTGGTTGTGAATTTTTATCGTAATTATGGATTGAAAAACATTATATTTCCTCACATAATTACTACCCAGCAAAATGAGGACAGTCCGGTAACTGAACGGGGAATAGAGCCAGAGGTTTCTAGGTAGAGATGACATAGTAATGTAAGGGAATTACATATTACTGTCCCACTGAGACTATTTGTTATATATAAGAAGGTTGCCTACCTTTTAAGTACATTAAAAAAGTGTAATTCTTTCTTCAATTTTTAAAAATCTAAGTCATACAACCTGCCGTGGTCAGTGGAAGTGGCAAGGGATCTATCAGTTGTCCTTTGATTTGAAATTTGATATGATATATGTGACTTGTCCAGTATCTTGTTACCACTAGACAAAACTTAAGGCTTGTTAAAGTTCAAAGAAGTTGCAGACAACAATTTCAAGTTATAAGCTGTAGTTACGACGTTTAAGTCGCCGAAACCAACAAAAATTGTTAACAAAAATGGCGGCCAAAGTCGGAGTTCAAAACTTATGACTGGTTGACAGGTTATTTGATTGACAGCGGCGATCCATCAATTGACCAATCGCGGCTGTCAATCAAATAACCTGTCAACCAATGAAATCACTCATTTAGACAACTATAGATTGACTGACCTATCAAATTATCGACCGGATGTGAATGTTGAACTCTGCTATTTATGTCAAGTATTTGTCTTGGTTATAGGCTTAAATACCGTAACTACAGCTTATGTTTCTGACCACAAATTACGCAAATGAGCGTCGTCTGAAATCGCATTCGAAATCCCGTGTTGGAGGTCGTATGCATAGATCCATCAATTCATCTGAATGGTTGCGGTCATATCATAAATTGAATTACATGATAACCGGTTTGCCTTATATGATACAACCATTTCAGGCGGGAAAAAATCGCACTCAACGGGGGGTAAATCTGTATTAGCCATGTACTGGAGTGATACCGGATATGATTGATGCAATTGTTTCAAGCAATTTCTTCCTTTCCGCAATGCAATCTACCCTGTAGATTGTTTAATTTGCAAATTGCACTCAGTTTTAGTTGTCGTCTGCAACTTCATTCAAATTGGACAAGTCTAATATTTCACTCGACCTTAGGTCTCATGAAGTATCAAAATTTCCAAGGCGGCTCGAATCATAAAAAAGGTCTTGTATCCCTACCGACATAATATTCCTGGACAAAATACACATTTACATTATAAAGAAACAATCCATAGTGAAATCAGAGTATCAACAAATTAGGCTTAATTCAATTCTTGGTTGTGAATTTTTATCGTAATTATGGATTGAAAAACATTATATTTCCTCACATAATTACTACCCAGCAAAATGAGGACAGTCCGGTAACTGAACGGGGAATAGAGCCAGAGGTTTCTAGGTAGAGATGACATAGTAATGTAAGGGAATTACATATTACTGTCCCACTGAGACTATTTGTTATATATAAGAAGGTTGCCTACCTTTTAAGTACATTAAAAAAGTGTAATTCTTTCTTCAATTTTTAAAAATCTAAGTCATACAACCTGCCGTGGTCAGTGGAAGTGGCAAGGGATCTATCAGTTGTCCTTTGATTTGAAATTTGATATGATATATGTGACTTGTCCAGTATCTTGTTACCACTAGACAAAACTTAAGGCTTGTTAAAGTTCAAAGAAGTTGCAGACAACAATTTCAAGTTTGTAAAATTCAAATAATTATTTCTTTTAAAGATAGAAAACATTGTTTGCAGTGAATAAATTTCTTGTTACAAGAAATTTCTTCAATGTCCATGATGTTTTCAAAAATTGTGTCCTATCTATTTTTCAAACGTTTTCTGAACAAAACCCGACGGTCCTTGACCGGTCACATATTGTAGTCTTGCTAAGATTGATTTTGTAAATTGAATAAAAAAAATTTCTTCAATTACAGCAACATAAAAAGGTCCTCGACAAATATGGTAAGCCAGATGATGTAACGCCTGGTATAAAAAATGCTAAACATTCGTTGCCACAACATCCATTATCCGGCATGTATAACAAATCAGGAGGAAAAGTACGGCTCACATTTAAATTAGAACTCGATCAGTTGTGGCTAGGAACAAAAGGTTAGATTTCCTATCTATACATGCATTATTTTCCCATTTGCCCAAAGTAACACTTTTGTCTCAGGATTGGTTTCTTACATATGAAGCTTGTCAATTCAAAGGATCAGAAAGCCATTCCAATCAATGACAGACTTTTATGCAAAATTTCGACATAATGAAATATGAATAAATCTAAGCCATTTTTCATGGTCAATAAAAGTCCAATTACACCCTAGGCTATAGGCCTATGGAAAAAATGTGTTGCCTGGTCTATTTTTGCCCAGCAGATGCATTTAGGTGTATGTGATTTATCTGCAGGGTGTATAGGGTTTACCACAAGCAATTTAACACATTCCTACACAACAAGATTTTAGACTGGTCAAAGTTGAAAGAAGAAGTTGTAGAAGAAAATTTATTGTTGTTGGAATTTAAAATATATGTATGAGTAGAAATATTGTGCATAATTAAGAAATTACTTGCAACCGGCAATTTCTTCATTTTCCACAATGTTTTCCAAGACCTTTTTCGTAAGGGTCCTCAAAAAGCTCCTTTGTGTGGGAATGGGTGAAAGGCCGATACAAATTATGTTTGTATATATGCTGCAAACATCCCACACACTTTATAAACCGTCTCTTTATTACATTTTAAATTTTGATTGTTTTTCCTGAGTTCTTGATGTCATGGATGGTAGGATTTTTAAATTTGAAATGGGATATGATGACATCACAGATAGTTGAACGGCCCCGGCCCCTTAGTGCTGTAACTGTACTGGGAGTAACAACCAATAAGGCAATTTTCATTTGCAACTCTTCACTCAGAAGTATATGAATCCCTTACCAAACATTTTAGAAAGGTCTAATTTAAAAGAAGATAAGTGTATGGAATTTGAAACAGAAGCACAATAAGGTATAATGAAAATCATCTGTAAAGGAGAAATTGCTTGCTACAAGTAATGTCTCCTTTTCCCAGAATGTTTAGTACACCTGGTGAAGAATGTTTAAATACACCAGGTGATATTTAACCCATTCCTACACAAAAATTTTCGACTTGCCCAAATTCAAAGAAGTATCATACAACATTGATCCATTGATGAAATTTTGAAAATCTTGGACTCTTGGGGTAGAAAACAATGTGCATATTGAAGAAATGGCTTGTAAGAATTAATTTCTTCATTTTCCGCGATTTTGAGGAGCGTAAAAAATCAGGATTGTGTGGTAATGGGTTAAGTACTATCTAAAGGATGTACAATAAATGATTGCAAAGTTGTAAACATTTCCTCCTTTTCCCGCAATGTAATTTAGTATTAATTTATTTTCATCAAATTAAGTGATTGTGCGGTAATGTACTTGTATTTGTCTATTTCAGAAAGAACAGAAAAACTTCCCATGAATTCCATTAAGGCAGTAGTCAGTGAGCCTATAGCAGGACATGAAGAATATCATTTAATGGTAATGTTCTATCTAACTCAGTCCCACACGACAAAATTTAGACTAGTCAAAATTGAAAGAAGATGCAGACGACAAATTCAGGTTGTTGGAATTTGAAATTTCTTTGTCATTTTGGATAGAAAACATAGTGAAAAATGAAGAACTTACTCA
Source organism: Fragum fragum (assembly GCA_946902895.1). Taxonomy (NCBI): domain Eukaryota; kingdom Metazoa; phylum Mollusca; class Bivalvia; order Cardiida; family Cardiidae; genus Fragum; species Fragum fragum. The sequence continues at coordinate 5,937,158 of OX336365.1, forward strand.
AGCTGTATTTACAACATTTATGTTGCCGTCCAACCATTTTGTGTTTTTGGTAAATGTTACTTACCATAAATCTTTTCAAAATAAGATCATTTGATCTTCTTGTCAGGAGGCAGTTCTTCAATTTCTATTATACCCAAATTTACCAGAAATGCTTTAACCCATTCTCAAAGGACAAAACTTAGGACTGGTCCAAATTCAAAGACGTAATGTTTAAAAATGCAGGATTATGTGATACTGGTTTAATAATAGGTATTTTATTTCAGGCTTTACAGCTGGGCCCAACAGAAGCATCCCGTTACTGGATATACTGGGTACCGGCACAATACGTTGATGCAATTAAAGACACTGTGTTAGGACAGTGGCAACTTTTCTAGTGAATCTGTGTTAAGCAAGTGATATACCATTTTGTCCCGGCCTACATGTTAACCCATTCCAACTCAATCCCTCCTTTTTACGCCCTTCAAGAAAAAAGCTTTGGAAAACATTGTGGAAAATGAAGAAATTGCTTGTATCAAGCAATTTCTTCATTATCCACAATGTTTTCTATCCAAAAAGGTGAAAAAATTTAAAATTCCATCAACTTGAAATTGTCGTTTGCATCTTCTTTCAATTTGGACCAGTCTAAATTTTATCAAGTGGGAATGGGTTAAAGTGGATGTTTCAACAGTACAGCAGAATAGAGCATTTTTTTGGTGATATCTAACTCTGATTACACACCTGCTGAATTTTAGCCATACATTGTTTTGTTGAAAATCATCGTTTAAAGTAAAAATTTTTCATTGAGATTGCATGATCTATCAAATTCTCTTACCTATTACAATTAACCCATTACCAGACAGCAAATTTTTTGACTGGTCCAAATTGAAATGAGTTGCAGATGACAATTAAAAGTGTAGGAAATTTTAGATCTCGTATCAAGCAATTACTTCATTTGGACAATGTTTTACCAATTGTTTTCTTGAGGGGCATAAAAAGGCGTCATTGTGTGGAAATGGAAATCCCACATTGAAATAAAAAAAAGAAAACAGATTTATGGAAATTATTGAGGAAAAAAAGAAGAAAATGCTGCTGAGAAGCATTTTCTCTTTTCCAAAAATACTTTCTCCTCTTTCTTACACATAGAGTCTGTTAGCAGCATACCACATGTTGTTGGACCTGTGGCCATTTTGTATTTGGTTAAAATATTGACAGTAAATTTAAGGCCAGGCAAAATTGAAAGAAGTTGCAGACGTCAATTTAGAATTAATGGCATTTAAAATATCTTTGTCTTTTGGGATGAAAAACATTGTAAAGACTGAAGAAATACTTGTGATAATTAATTTCTTCATTTCCCATGATGTTTTCCAAAGCAGAAAAAGTCGCCTCGCATGCAAAATAACATGTTAGAGTCTCCCTGACCTAAAATTTGGAAAACAATTTGACCAATCCAACATCTAGTAGGGTGGTGTTTCCAGAATGAATCAGTAGTTAGGAAGAGTGAAGATTTCATTCGTAGAAAATTGTCCAAAAACATCAATCCTGTTTGTGCACGCAGTCTTCTTAGACCTGATACATCGTGCACTTCAAAATTTTATTCTTTAAACCATTACCTGACACAAAATTTAAGACTAGTCCAAATTGTAAGGAGTTGCAGAAGATGATTCCACTTTTTAATGTACCATCTGAAAAAGTTTTGGAAAATATTGAGGAAAATTAAGAAATTGCTTGTTACAAGCAGTTTCTTCATTATCAATTATAATTCTTCATTATCAATAATAATTCTGACTCAAAAGGCAAAGATTTTTTAAATTTCCTAAAAATTGTCTTCTGCAACTTGCTCTAATTAAAAATAATCTAAAATTTGCCATGTTGTAATTGGGTAAATAGTTGACAGATAGTTTAGTAGGATGTTTTGGATTGTAAGAAATGAGGATTTTTGCTTCTGCCAAAATTTAAAACTCATCAATCTAAAACTTGTTGATTGTCATTTTTGTTTTGTTTTGAACAGTGATCTGCTTCATGTCAGTAAAATGATTTAAATGCCAACTGTTGTTGTTATTTTTAGTTTAGATGTTTTCAGAAAAAAACTCAAGCTGTGCAATAACATTGTCATCTGTGATTTTGTCATGCAAAAATCTTGATGTATTTTGATATTTCTGGTATTACTGAAGGTATTCAATTCAAACTTGGAATATTTGTTTACTTTCAAAAAAAATCCAAACTATTAAGTGATATCACAAAGGGTTTATTAGACGATTAATGTTTTTCATAAACGGTGTTTTACAGATTCCCTTCATCTTTTAACAATATCACCAACTTATATCTTTTTATCTCCTAATAATTTAATTTTAAGTTTCGTCTATCAAAAACGGGCGTTCTGATTGGCCAGAATTCATACAGATTAGGTTTTCCGGTTCATACCTCCATGAAAACAAAAAATATTCTCTTCATCTCTTAATTGAATTATATATACGATTTCCTTATTCGTTTCTAGCGTTTAATGACCTTAGCTGTTGGTTTGCTGTAAAACTCAATTAATTCATTTTAAACTATCAAGATAGGTAACTCTAAATGCAGTTTTGTTAGAATTATACCTGTTTATTTACATAAAGTTTTTTAACCACTTTCCAGCAACCAACAGTCAAGTGTGACGCAACCATGGACAGTACTCTTGTTATGATCTCACCATTACAAAAGATAGCCCGATTAGCTCAGTTGGTAGAGCACTTGACTTCAAACCTCAAGATCACGGGATCGAGCCCTGGGCTGACCATATCAACTAACTAATTGTCTTTCGGGTGAGACGTTAAACCGAGGCCCCGTGTGACGGTGCTATCCACCGAGCACGTTAAAGAACCAGGCGGGGCTCTCAGCAGTTTCGTCCTGTATCCTTGCACTATCCCTCGTAACAACTAACCGTCTTCTCGGGGCGTCGCTCATATAGGCATGTGCTACTGTAGCGACGATAAATAAACGGAAATACAAACAAAAATCCAGCAACCAACTGTCAAGCGTGACGTAACCATGGACAGTATTATTGTTATGGTCTCACCATAACCAAATTAGTGAAATTCTGTTGGCTTGGCTGTGATGGAAAGTCGAGTTACTATAATCACCTCAATCTCGTCAGTGCTGGCCTTAAAGTAGGTGGGTCCAGTAGATCGGATCCACAGTGTAAAACCAGCATTAGATTTTGTATTCTACTTTTGAGTAAATTTAGATCTACACAGTAATGACTCCCTTTTGCGGGAAGGATCGCATCTTAAATCGGTTAAGTGAGGTAGGAACATTGTTACGCCCGGCTAGCTGAGGCGGTAACGGGTTGTGCTGCCAATCCGCAGATCGCATGCTAAGCTAACAATAGGATATTTGGTTAAAGAAAATTGCGACTGGCGAATTATAAGTAGCATCTTGTGGCCTGGATTGACCGGTGGGAGAACCGACAAGATGCATTAGTCGCCGCGATGAAACTAAAATGTCGGTCAATGTGGGGTTAAACCCCTAATACTCCAACCAAAAGACCTCTTGTAATCCCGCTTTGAGTTGAAGCTTTAGATCACGACCAGTCGACCTTCAAACCAATGCCATTGCTTTTGCCAGTTTGCACAAGGTTGTTTTTGTAATTATATATTTGCGGGTGTCAACATAGATAATGCTATTACGCGAGGAAGTTTCGTTTCCCATTTTGATAGTCGAATCGATTTCCGCGTTTCCCTATTTTGTTTCCGTTACCAAATTATCCAGCGTTTTGATAGATTGACTGATTGATTTGGGTTTGCCGCCACTTTCAACATCATTTCATTTATATCGCATTGATAAATGTACTAGTGATACTAGTGTCAGTCCGATTAGCTCAGTTGGTAGAGCAAATGACTTCAAACCTTAAGACCAAGGGCTCGAGCCCTGGGCTGACCACATCAGCTAACAAAACTATGGACGAGACCTTAAACCGAGGCCCAGTGTGACGATGCTATCCATCGAGCACGTTAAAGAACCAGGCGGAGCTCTCAGCAGTTTCGTCCAGTATCCTTGCACTATCCCTCGTAACTCGCTCATATTGGCATGTGCTACAATAGCGACGATAAATAAACGGGAATACACACACACACACACACTTGTGATACCAAGGAAACACAGAGAACTATATCGTGACGCTACTGAAAATCTTTTTTTTTTAACCTATTCCTTCACAATAACACTTTTAAACGCCTCTCAATATGAAAGCTTTGGGAAACATTGTGGTAAATGAAGAAATTGCTTGTTACAAGCAATTTCTTCATTATCCGCAATGTTTTCTACCACCAAAAGACAGATATCTTAAAGATTTAACCATCTCAACATTTTCGTCTGCAACTTCTTTGGATCGGACTAAAATTTGATCGTGTGGGTATGGGTTAAAAGACGTAAACCTCCTTTCAAATAAACAAAACGGGGCTTTTAAGATCAAATGGAACACTGGAAAACTCACCAAACAGAACAATAAGAGTTCAAGATCCAAGAGATGACAGTATATCATTGGAGGGAACATCGCAAAAGGAAAGCGACGTTTCTTACTTGGCAAAACTGATTTTAAGAGCGCAGCGAGGATACATTAAAACACTTGTCATTCTGAACCTGAGATATTCTTGTTAGAGCTAGAGACAAAGACAAAAATCAGCGTGCACATACGTTCCGCCCGAGCGTTCAGCTCGATCTTGAAACTAAATCGTCAATTTTCACCTTTTAAGTCAATGTTGTTTATAAGATCGATTTTCAAAAGAAATATTTATCCAAAATCAGACCTTCCGGTGCTTTCAGCCCTTTGATTTTAATACAGATTTCAAAAAGGATATTTTACAGTATAACAAGGGAGAAGATGAGAACTGACGGATAGCTAGCCCAGCTAACTGACTCATTTGGCCACGCCCACTGACTCCGATAGGAAATCTCGGTTCGATTTTAAACGGCACTATTTTGCAAAATATATGACCAGTAGCATGTAACAAATCAATAGAATAGTTGGTTGGCGACCTAAACGTCGTAACTACAGCTTCAATAAGCTGTAGTTACGACGTTTAAGTCGCCGAAACCAACAAAAATTGTTAACAAAAATGGCGGCCAAAGTCGGAGTTCAAAACTTATGACTGGTTGACAGGTTATTTGATTGACAGCGGCGATCCATCAATTGACCAATCGCGGCTGTCAATCAAATAACCTGTCAACCAATGAAATCACTCATTTAGACAACTATAGATTGACTGACCTATCAAATTATCGACCGGATGTGAATGTTGAACTCTGCTATTTATGTCAAGTATTTGTCTTGGTTATAGGCTTAAATACCGTAACTACAGCTTATGTTTCTGACCACAAATTACGCAAATGAGCGTCGTCTGAAATCGCATTCGAAATCCCGTGTTGGAGGTCGTATGCATAGATCCATCAATTCATCTGAATGGTTGCGGTCATATCATAAATTGAATTACATGATAACCGGTTTGCCTTATATGATACAACCATTTCAGGCGGGAAAAAATCGCACTCAACGGGGGGTAAATCTGTATTAGCCATGTACTGGAGTGATACCGGATATGATTGATGCAATTGTTTCAAGCAATTTCTTCCTTTCCGCAATGCAATCTACCCTGTAGATTGTTTAATTTGCAAATTGCACTCAGTTTTAGTTGTCGTCTGCAACTTCATTCAAATTGGACAAGTCTAATATTTCACTCGACCTTAGGTCTCATGAAGTATCAAAATTTCCAAGGCGGCTCGAATCATAAAAAAGGTCTTGTATCCCTACCGACATAATATTCCTGGACAAAATACACATTTACATTATAAAGAAACAATCCATAGTGAAATCAGAGTATCAACAAATTAGGCTTAATTCAATTCTTGGTTGTGAATTTTTATCGTAATTATGGATTGAAAAACATTATATTTCCTCACATAATTACTACCCAGCAAAATGAGGACAGTCCGGTAACTGAACGGGGAATAGAGCCAGAGGTTTCTAGGTAGAGATGACATAGTAATGTAAGGGAATTACATATTACTGTCCCACTGAGACTATTTGTTATATATAAGAAGGTTGCCTACCTTTTAAGTACATTAAAAAAGTGTAATTCTTTCTTCAATTTTTAAAAATCTAAGTCATACAACCTGCCGTGGTCAGTGGAAGTGGCAAGGGATCTATCAGTTGTCCTTTGATTTGAAATTTGATATGATATATGTGACTTGTCCAGTATCTTGTTACCACTAGACAAAACTTAAGGCTTGTTAAAGTTCAAAGAAGTTGCAGACAACAATTTCAAGTTTGTAAAATTCAAATAATTATTTCTTTTAAAGATAGAAAACATTGTTTGCAGTGAATAAATTTCTTGTTACAAGAAATTTCTTCAATGTCCATGATGTTTTCAAAAATTGTGTCCTATCTATTTTTCAAACGTTTTCTGAACAAAACCCGACGGTCCTTGACCGGTCACATATTGTAGTCTTGCTAAGATTGATTTTGTAAATTGAATAAAAAAAATTTCTTCAATTACAGCAACATAAAAAGGTCCTCGACAAATATGGTAAGCCAGATGATGTAACGCCTGGTATAAAAAATGCTAAACATTCGTTGCCACAACATCCATTATCCGGCATGTATAACAAATCAGGAGGAAAAGTACGGCTCACATTTAAATTAGAACTCGATCAGTTGTGGCTAGGAACAAAAGGTTAGATTTCCTATCTATACATGCATTATTTTCCCATTTGCCCAAAGTAACACTTTTGTCTCAGGATTGGTTTCTTACATATGAAGCTTGTCAATTCAAAGGATCAGAAAGCCATTCCAATCAATGACAGACTTTTATGCAAAATTTCGACATAATGAAATATGAATAAATCTAAGCCATTTTTCATGGTCAATAAAAGTCCAATTACACCCTAGGCTATAGGCCTATGGAAAAAATGTGTTGCCTGGTCTATTTTTGCCCAGCAGATGCATTTAGGTGTATGTGATTTATCTGCAGGGTGTATAGGGTTTACCACAAGCAATTTAACACATTCCTACACAACAAGATTTTAGACTGGTCAAAGTTGAAAGAAGAAGTTGTAGAAGAAAATTTATTGTTGTTGGAATTTAAAATATATGTATGAGTAGAAATATTGTGCATAATTAAGAAATTACTTGCAACCGGCAATTTCTTCATTTTCCACAATGTTTTCCAAGACCTTTTTCGTAAGGGTCCTCAAAAAGCTCCTTTGTGTGGGAATGGGTGAAAGGCCGATACAAATTATGTTTGTATATATGCTGCAAACATCCCACACACTTTATAAACCGTCTCTTTATTACATTTTAAATTTTGATTGTTTTTCCTGAGTTCTTGATGTCATGGATGGTAGGATTTTTAAATTTGAAATGGGATATGATGACATCACAGATAGTTGAACGGCCCCGGCCCCTTAGTGCTGTAACTGTACTGGGAGTAACAACCAATAAGGCAATTTTCATTTGCAACTCTTCACTCAGAAGTATATGAATCCCTTACCAAACATTTTAGAAAGGTCTAATTTAAAAGAAGATAAGTGTATGGAATTTGAAACAGAAGCACAATAAGGTATAATGAAAATCATCTGTAAAGGAGAAATTGCTTGCTACAAGTAATGTCTCCTTTTCCCAGAATGTTTAGTACACCTGGTGAAGAATGTTTAAATACACCAGGTGATATTTAACCCATTCCTACACAAAAATTTTCGACTTGCCCAAATTCAAAGAAGTATCATACAACATTGATCCATTGATGAAATTTTGAAAATCTTGGACTCTTGGGGTAGAAAACAATGTGCATATTGAAGAAATGGCTTGTAAGAATTAATTTCTTCATTTTCCGCGATTTTGAGGAGCGTAAAAAATCAGGATTGTGTGGTAATGGGTTAAGTACTATCTAAAGGATGTACAATAAATGATTGCAAAGTTGTAAACATTTCCTCCTTTTCCCGCAATGTAATTTAGTATTAATTTATTTTCATCAAATTAAGTGATTGTGCGGTAATGTACTTGTATTTGTCTATTTCAGAAAGAACAGAAAAACTTCCCATGAATTCCATTAAGGCAGTAGTCAGTGAGCCTATAGCAGGACATGAAGAATATCATTTAATGGTAATGTTCTATCTAACTCAGTCCCACACGACAAAATTTAGACTAGTCAAAATTGAAAGAAGATGCAGACGACAAATTCAGGTTGTTGGAATTTGAAATTTCTTTGTCATTTTGGATAGAAAACATAGTGAAAAATGAAGAACTTACTCAAGCTGTATTTACAACATTTATGTTGCCGTCCAACCATTTTGTGTTTTTGGTAAATGTTACTTACCATAAATCTTTTCAAAATAAGATCATTTGATCTTCTTGTCAGGAGGCAGTTCTTCAATTTCTATTATACCCAAATTTACCAGAAATGCTTTAACCCATTCTCAAAGGACAAAACTTAGGACTGGTCCAAATTCAAAGACGTAATGTTTAAAAATGCAGGATTATGTGATACTGGTTTAATAATAGGTATTTTATTTCAGGCTTTACAGCTGGGCCCAACAGAAGCATCCCGTTACTGGATATACTGGGTACCGGCACAATACGTTGATGCAATTAAAGACACTGTGTTAGGACAGTGGCAACTTTTCTAGTGAATCTGTGTTAAGCAAGTGATATACCATTTTGTCCCGGCCTACATGTTAACCCATTCCAACTCAATCCCTCCTTTTTACGCCCTTCAAGAAAAAAGCTTTGGAAAACATTGTGGAAAATGAAGAAATTGCTTGTATCAAGCAATTTCTTCATTATCCACAATGTTTTCTATCCAAAAAGGTGAAAAAATTTAAAATTCCATCAACTTGAAATTGTCGTTTGCATCTTCTTTCAATTTGGACCAGTCTAAATTTTATCAAGTGGGAATGGGTTAAAGTGGATGTTTCAACAGTACAGCAGAATAGAGCATTTTTTTGGTGATATCTAACTCTGATTACACACCTGCTGAATTTTAGCCATACATTGTTTTGTTGAAAATCATCGTTTAAAGTAAAAATTTTTCATTGAGATTGCATGATCTATCAAATTCTCTTACCTATTACAATTAACCCATTACCAGACAGCAAATTTTTTGACTGGTCCAAATTGAAATGAGTTGCAGATGACAATTAAAAGTGTAGGAAATTTTAGATCTCGTATCAAGCAATTACTTCATTTGGACAATGTTTTACCAATTGTTTTCTTGAGGGGCATAAAAAGGCGTCATTGTGTGGAAATGGAAATCCCACATTGAAATAAAAAAAAGAAAACAGATTTATGGAAATTATTGAGGAAAAAAAGAAGAAAATGCTGCTGAGAAGCATTTTCTCTTTTCCAAAAATACTTTCTCCTCTTTCTTACACATAGAGTCTGTTAGCAGCATACCACATGTTGTTGGACCTGTGGCCATTTTGTATTTGGTTAAAATATTGACAGTAAATTTAAGGCCAGGCAAAATTGAAAGAAGTTGCAGACGTCAATTTAGAATTAATGGCATTTAAAATATCTTTGTCTTTTGGGATGAAAAACATTGTAAAGACTGAAGAAATACTTGTGATAATTAATTTCTTCATTTCCCATGATGTTTTCCAAAGCAGAAAAAGTCGCCTCGCATGCAAAATAACATGTTAGAGTCTCCCTGACCTAAAATTTGGAAAACAATTTGACCAATCCAACATCTAGTAGGGTGGTGTTTCCAGAATGAATCAGTAGTTAGGAAGAGTGAAGATTTCATTCGTAGAAAATTGTCCAAAAACATCAATCCTGTTTGTGCACGCAGTCTTCTTAGACCTGATACATCGTGCACTTCAAAATTTTATTCTTTAAACCATTACCTGACACAAAATTTAAGACTAGTCCAAATTGTAAGGAGTTGCAGAAGATGATTCCACTTTTTAATGTACCATCTGAAAAAGTTTTGGAAAATATTGAGGAAAATTAAGAAATTGCTTGTTACAAGCAGTTTCTTCATTATCAATTATAATTCTTCATTATCAATAATAATTCTGACTCAAAAGGCAAAGATTTTTTAAATTTCCTAAAAATTGTCTTCTGCAACTTGCTCTAATTAAAAATAATCTAAAATTTGCCATGTTGTAATTGGGTAAATAGTTGACAGATAGTTTAGTAGGATGTTTTGGATTGTAAGAAATGAGGATTTTTGCTTCTGCCAAAATTTAAAACTCATCAATCTAAAACTTGTTGATTGTCATTTTTGTTTTGTTTTGAACAGTGATCTGCTTCATGTCAGTAAAATGATTTAAATGCCAACTGTTGTTGTTATTTTTAGTTTAGATGTTTTCAGAAAAAAACTCAAGCTGTGCAATAACATTGTCATCTGTGATTTTGTCATGCAAAAATCTTGATGTATTTTGATATTTCTGGTATTACTGAAGGTATTCAATTCAAACTTGGAATATTTGTTTACTTTCAAAAAAAATCCAAACTATTAAGTGATATCACAAAGGGTTTATTAGACGATTAATGTTTTTCATAAACGGTGTTTTACAGATTCCCTTCATCTTTTAACAATATCACCAACTTATATCTTTTTATCTCCTAATAATTTAATTTTAAGTTTCGTCTATCAAAAACGGGCGTTCTGATTGGCCAGAATTCATACAGATTAGGTTTTCCGGTTCATACCTCCATGAAAACAAAAAATATTCTCTTCATCTCTTAATTGAATTATATATACGATTTCCTTATTCGTTTCTAGCGTTTAATGACCTTAGCTGTTGGTTTGCTGTAAAACTCAATTAATTCATTTTAAACTATCAAGATAGGTAACTCTAAATGCAGTTTTGTTAGAATTATACCTGTTTATTTACATAAAGTTTTTTAACCACTTTCCAGCAACCAACAGTCAAGTGTGACGCAACCATGGACAGTACTCTTGTTATGATCTCACCATTACAAAAGATAGCCCGATTAGCTCAGTTGGTAGAGCACTTGACTTCAAACCTCAAGATCACGGGATCGAGCCCTGGGCTGACCATATCAACTAACTAATTGTCTTTCGGGTGAGACGTTAAACCGAGGCCCCGTGTGACGGTGCTATCCACCGAGCACGTTAAAGAACCAGGCGGGGCTCTCAGCAGTTTCGTCCTGTATCCTTGCACTATCCCTCGTAACAACTAACCGTCTTCTCGGGGCGTCGCTCATATAGGCATGTGCTACTGTAGCGACGATAAATAAACGGAAATACAAACAAAAATCCAGCAACCAACTGTCAAGCGTGACGTAACCATGGACAGTATTATTGTTATGGTCTCACCATAACCAAATTAGTGAAATTCTGTTGGCTTGGCTGTGATGGAAAGTCGAGTTACTATAATCACCTCAATCTCGTCAGTGCTGGCCTTAAAGTAGGTGGGTCCAGTAGATCGGATCCACAGTGTAAAACCAGCATTAGATTTTGTATTCTACTTTTGAGTAAATTTAGATCTACACAGTAATGACTCCCTTTTGCGGGAAGGATCGCATCTTAAATCGGTTAAGTGAGGTAGGAACATTGTTACGCCCGGCTAGCTGAGGCGGTAACGGGTTGTGCTGCCAATCCGCAGATCGCATGCTAAGCTAACAATAGGATATTTGGTTAAAGAAAATTGCGACTGGCGAATTATAAGTAGCATCTTGTGGCCTGGATTGACCGGTGGGAGAACCGACAAGATGCATTAGTCGCCGCGATGAAACTAAAATGTCGGTCAATGTGGGGTTAAACCCCTAATACTCCAACCAAAAGACCTCTTGTAATCCCGCTTTGAGTTGAAGCTTTAAATCACGACCAGTCGACCTTCAAACCAATGCCATTGCTTTTGCCAGTTTGCACAAGGTTGTTTTTGTAATTATATATTTGCGGGTGTCAACATAGATAATGCTATTACGCGAGGAAGTTTCGTTTCCCATTTTGATAGTCGAATCGATTTCCGCGTTTCCCTATTTTGTTTCCGTTACCAAATTATCCAGCGTTTTGATAGATTGACTGATTGATTTGGGTTTGCCGCCACTTTCAACATCATTTCATTTATATCGCATTGATAAATGTACTAGTGATACTAGTGTCAGTCCGATTAGCTCAGTTGGTAGAGCAAATGACTTCAAACCTTAAGACCAAGGGCTCGAGCCCTGGGCTGACCACATCAGCTAACAAAACTATGGACGAGACCTTAAACCGAGGCCCAGTGTGACGATGCTATCCATCGAGCACGTTAAAGAACCAGGCGGAGCTCTCAGCAGTTTCGTCCAGTATCCTTGCACTATCCCTCGTAACTCGCTCATATTGGCATGTGCTACAATAGCGACGATAAATAAACGGGAATACACACACACACACACTTGTGATACCAAGGAAACACAGAGAACTATATCGTGACGCTACTGAAAATCTTTTTTTTTAACCCATTCCTTCACAATAACACTTTTAAACGCCTCTCAATATGAAAGCTTTGGGAAACATTGTGGTAAATGAAGAAATTGCTTGTTACAAGCAATTTCTTCATTATCCGCAATGTTTTCTACCACCAAAAGACAGATATCTTAAAGATTTAACCATCTCAACATTTTCGTCTGCAACTTCTTTGGATCGGACTAAAATTTGATCGTGTGGGTATGGGTTAAAAGACGTAAACCTCCTTTCAAATAAACAAAACGGGGCTTTTAAGATCAAATGGAACACTGGAAAACTCACCAAACAGAACAATAAGAGTTCAAGATCCAAGAGATGACAGTATATCATTGGAGGGAACATCGCAAAAGGAAAGCGACGTTTCTTACTTGGCAAAACTGATTTTAAGAGCGCAGCGAGGATACATTAAAACACTTGTCATTCTGAACCTGAGATATTCTTGTTAGAGCTAGAGACAAAGACAAAAATCAGCGTGCACATACGTTCCGCCCGAGCGTTCAGCTCGATCTTGAAACTAAATCGTCAATTTTCACCTTTTAAGTCAATGTTGTTTATAAGATCGATTTTCAAAAGAAATATTTATCCAAAATCAGACCTTCCGGTGCTTTCAGCCCTTTGATTTTAATACAGATTTCAAAAAGGATATTTTACAGTATAACAAGGGAGAAGATGAGAACTGACGGATAGCTAGCCCAGCTAACTGACTCATTTGGCCACGCCCACTGACTCCGATAGGAAATCTCGGTTCGATTTTAAACGGCACTATTTTGCAAAATATATGACCAGTAGCATGTAACAAATCAATAGAATAGTTGGTTGGCGACCTAAACGTCGTAACTACAGCTTCAATAAGCTGTAGTTACGACGTTTAAGTCGCCGAAACCAACAAAAATTGTTAACAAAAATGGCGGCCAAAGTCGGAGTTCAAAACTTATGACTGGTTGACAGGTTATTTGATTGACAGCGGCGATCCATCAATTGACCAATCGCGGCTGTCAATCAAATAACCTGTCAACCAATGAAATCACTCATTTAGACAACTATAGATTGACTGACCTATCAAATTATCGACCGGATGTGAATGTTGAACTCTGCTATTTATGTCAAGTATTTGTCTTGGTTATAGGCTTAAATACCGTAACTACAGCTTATGTTTCTGACCACAAATTACGCAAATGAGCGTCGTCTGAAATCGCATTCGAAATCCCGTGTTGGAGGTCGTATGCATAGATCCATCAATTCATCTGAATGGTTGCGGTCATATCATAAATTGAATTACATGATAACCGGTTTGCCTTATATGATACAACCATTTCAGGCGGGAAAAAAATCGCACTCGACGGGAAAAAAACCTGTTTTAGCCTTGTACTCGACTGATACCGGGTATGATTGATGACGTCATGCTAAAATATTTGAATTTTTGTTAACCCGTTTCTGTTTAATCCCTGGTTTTACATCCCTGTGGTTTTATATTTGAGAAAACATTGCAGGAAAAGAAGGAATTGCTTGTAGCAAGCAATTATATCTTTTCCCAAAATATTTTTTACCTTAGGTTGTTTAATTTGCAAATTGCACTCACTTTAAGTTGTCGTCTGCAACTTCATTCAAATTGGATAAGTCTAACACTTTGAAAACAGGAAAGGGTTAAGGGGGTATTTTAGACAAGTTTCGAGAGGTTCTTTTATACATATTGAAAGACATCTACGCGTAGCGAAATTTGACAATCCACTCGACCTTCTGTCTCATGAAGTATCAAAAAATTTCCGCAGGCGGCTCGAATCAAATAAAAGGTCTTTTATCACTGCCGGCATAATATTCCTTTTTATACAGTACTTTGGTCTCTGGCTAAAATACACATTTACAATCCACTCGACCTTCTGTCTCATGAAGTATCAAAAAATTTCCGCAGGCGGCTCGAATCAAATAAAAGGTCTTTTATCACTGCCGGCATAATATTCCTTTTTATACAGTACTTTGGTCTCTGGCTAAAATACACATTTACATTATAAAGAGACAATCCAGAGTGAAATCAGGGTATCAACAAATTAGGCCTAATCCAGTTCTTGGATATCAATTTTTATCGTAATAATGGATTGAAAAACATATTTCCTCACATAATGACCACCCAGCAAAATGAGGATAGTCCGGTAACTGAACGGGGAATAGAGCCAGAGGTTTAAACTGATTGAAGATACAGCCAATCTTTCTTGAGCGACCACGTCTATTTAGCGACCACCTCTATTAAGCGACCACTTCTATTAAGTGACCACACTCGAAATCCTCTTTTCAAAATCAAAACCTGACATAAAGAAATGGTCGTATTTGTTAGTGAGACGATTCTAATAAGTCCCAACAACATAGGTTTAACGGGAAATCTATAATAATTGATCTAACCAATCCTTCACATAAAAATGTAATAAATGACCATTCTCTTAAGCGACCACCTTTTCGTCGTCCCATGAGTGGCCGCTTAATACAAAATTTACTGTAAAGATATTTTTCAAGGGAAATAACTGATACTGCTTGACTGAGAATATTTGTTCCATATAAGAAAGTTGCCTACCTTTAAGTAAATTGTAAAAAAAGTAGCTTTTTTTTTTCAATGGGAGTTATGAGTTCTATATTTCCCTTGAATCACTATGTGATGTAAACCCATCATTTGGCAAATCATCCTAAGCTTTATTATCAAACCAATTAAAATATCTTTAACCTATTCCCACACAATGAGACCTTTTGACTCCACCCAAGAAAAGCGACTAAAGAACATTGTGGAAAATGAGGAAATTGTTTGCAACAAGCAATTTCTTCATTTTCGACAATGTTTTCTATCCAGCTTGAAATTGTTATCTGCATCTCCTTTTCTAATTTGGACCAGTCTAACATTTTTTCGTGAGGGAACGGGTTAAAGAAAAAGGATGACTAAATATCATACTTGTGAAATTTGGTTGAATACCATCCTCCAGTTTCTGAGAACATGACTTTCAAAATGTTTCACTATTTACCATATATAGACACTAGCCCAGCCCATAAAAGCCATGTTCTTCAACCCAGCCAAATTCTATGTAAGAATCTGACAAGGACTCATCGAAGGATCATTCCTATGAAATCTGGTTGAAATCAATCCTTCAGTTTTTGAGAAGATTTTTAAAAGTTTCAGTAACATACCCTATATGAAAATTAGTCCCCCCACCCTCTGCCCCATGAATCCTGTAATCCTGCTTTGAGTTGAAGCTTTAGATCACGACCAGTCGACCTTAAAACCAATGCCATTGTTTTTGCCAGTTTGCACAAGGTCGTTTGTGTAATCATATATTTGCGGGTGTCAATATAGGTAATGCCATTACGCGAGGAAGTTTCGTTTCCCATTTTGATAGCCGAATCGATTTCCGCGTTTCCCTACTTTATTTACATTACCCAATTATCCTGTGTTTTGATATATCAACTCATTGTTTTATTCATTGTAATGGGTTTTGCCGCCATTTTCCCTCTGCCCCATGATAGAACCATCCACAAAAGCCACGTTTTTCATCCGATCAAAACTTTTTAAGGAATCTGAGAAGGTGTCACCAAAGGACCATGCCTTTAAACTTTCTAAGAAGAAGGTTATTCAATACCTTCACCATCTATGGAAATTAACCCCGCTCATTAAAGTCTTATTTTTCGTCCGTCAAAATTCTTTGAAAGAAATCTGATAATTCCTGTGAAATTTGTTTTGTTCCTTTCAGCACTTTCTTAGAAGAAGATTTTCAAAGTTTCACCATATTAGGGAATTAGTTCTCCCATAAAAGCCTTGTTTTTCATCCGATCCAAATTCTTTGAAAGGACCTGAAAAAAGGTTACCATCGTTAAATCGTTTCTATGGAATTTAATTGATATTTGAAATTGAATTGAATTCTGCTCAATACTTTCTGATAGAATTTAAAAGTTAACCGACACACAGACAGTCACACGCACGCAAGGACGGACGCATGGCGGACACGATATCATAACAATAGTTCGCTGGTGTTCATCCATTGGAGCTAAACAAATAAGACAATGAATCCTCGAAGAGGATATACACGGAGATGTGACTAGTTATCAAGCTTCATACCCTTTAAAAAGAAAAAAGAAGAAAAAAAAAACACTCTACCTAGCCTCTGTATCCCTACCCCCTTAATTCTTTCCCGTACAATCCCTTGTTTTTAATACCCTGTTAATTCATATTTGAGAAAACAATGTGGAAAAAAGAAGAAATTGCCCGGAACAAGCAATTTCTTCTCTGTCCACAATATTTTCTATCATATAGGATGGTCAATTTTTTAAATGTACTTTCTTTAAAATGTTCTCTGCTACTCCTTTGAATTTGGACAAGTCCAAAATTTGATAAACGTCATAGGATTAATCGCTGCTTTTTTGACGCTCCTCAAATATATAGCTTGAGAAAACATTTTGGAAAATGAAGAAATTGCTTGTAACAAGCAATTTCTTCATTTTCCACAGTGTTTTCTTTTCAGAAAGATAAAGTTTTTTTTTAATTTCACCAGTTTGAAATTGCCGTTCTCATATTCTTTCAATTTGGACCGGTCTAAAATTTCGTCCTCAGGTAATGGGTTAGGGCTCATGTCATTCAAAATGACCAAATAAGCAAACACTTTCAAATTTGAAACAATTTGTATGGAACTATTTTTCCATGCTCCCGAACACAGAACGAAGGAGTAAACAAATATAAACTGGAATACAGAGGGAAGTTTAAAATCCATGCGATATTTCTATCATTAGAGTTCCATTTAAGGGACCGTCTTAAAAATCACTTTTGAAACCTAAAATGACGGTTTTCATAAAATCGATGGATCGCTGATCCCGCCCATCGACAGGAAGTTCAACTTCGATATTAAACAGCGTTTTTAAAGGGTTGATTGACGACCTAAACGTCATAACTACAGCTTGAATAATTTTTTACTTACGACGTTTATATCGCCAAACCAACAAAAATACTTTACATAAATGCCGCCTAGTGTTGGAGTTCGAAGTTTACTTCCGGTGTAAATGAACGTTTTGATTGGTCAAGAAAAAACAAAGGATATTGAATAAGTGGTTTTGAAATGCCGAAAATGTTAAACGAATCATCTATACATTTGATATTCTGAGACAAAAAAATTGCGATAAATCGATAAAATGCTATAGTTTTATTCATAGTTAATTAAGAGATGAAGAGAATATTTTTTGTTTTCATGGAGGTATGAACCGAAAAACCTAATCACACTGTATGAATACGCGAAGCGGATTCATACATTGTGTGATTAGGTTTTTCGGTTCATACCTCCATGAAAACAAAAAATGTTATCTTCATTTCTTATAATTTAATAGCATCGAGCGAAAAATGCAACAACTTGACAAATTTTGATGCCTTTTTGTAGAGAACTATTTTGTGTGGAAGCATTCAAAATGGCTGCGTACTCAAAATTTTGTTCATGGAGGTATGAATTGAATTTTTCGACCAATCAGATCGCCCGTTTTTGATAGACGAAACTAAATATTAAATTATTAAATATTGACCCTAAAAACATGACCTACAGTGTCATCAGCCCTTTTATTTTAACAAATTTCTGAACAAAATTTTTATTCAGCATGAGAAGGGTTAAATCATTGTTCTTAAACGATTGGTCGCTATTGTAGAAAAAGCATGGCAGAAAACGCTAGTGCAAATGAAAGTGTGCTTGAGATACAAAGTAAAGCTACGCCTGAGTTTGGCCCGAGTACAGGTATATCTGTCGGTCTGTTTGTCACGTACAATAGGAGTTTTGTATGAGAGGCTCCTGAGATTGTTTCAAAGGCGTTCTCGGTAGTCTTGAGGTCGGTAAGTGTTGATGTTTCATCGATTGTTTTATTTCTGATTTGCTGTACAGGGATTGTAATTGCGGGGATATACGGTTGATAAATTGTATTGTTCATGTTTTGTTCTTTTGGGTTTGTCTGAGTTGTGTTCCCTTGCATGTCTTTCGGACGAATCAATATTTCATTCAGTGTTTTATTTCTATTTTGCTGTACAGTGTAGGTAGATGTGTAAATAGAGGGTTGGGGAGTCGTATTGTTCACGTTAAGTTCTTTGGCATTTGTCCTAGTTTTGTTCCCATGTATTTCCTTAGAACTTGTTGTTTCACTCGCTGTTTTATATATCTTTTGCTGTGCAGGGTTTGTAGTTTTCTGAACATAGGGAGGAGAAGCCGTTTTGTTTTCATTTTGTTCTTCCGTAATGTTCTTACTAGTGTTTCTTAGCATTTCTTTTGGGCGTATAACTGTTTCATTCCTTGTTTTATTTCTTATTTGCTGTACAAATGCAGTAGTTTTGTTGACATATGGGTGAGGGGTCGTATTGTTCACGTTCTGTTCTATGGCATTTGTCCAAGTCGTGTTCCCTAGTATTTCTTTAGAACGAGTAGATGTTTTATTCGTTGTTTTGTTTATATTTTGCTGTAAAAGTGTTTCAATTGTGGTGATATCTAGTTGAGAAGTCGTATGCTGCACGTTTAGTTCTTTGGCATTTTGCCTAGTTTTGTTCCCTTGTATTTCTTTTGAACGTTTTAATGTTTCGTTCACTGATTTATTTATCTTTTGCTGTACAGGGTTTATAGATTTAGGGACATATTGTTGAGGAGTCGTATTATTCATGTTTTGTTCTTTTGTATTCGTCTTAGTTGTGTTCCCTGGCATTTCTTTAGGACGCATAAATGTTTCATTCCTTGTTTTATTTCTAACTTGCTGTACAGGGAGCGTAGTTGCGGATAGAGATGGCTGGAGAGTCGTATTATTCAAATATAGTTCTTTGTCATTTGTCTTAGTTGTGTTCCCTTGAACTCCTCTAGAACCTGCAATCGTTTCATTCGCTGTTCTATTTCTGCTTTGTTGTACAAGGGTTGAAGTTTTAGGGATAGATGCTGTGAGAATCGTATTGTTCATGTTTAGTTCTTTCATACTTGCCCTTGTTAAGTTCCCTTGTATTACCTTAGAACGTGTAACGTTTAGTTCTTTGGCATTTGTACAAGTTGTATTCCCTGGTAATTCTTTAGAACGTTTTGATGTTTCATTCGTTGTTTTATTTATATTGTGCTGTAAAACGGTTTCTGTTGTTGTGATATATGGTTGAGAAGTCGCATGCTTCACGTTTAGTTCTTTGACATTTTGCCTTGTTTTGTTCTCTTGTATTTCTTCAAAACGTGTAAATGTTTCATTCGCTGTTTTCTTTATTTTTTGCTTTACATGGTTTTTAGTTGCGGAGATATCTGGTGTATAAGTCGGTTTGGTCACGTTTTTTACTTTTGTATTTGTCTTAGTTGTGTTCCCCCGTATTTCTTTTGAAATTCTAAATGTTTCATTCCTTGTTGTATTCCTAATTTGCTGTACTAATGTAGTAGTTCTTGGGACATATGGTTTGGGGGTCGTACTGTTCACGTCAAATTCTTTGGTATTTGTCCAAGTTGTGTTTCCCGATTTTTCTTTAGAAAATATAGATGTTTCATTCATTGTTTGATTTCTATTTTGCTTTACAGGAATTGTAGTTGTGGTGCTAGATGGTTGAAGAGTCGTATGGTTTGTGTTTTGTTCTTTTGTATTTGGTAAGGTGGCAATTTTCTGATATTGCGAAATATGTGGATATGATTCATGTGACAGGTTTCTCTTGGAATTAATTTCTGATAAAGCCTTTCCATTGGAAATTGTGTTGGTGTCTGAAAAGAAAATTAAATAAATATTATCTTGTCATCCTTTATTCTGCATATCATTTATTTGCCTGTGATCACGTCAGCAATCAATCGCCAATGTTACTACATAAAGTCAAAACTCATAGAGAGTTGCATGTGAAAACATACAACGCAGTTAATAAGATTACTATCCCATGAAAAGTAGGACATCTTATAATTATTTTAACTCTAAACGTCATGTTCGGAATACTGCCAGGGCTCAACCAAGGTTATTTCTGCACGACTATTGTCGGAAGAGTACCGAGACGTTTCCTGTGTAGTAAGAATGTGGGGGTGTAATCATTCCCATTGAGCAGTGTAAAGCCGACCAAGTAGAGCTCGAGATGGGATGTGTATTTCACTCGATAATTTAGTTCAGAATACGCATGCAATTTATTTCTTATCTCGTTTAAATACGCATCAGACATACAAGAGGGGTACATGGCGTGAGTAATTGGGAAAAAAACCTACGATCGAAAACACAATATGCCAATATCGTTTCACCAGAACTAAAATGGCCAATCAAAAACAGGTCATCCGGGAATTCTTCATATTACGTAGATGGTCAAGCATTACTGTTTCGTTCGAACAGTCGGGGGTTGTACTTTGACACACCGAATTTAATAAACTAAGATCAACAAGTCACCTTGCTATGAAGGTGCATGAGCCCGAGAATAAACACATTTTGGCTCGCCTAGATGCTTGTCTTCTGTCTTACCTTAAAAATAGGTGGACTTATGTATTCTTTTATTGGTTGAGTTTTTTTCTGTTTGGAGACATTGGAGGGGATAATATGAATGAGTGATATTACCTAGCGCCAATATGAATTGCCCATTCCCTGGCTCCGCACATTTACTCCGTTGGCACCGCACATTGACTCCGACAAGAAGTTTAATATTTTGAATTGGGTTTTACGCCGTTTTTAACTTCATTTCAGTCATGTCGTGGAGGCTGGAGTACCTAACCAATGGTTTCCTGGTATGCTCACTCCAGTACTTCCACTTCAATTTCCGACCCTCAAGCTACTCATCCCATTTAGGTTTACGATTATCCACCGATTTGTGGGCGACAAATGTCGGAAAAGATACTCGTCATGATCGTGGATCGAAACCTGAACCCAATGATTAGGAATCCTACGCGCTTCGAACTATTTTAAACGGCGTTGCTTAACAAAGTTTATGGCCAATAGCATTTAACAAAAAAATTAGAATGGTTGGTAAGCGACCTTAACATCGTTTAATTCACGAAATCAACAAAAGTGCTCCCCATTAACGGCGACCAATCTTGCAGTTAAAAGTTAACTTCCAGCCTTATTGGATAATTTCATTGGTCGATTCAGTATTTGAGACAGCTACGAATGGTTAATTACTTTCCACCTTTAGTTGTTTTCACTTTTTTCACCAATCAATCTCCCATAAGATTTGTAAATAATGCCGTTTAAAATGGAATCGGTACTTCCTTGCGGAGTACATGAGCGGGAGCCAACGGAGTTAGTTGGCGTGGCTAGCCATTGGCAAGTTGCTACGATTTACGGTCACAATAACGATTTAAGATC
This sequence comes from Fragum fragum, assembly GCA_946902895.1. Taxonomy (NCBI): domain Eukaryota; kingdom Metazoa; phylum Mollusca; class Bivalvia; order Cardiida; family Cardiidae; genus Fragum; species Fragum fragum. The sequence continues at coordinate 5,958,850 of OX336365.1, forward strand.
CAAAAGATTAGCATGACAAAAGGAAATCTTAGGATATTCGATACGTTTTTATGTCACACGAACACAGTGTGCAAGATGAGCTGTTTTGGTTAGTAATCGTCCGTTGTCCGTCCGTCCATAATTTCACGAAACAAACTTCTAAACATATAGGCCAAAAGCTAAGCCATTCCAACACAACAAAAATTTAGACTGGTCCAAATTGATAGAATTCTAATTGACGGAATAGTATTTATCTACTTTTTTTTCTAATTTTTTTTTTCGCCTTTTGGAAAAGAAAAAATTGAGGAAAATAAAGAAATGTCTTGATACACGCAATTTCTTCATTTTCCATCATGCTTTTCAAAGTTTTTTTTCTTGAGGGGCGTTAAAAGGAGGACTTGTATGGGAATTGGTTATAATCGATGGGGATTTTATTACGTCGGAGAATCTACTTGCAATCAAATAGAATGAAGTAATTTTAACGATTTTCATAACTTTGATTCAGACCCATACAACGGGGGTGGGGATGGGGGAGCGCTTAGCACTTCTCCTCCAATAACTTATACATGAATGGAAAACAACCCGTTATTTTGTTCTGAATTACGTTATCCATACCTGAAAATCTACTAAGTTAGCCCAACACAAAAAGAAACTTGAAAAACTTGACAATTCCCTCTTAAGGAAAAGGGTTTGGAAAACATTACAGAAAATTAAGAAATCGCTTAAAACAAACAATTACTAAAGTGTCCACAATGTTTCAATAATAAAAAACAAAGAATGTTAATATTCGAACAACTGAATTTGTTGTCTTTAACCTCTTTCAATTCGGACCAGTCTAAAATCTGTCTTCTTGTAATTGGTTGAAATATCGTGTTGTCAGTTATAAGCGAATCGCTATTGAGTGACGTCTGTCAAAAGCGTTTTACTCGGAAATTCTCTATATTGACGGGCGTTTGTCAATAGCCCTATCATCGGGAATTCTCTATATTGACTGGTGTTTGTCAATAGCCGTACCATCGGGAATTCTCTATTGGCTGGCGTTTGTTTGTCAATAAGGTCTTTTTCTCGGGATTTTTTAGATTTGCTTTCGGCAATAGCGTTTTACTCGGAAATTCTCTATATTGACGGGCGTTTATCAATAGCCCTATCATCGGGAATTCTCTGTATTGACTGGCGTTTGTTAATAGCCATATCATCGGGAATTCTCTATATTGACTGGCGTTTGTCAATAGCCGTACCATCGGGAATTCTCTATTGGCTGGCGTTTGTTTGTCAATAAGGTCTTTTTCTCGGGATTTTTAAGATTTGCTTTCGGCAATAGCCATTATGGGGAAATCTCTATTGAATGACGTCTATCAAAAAAATAAAAAAAAAAAAAAAAAAAAAAATCAGAAAAAAAGGGAAAAAATCATATGACATATCATTAAGCCCATAGATTTAATATTTTTCTTGGCAGCAACATGAAATTCAAAGTAAATTGTGTACTCTTGTCGCACATTTAAGAAAGCGTGGCCCTGTTTGTCAACGCATCTCTTTTAGAAGTCATTAACCGGTTAAATGTATGGATCGGAACTTCGAATAATCTCATATATAGAAAAAACTTGTATCTAGCGACCGCTCAAGGTACGGTCAAAAAGTGGTCACTGAAGAGAAAGTCGCTTAATACATTTTATGTTACATGATTATGATGGATCGATTTGCTTGCATACATGAATTAATGAAGAATTATCATTTGATTCTATGTTGTCTGAACTCACTAGAATCGTCTCAATGAGAATTTTACAGTAGTGATGTCTTTGGCTAAAATATATGAGAAAATGACCTGATTATGAAGTATTGCTCTTAATTGTTTAATTGACTAATCGCAGCTGTCAATCAAATAACCAGTCGACCAATCAAATCATTTATTCGGCCCGGAATTGAGCATCGAGCTCCAACATTGGCCGCAATTTTTATGAGATATTTTTGTTGGTTTGGGGATATGAAAGTCGTAACTACAGTTTATTCAAGCTGAAGTTACGACATTTAAGCCGCCAACGAACTATTTACTTCTTTGTTTCATGCTACTAGCCATAAATTTTGCAAAATAACGCCGTTTAAAATCGTAGCGGAACTATTGGAGTCATTTGCAGGGGCTAAAGAAATAAGTGGCAGGGGCCAGCGATTGGTCATTTATATATTTGTTCTTTGAATTGATCTTAATCAGAAAATAAACATAAGTGTAGATAGACTATAATATAGGAACTTCGTCGGCCCTACATGAAATAGATTGGATCCAGCACGGGTCAACCAGCGATCGTATATCGACAATCAATGATCCGCAATCCAAGAAAGCCTACCGTATGACAAAAAGATTTTTTATTATATTCCTAGCCGTGAAATCTTGGGATTTCCCAGTGTAATAAATTTTGATATTATCACTAGTGATGATATCAACTTTCACTCAGAAAATTTGGAATTACTTTTATTTTCAAAGGGCCAGCTCGCTGCATTCAATTTCTTAGGCTAGAAATAAATTAAAAAAAAGTAAATTAAGAAAAAAATAATGAACATAACTACAACATCAAAATAACTGTTTTGTTAACAACTGGTTTAAAACAATTACGAACCTTGATGTTTGTGTTATCACAGATGACTCAAACAAATGCATAGTTTTCCGTAACGTCCAAAATTATTCCCTGAATACTGATGATATTGCAGTTAAAGTGAGAGACACTCAAACCTAACCCGCATGAGCTTGTTTTGTACGCCCAAGTCAGGAGACTGAGTGATCACAGACTGCCTATCCTGTAATTCTGTCCAAGTCATGAATCGTCGATCGATGTTCGAAATATCCCGGGCCTTTAGATCGACGATCAGATTGTCGCCCTTAGATACAGTATATGTTTCACCCAAATTATTTTGTGCCTAACACTGCAAATCTCTAAGTGTCTTAAAATACGGACTTTCCCTCAAAAGTTCCTTTGAAAAACTCGCCCACTTGGAAAGAAAATCCAAGATGGCGAACAGAAATTATTGAATCACAAAATTCTTTGATATTAATGCCCACGGTTTCTAGGGCCGATGATGTGGAATATGATTGAAATAAATCAGCAACTATTGAACAATATAACTGTTTCGAATATAATAAATAGAATAATCAACTGTTTATTTTTGTTATGAAAAATCTCTCACTCGAATACGTTGTAAAGCACTAGAAAAACTCGTCCTTCGGACTCGTTTTTCAACGCCTAACAACGCATTCTCGTGAGAGATTTTTCATATCAAAAATAACCAGTTGATCATCATCTATTTATTTTTCGACCCTTGAAATAAACTCTCTTTCTGATTCACTTTTGACCAATCGCTGCTGTCGATCAAGGAATAAACCGACCAATCAAATCATTTATTCAGACCGGACCGGAGCATATAAACTCCAATATTGGCCGCCATTTTTGTTTACCTTTATTGTTGGTTTGGCGACGTAAACATCGTAACTACAGCTTATTCAAGCTGTAGTTACGATGTTTATGTCACCAACCATTTTACTTTTTGATACATGCTACTGGCCATATATTTTGCAAAATAACGCCGTTAAAAATCGAAGCGGAACTTCCTGTTGGATTTAATGGGCGGGGCGTAGGTAGTCAGTGGGCGGGGCCAGCGATTGGTCAAATTGATCTAAAACTTACAAAAAAAAAAAAAAAAAAAACACACACACACCAACAGGTATTTTTAGTACATGTAGCCTATAATCAGACGACAACATTTAAAGTCATTCAAATCTAAAAAGTAGCAGACGACTTTTTTTTTTTTTTTTTTTTTTTAAGCTGTTGATTTATTTTCATATCGGAATTTTGGCGTATAAAAACATTGTTAATAATGAAGAAGCTGCTTGTAACTATGAATTTCTTCATATTTCTGCTTCTTTTATATCTTTTTCTAAAGTTAATACCAGTTATTTTCATTACAAAATCAGCTTAATCCTCTTCTTTAAAATGTTTAATAGCATTAAAGTCGGAAAGTTGGAAATTAAGAGCAAAAAATCATCAATTTCTTCATTGTCCACTTTTTCTACCAAAACGTCAGATTTAAAAAAAAATCACAACCTGAAAATTCTCATATGCGACTTTTTAAAATTTGGACCTGTCAAAAATTTGTCGTCAGGGTTGTTTTACAAAAACAGTTTTATCTTTGCCGGTTTTAAGATATTGCCCTTTATTGTGTATGAATCAAAAAGATTATTTATCTAAAAATATGAAAATTGAAAAATCAATTGAAAAATCTATTTTTGTTATATGTGTGCAAGTTTTCCTGTCTAACTGTTCTTATGTTTGACAACTATGCTTACTGCGAAGGATCTGTAGTAGACCGTGACCCCGCAGGTCATGCCAAAGTACATAACGCACAGTGGCGCGGCGTGGATGCAAACTATCAACTTTCGATACCTCTCGGATCACGAAAGTTCTTTTGGTAAGACGCTGTGCTCTCCATCATAGAGTTGAGGGTTCGAACCCTCGCTTGGTTAATATTTTCTCCGATAACTGACATAAAGTCATCGCAACAAAAACATTCTCTTTCATCTCAAAATTATCATTATCTTCTTATTTTAACACTATTACGGCGTTCCTGTAATAATGATTTTCAGTCATATTCTTCGACACAAATCAGTATCAATATCAATAAAAGCTTAAATACATACTGAATAAAACCAGCAAGAGCGTGACAGCCAAATGAATCCAGTATCTTTCCATGCTTCTTCGTCAACATCAATCTACCAACTGAGACATTTAACACCACTTTTATTGAAATTTGACATCTTTGACCCGGTAGGCAAAAAGGAGTCTTTTAAATATGAGTCAAAAAGAAAGCGGGGAAAATTATGTTATAATTGAAGAGTGGCCTTAGAAGGATTTATAATTTTTCCGAATTAAGCTCAACTGACCAATCGCTGGCCCCGCCAACTACCCCCATTGGCCCCGCCCACTTACTCCGACAGGAAGTCCCGCTTCGACTTTTTAAGTCGTTGTTTTGCAAAATTTATGGGAAATGGCATGCAACAAAAAAGAAGAATAGTTGTTTGGCGACCTAAACGTCGTAACTACAGCTTGAATAAGCTGTAGTTACGACGTTTAAGTCGCCAAACCAACAAGAAACAAACACCGGCTAACAAAAATGTCGACCAATGTCGGAATTAAAAACTCATTTCTGGTCTAAATGAATTAATTCATTGGTCGACTGGTTATTTGATTGACAAATGCTTTTGGTCAGTTTGTCGCTGGCCACGCCCCTGACCTCCGACATGGTATTTCGACTTGGGTATCAAGCCGCGTTATCATGTAAAATACGTTATTATGGGACAGAAGATGGCGACATAAACGTAATAATTACGACTTGAATAAGTTGCAGTAACGCCGTTTATGTCGCTAAACAAAAATGCTTTTAATAATTATCGGAGTTAAAAGTTTGCTCAAAGTCTAAATGAATGATTAGCAAATAACTTTTTGGTTTACATTGGCAACCCGTCAATTGGATTTTACAAAAAAGAAATATTCAAGATTCCCACCTTCGATAACTTACCCATTTGGACCTGTCATTCCGGGCTCGTTTATTATTATTTTTCTTTTTATTTTAATCTTATAAAGATTTTTTTTCAAAAAAAAAGATGTAATAACCTTTTATGAAACATATACACATCTGTTCAGTGGTACAGCTGCCTTCTTCAGTCGTTATTCGTAAAAGAACACCTTTTACGTAACGTCAGTACATGACGTTACGTCAACAAATATCTTTGGAAAACGGCTGTACCGATGAAATCTTGTTTGCAGTTTTAATATATTGAATAGGTCTAAAAAAGGGTACGATTTTTTTTATTGTGGTTATATTTTATTGAAAAGCTATGCACAAGTGTTTCATGGCAAAGTCACCTACCTCTTGTATGAATCATCAATGAACACATTTGGTTACGTAACGTCAAGGCATATCTAGGAAAATGAATGTACAGCTAAAAGATTGTGTATAGTTTTAATTTTTCTAGAATAGCATTCTCACTTCATTAATGTGGTTATCTTAGCAATAATTGAAAAAAAATACGTTGTTTTGCCCTGAACATGACGCGCGTTACCAGTGAACGCGAAAAAGAGAAACCGCCTTTTTTGTTAAATTATCGACCCTGAGTGATATGCATACTAATGACTTAATGCTACTGATGTTTTTGTTGCGATGTTTTAATTTCCCTTGATTTAGAACTCTTTTTTTTTATTATTATTTATTTATTTTATTTATTATTATTATTATTTTTTTTTTTTTTTTTCTTTAAACATGTCGGGGCGGGATGTGCCATACAATAAGTATATGTAAAAAGTTTCGATATTTTTGTGGCCAATTGATCCGATGTCTTAAAGGTATTGATTTAGTACCTTTCGTTTTGACATGCCCCGATCTGTACTTGTTACGGCATCACGGTATCATCCAATCGTTTTTCGCTCCTGTTCAACTAATAAAATTGTGTCATCTTGATTAAATGAAGAACCCGGAAAAAGCTCAAGATGCAACACGAAACTAAACAAGGTTCGTTTATCTACAGGATGTCACAAATTTCTAATGCCTTATCATCTATTGGCAACCAATCTATATACACCCATTCTCAAACAATCCCACTGTTTGACGCTCTTTAAAAAATAAGCTTTGGATCCTTAAACATTGTGGAAAGTGAAGTATTTCCTTGTTACAAGCAATTTCTTCTTTATCTACAAAATTTTCTTTCCTTTCCAAAGAGATAACGATTTTTAAAGATAGATCAACTATACGAGACTGTTTTCACCTTGGACATAAAGTCATTTGATATACTTTGGTTCGTTTGTTCGTCTATCTGTCTCCCCTGTCTCTCTCCATCTCTCTTCCCCTCTCTCCCCATCTCTCTTTCTCTCTTTCTCTCTCTCTCTCTCTCTCTCTCTCTCTCTCTCTCCTTTCTTGTCTCCTTCCCATATCCCCCTTCTCTTTCTGTGCGTCTGATTCTCCTTTCCTTCGCTTTCCTCACCCCCCCCCTACTTTTCCCTGTCGTCCTTTCCCTTTCTCTTATTACGTGAAAGATGAGGAAGTTCCCTTTCCGGTTGAAGAAAGTAACTCCTATGTCGGTTAGACTATTCTATTGATATAATCTTGAAAAACCCACTTAAAGATTACCGGACGAAAAAGTATTAAACTGGTTAAGATTGAAAGAGGATGATTACAACAATTTAAAGTTTATGTAATGTTAGATATTTTTCATTTGTCTTGGTAGAAAATGGTAAAAGATGGAAGACATTGCTTGTTACAGGCAGTTTCTTCATTTTATACAGTGACTTACTATTTTTTTTTTTTTTATTTATTTATTTTGTTTCTTCTTCTTCTTCTTCAAAAAGTGCCATTGTGTGGTAATGGATGAAGCATTTAACCCATTCCCACACAATGATGTTTCTAAACGCCCGGTCAATATTAAACTTTGGAAAACATTGAGTAAAATGAAGAAACTGCTTCTTACAAGCAATTTCTTCATTGCCCACATTGTTTTTCATCCCAAATGACAAAAATTATAAAAGACTTTGTCAACTTAAAATTGTCGTCCGCACTACTTTGAATTTGGACTGGTCTAAAATTTGTTTTGTGGTAATGGGTTAAGGAATTTAGAGTTTACCCATTCCAACACAGTGGAATTTTAGACCGGTCCAAATTGAAGGGAGCCGCAGACAAAAATTTCAAATTGATTGAATTTTAAGTTTTTTCGTCTTTTTGGATAGAAAACATTGTGGATAATTAAGAAATTGCTTGATCCAAGCAATTTCTTCATTTTCCACAATGTTTTCCAAAGCTTTTTCGTTGAGGGGCGTAAAAAGGAGGGATTGTGTGGGAATGGGTTAAAGATATGTTTAAACAAGTACGATTATGACTGTAAGCAGACAAAGCATGTTCTCGAATTCTCGTTTCAAAATCCTTCTACAATGGAGATACGAGATAAATTGAAAAGCCATGCAGCATACGTGATAACTTCCAAGAAATATTGATCAATCTCTTTTATAAATAACATATTGATATTTCTGTCCAAAATAAACAAGTTCTCTCCTTCCGATCCCTTCCCGTCAAATGACGTCATGGTGACCTAAATTCGTAAGACGACATTTAACGCGTCATAGGCATAGTTTTTTTCGAAATAAGAAATTAAAGCTTTCCCGGTAAATTCTGGGGTTTTACGTCCCTGTAATTTTATAATTAAGAAGACATTGTGGAAAAGAAGAATTTGCTTGTAACAAGCAATCTCTTCTTTTTTTCACAATACTTTCTATCCTCCTGAATGGTTATTTTTCAATTAAATCAACTTTTAATTTTCGTCTGCATAACCTTTGAATTTGGACGGCCTAGAAATTGACAAAGCAGAAAAGGACTAAAGGAGTAGTCCCTTCAGATTTTGTTCTATCTGTAGCGACGATAGATGGACCATTACTTAATTTAGGCAGGTTACTTTTACTTGTAACTCTTCCAAAGTATCCCGACTTTTGCAACTTCAAGATCAAATAATTTAACTGTTAGTTTCGTCTATCAAAAACGAGCGATCTGATTGGTCGAAAAATTTAATTCATACCTTCATGAACAAAATTTTGAGTACGCAGCCATTTTGAATGCTTCCGCACAAAATAGTTCATTACAAAAAGGTATCAAAATTTGTTAAGTTGTTGCATTTTCGCATGATGCTATTAAATTATAAGAAATGAAGAGAATATTTTCGTTTTCATGGAGGTATGAACCGAAAAACCTAATCACACAATGTATGAATCCGCTTCGCGTATTCATACAGTGTGATTAGGTTTTTCGGTTCATACCTCCATGAAAACAAAAAATATTCTCTTCATCTCTTAAATGAATCAATTAATGAGCGTCGTTAGAATAGCTATATTTGCACGGTAAAAATCGACAGATCGCGTTGTCAATCAAAGAATCAATCGACCAATCAAATAATTCGTTTAGACAGAACTTGATTTTTGAACTCTAACAATGGCCGACATTGACGTTAAGCATTTTATTTTTGTTGGTTTGGAGACTTAACGTCGTAATTACAGTGATAGAAAAAGGAGATTGGATCCAGCAGAGGTTAATTAGATACTAGAATTCGCAGACAAGATTTATGGTATGTGGAATGACGATTCAAGATTCCTAAAGATATATCGATTGGTCAGCGCGAAACAGTTGTCACTATCTACGTGCTTATTAGGCTGTTACAATTGTTTCGCGCTGACCCATCGATGTCGAGAGCGGAGAGGTTTAACAATGTCCAGTCTTATCAAATAAGCCCTGCCCGTTGAACCATTATGTATGGATCAATGGATATTCTTCTTCTGTTTCTTAGAAATGCACACAGCAAACAATGCTTGTAAAACTTGATACAACTCATACATAAATCATATTTTCATAGTATATAATATGGAATTCCATCAACTTGGAATTGTCGTACGCAGCTTCTTTCAAAATAGTACCTTCTTCGACAGTACTATTTGACAAACGCAGATTGCTTTCATTATAAGATATATCAATACTTTTATCTTTTAATCCTTTCCTGTTCAATCCCTGTTTTCTTTACGTTCCTGTGGTAATTTTCGTCTTTTTCCACAATATTTTCTACCCGAATGAATGGTTATTTTTCAAATTCAATCCATTTCGTCTGCAAAATCTTTGAATTTGGACATGTTAAAAATTTTACAAAACAGGGAATGATTAATGTTCCTATGTCTTAGGTCTCCCACATTTTTACTGAAACTTTGACCCGTTCCGACACAATGACGCTTTCTGGCGCCTATCAAGAAAAACAATTTGAAAAAAATGTGGAAAATGAATAAATTATTTAAACGAAACGATTTCTTCATATTGAATACATGAAGAAAAAAATCATAAACTTGAAATTGGCGTCTGCAACTCCTTTTGATTTGAAACAGTCCAAAATTTGCCATCCGTTTCAAAACGGAATTTTCAAGGTTGACTTTCGTTTAATGAAATACTATATTGGATATCATTAGTATCTGTTGGCGATCTTAAAACAAATGAAGCGACATATGGCCTCTAAGGACTCTTGTAATTAATTAGTATGCTTTAAGTACTATGACCTATAACCAGATACATATTAATAAAGGACGCTTCTTTTGCACTACCGAGAGTCAAATTAGGACACATAACGATTCACTATCTCCTTTTAATCATATTTTTAGGGGGGGGGGGTCAAAGGATAAATGTATTTATAATACCAAAGATTCGTTGTATCAATTTCCGAACATTCACACTGCATTGTCCCTCAAAAACAGCATTTGAAAACATTGTGGAAAATGAAGAGATTCCTGTTACAAGCAATTTCTTCGTTTTCCACAATGTTTCCTTCTCGAAACGACAAAGATATCTTTAATTCCTCAAACTAAGAATTATCGTCTTCAACTTCTTTCAGCAATGAACCGGTCTAGAATGTTGTCGTCTGGTGATTGTGAGAAAAAGAGATATTGATTGTTACAATTTCTCTATTTCCCACGAAGTTTTCCGTAACTATATCTCCGTAACTTTATTTGCTCTTGCACAAATTTTTGGGAAAAAAATAGGCTCTAAATTCAAAACTTTCTACTTTTAATTCTAACACATATTTGAAAGAAGGGGATTGGACTAATTCAGTACTTTGATAAGAAAAAGACAGAAAAGAAGTACATATGATTCGCGTTACCAGATGCAAAGTAAAACCCGGAAGGAACTGGAATTCATCGAAAATTGCGTTATTTGTGGTTTCCATGACGTATCATTTGCGTCATTTACTTCCGCTAGCAATTCAGTCATTATCGAAATTACCCGAACAATAACGACCCTACCTGATAGATACCGATATTTGAAATTGAGTCATATCGAATAAACTGTATAATATTATTAAGTGAAATTATATTAATAACTCTTTGAAAAGCAGATTCTTTTTTAATATCAAATTTTCATGAAAATCTGTTCAAGAGTTGCCTTAACCCGTTCCAACTCAACCTCCTTTTTTACGCCCCTTAAGAAAAAAGCTTTGGAAAACATTGTGGAAAATGAAGAAATTGCTTGAATCAAGCAATTTCTTCATTATCCACAATATTTTCTACCCCAAAATACTGGCAAATTTAAAATTCCATCAAATTTCAATTGTTGTCTGCAGCTTCTTTCAATTTGGACCAGTCTAAAATTTTCTTGTGTTGGAATGGGTTAAATATATAAGTTTGTGACATGAAGTCAAACTACGTTATTTGAATCCTTACGTCGCTTTGACAATTCCTGCAGTTACATCCCAGCGAAATGACCAATCGCGACTGTTTGTCAAGGAATCAAGCGACCAATCAAATCATTTATTAAGCCCGGACCTGAGCTTTCAACTCCAACATGGCCGGCATTTTGGGTAACCTTTTTTTTTTTTTTTCGATTTAAACGTCGTTACTTCAGCTTATCCAAGCTGTAGTTACGACGTTTAAGGCGCCAATCAACTGTTCAACATTTTTGTTACATGCTACTGGCCATAAATTTTGCGCAATAACGCCGTATAAAATCGAAGCGGGACTTCCTGCTTGGACTCGGTGGGCGTGGCCAACGAACTAAGAGGGCTGGACCAGCGATTGGTCAGTTGCACCTATGACGTATTCAAGTTTTCTTTGGTAACGCCAGTATTAAGTTTGGAATTCGTATGTCTTCCCAAAGGACATACCTATGTGACCACGCGTGTCCGGGATTCGAAGCCTCTCAGTTCACTGAGACACTTGGGCCTGTAGACTGACCTCGTTGGATTTAACAATTTCCTGTTTTGCAAACTTTCAGACCTGTCCAAATTCTTCTTTTTCTACAATATTTTCCCACCTTTAAAATCACAGGAACGTTAAAACCATTGATTGGACAGGAAAGGGTTAAAAAATGACACTATGAACTTCTCTACAATGTTTTCTCATAATAATTATTATTATAATTATGATTGATATACATTCACACACGAGTAGATGAAAAACATGTACGTGGGCTAACAGTATATCCGTCTAAATAGGCATTTTTGAGATATCCCCATGGCAATGACTCGAACATATAACAGACCTGCATGACCCAGCTCGCATCCAATACATTTAGTTACCAATTGTCAAATCACAGCTGCCAATAAAAGAATCATTTGACCAATTAAATCATTCATTCGAATGAGAAGAGAACTTTGATCTCCAACATTGGTCGCCATTTTCGTGAAGTATTCTGGTTGGTTTGGCGATCTAAATGTCTTAACAGGCTGTAGTAATGACGCTTAGGGAGCAAACCAATATTTCTACTTTTTATTACATGTAACTAGCCATAAGTTTTTTTTTACAAAATAACGCTGTTTGGAGTTGAAGTATCGCTTCCCGTCAGAGTCAGTGGGCAGGGTCAACGGAGTAAGTGGGCGGGGCCAGGGATTGGTCAACTGACGGATCACGACTGTAAATTCATACATCCATCGACCAATCAAATCATTCATTTATACCGATGTTAACGACATTTATGTTAAGTGATTTTATTTTTTGATGTTATTGTTGTTTTTCTGACCACTTAAATGCCGTAGCTATAGCCTATTCAAACTGCAGTAACGATGTTTAGGTCGCCTACCAACCATTTCATTTTTTGTTTCGTGCTTTGAACACCGATTTTTATCTTTGTCGAATTTCCTATCGGAGGTCGGTTGGCGGGATCAGGAATTGCTAAATTACAGACGAATTACATTCGATTACACTGGATTATTAAATGAACTAAAATGACCTGTTTTCCAAGAAAACCTGTCTGAATGTCGTTATCTTAAGGCGTGAGAAAATTTTTCTAGGTGGCATTAAATTATAAGAAATTAATATAATATTTCTTTATTTATATTTTCATTGAGGTTAATCAAACTCTTGTATAAATCAGCTTCGCGTATTCTTACAGTGTGTTCACAGCACAATGAGAACAAAAAAAAGAACTCTTCATTTCTTAAAAAAAATCACATGCTCGAAAAACGAGGACATTGAACAGCATCGACAGTTAATACAGTGCATTTAGTATAAAGTCGATATAGCTCGAGCGACCACGTCTATTAAGATACCACGTCTTTTAGGCGACAGCGTCTATTAAGCGACCACGTCTATTAAGCGACCGTAATCGAAATCCCCTTTTAAAAAGCAAAAACTTTTGAGAAGAGAAGACAATTCGCCAAAAGGTAAAATCCTAATTATTTACTGGAACTCTTTGGCTTATACAATGCAATACATTTTATTGCACTAAACATCATTACAATGTTTACAGCAAACAATGTTTACAACAAAAATAGTATCGAAAATGGAGGAGATCAATAATCATAAATGTACACATGTTTAAAGGTACCAAACTGTGTTTTGTGAGATAAGGAATCTTTTACTCGATTTCCTTTTGCGCAAGCTGAGTTTAACCTTGTCAAAACTAGCGAGGTTCGAAAGCTCATCAAGGCTCACAAAAGGCATAAATATCACTTCGATATGATCAGATACAATCAATCATATATTAAACGTACACCCAAGGGACGACCGAAAGGAGGTCGCTTAAAAGAATGATCGCCTAATACAGTTTTGTTCTAAAGATATGAAGGATTGGTTCGATTACCTACATAAACTATTAGAGAATTCCAACTAAATCCTATGTTGTTGGAACTCATTAGAATCGTGTCTCAGCGAGACGATTCTGATGATTTTCAATAACATAGGATTTAGTAATGTTTTTACTTTTTGTCGAAATGCCTTCACTTCTTAAGAGGTTTTGCTTTTAAAAAGAGCTTTCGATTGTGCTCGCTTAAAGGACGTGGTCGCTTAAAGGACGTGGTCGCTTAAAGGACGTGGTCGCTTAATAGACGTGGTCGCTTATTAGACGTGGTCGCTCGAGCAAGATCGACTTTATAAGATACAAGAAATAAAAGTGAGGTCAGCACAACAAGACTGTATTTAGAAACACCTCACAAATTACAAAGCTACATGTAATGTGCCCAGGCCCGAGGTGAGTTCTTACTAAGATGTTCACTTTTGTGGTAGAAGTATGGCAGAAATCGAAAACGCTAAAGCAAATAAAGATGTGATTGAGATACGTGGTAACGCTGCGCTTGATATTGGTTCTTCGACTGGTGTATTTGTCGTATGCAGTTGGGTATTGGTCTTAGAGACTTTTGGGATAACTTCAAATGAATTCTTAGTGACCTGGAAGTTAGTACCACTTGGCGTCGTTGTTTGCTCTGATTTATGATCAGTGCTCGATAATTTTGAGGCTTTTGTGGCCATCAAATCATTAAAGATACTAGTTTGATATAGTGCAAGGCTATAAGTGACAGGTGCCCTTTCTGTTACATTGACTGTCGTATGAAGTATTTTGTAACGTGCTCTCGTAGGTATTGTGATTTCTCTCTTATCGCTTCTTGTATTTATTTTTGTTGTCGGTGTTCTATATAAAACTGTAGGATTTTTTAGCGTGGATGATGAATCTTTGAGTATTTGGTCTTCACAACTTTCAGCAGAGTCTTCATCAGAACCCCATAGGAAATCAATGGTCCATTGATACAATGATTTGCCCTTATTAGTACATTTTGTTCTACTTGTGTGTCCAGAAGTTGTGAATTGTGTAATAGGCTGTGTCGAAATTACTGGTTCAAAAGTTTGTTCTTTTTTGCTTTTCACAATCGTACTATTTTCTTTTTCTATATAGCCTGGATGTGTTCCTTTCGATGTTCTATATTTAATGGGATATACTGAGGTAGTAGTTTCAGGAATATTTTGTTCGGGAGACGTAGAGGAATCATTCTTCTCATTTTGGTGTGTTTCAATAGTATTATCCTCTATTCCTTTAATTTGTTGAGATAATTTGTTCGTTGTTATGTTCATGCTGCGCTGTCCAGGGAGTGTAGTTTCGGGGTTAGTTCGTTCATGACTTGTATCGTTAAAGTTCGGCGTTATTTTTTGTGTAATTGTCGAATATTTCTGTACTTCTTTGGGAGATCTATGTGTCTCATGGCTTATTCTATACCTGTAGAGGCATTGGGCTGTTGTTTCCGAGATAGATGTTTGGAGAACTGTACTGTCCAAGTTTTGACCTATTGTATTTTTTGTAAACCTATCCTCCTTCATTTCTTCAATATGTTTAGAAGTGTCTTTTATTTGATTTCTTTTGTACTGTCCAAGGGTTGTAGTTTCGAGTGTAATTGGTTTAAGAGTCGTTTTGATTGTGTTTTGTTCTAAATTTTTCATTTTTCTTGCAGTTTCTTGTTTTCGTCTAAAATACCGAGATGTTTCATTTTTTGTTTTGTTTCTACTTTGCTGTCCAAAGTCTGTAGTTTCTAGGATATATGGTTGGAGAGTTACTCGATTCATGTATTCTTCTATTTTACTAGCTCCAGTCGAGTTATTCTGTGTTTCTTTAGAATGGTGAGTTTTATGATACTCCGTTTTATACATGTTGTGGTTCCCAGGCGTTGAAGATTTTGTCATTAATGGTTTAAGAGTCGTATAGTTCATATCTTGTCTTGATATTTGGCTTCCGGTCGAATCTTCGCCTACGTTTTTGAAATAATTAAGCGATTCATTTCTTGTAATATTCCTTCTTTGATGTGTAAGAGTTGTAGTTTCAGAGATATATAATTGAAGGGTCACTTGGTTTGTGTTTTGTTCTTTTGCTCCAGTGGCGTATTTTTGTATATCTTTAGAATGTTGAGTTGTATCATGCTTTGTTTTATTCATGTCGTGGTTTTGTTGGATCGTAGTTTCGATAATAAATGGTTGAATGGTCGAAGATATCAAATTTTGTTCTGATAAATGAAGTCCATTCGAATAATCCTGTACATCTGTAGAATAACCAGAAGATTCATCCTTTGTTATATTTCTTCTGAGTTGAAGAAGAGTTGTAGTTTCAGGGATATATGGTTGAAGAGTCGCTTGATTCACCTTTTCTTCTATTGTATTTTCTGCAGTCGCGTAATTCTGTATTTCATTAGATTGTTGAGGTTCATGATACCTCCTTTTAACGCTGTTGTGGTTTCCAGGTATTGTAGTTTCTGAAATAAATGCTTGAAAAGTCCCAAAGTTCACATTTTGATTTGATATTTGTGTCGTATCTTCTTGAATCTCTTCAGAAGAAGTAAGCGATTCACTTCTTTCTTTATTTCCTTTTTGCACTTCCTGGGTTGTAGTCTCTAGTAAAGACCGTTGAAGTGTCGCATAGTACATGTCTTGCTCTACAATATTTGATTTTCTTGTATTTTGTCTTTTTTCTAGAAAATATTCAGAGGTTTCATTCATTGTCTTATTTCTGTTTTGCGTTCCAGGGGTTGTCGTTTCCGAGATAGATGGTCGAAGAGTCGTTTGGTTCCTATTTTGTGCTATCGCATCTGCTTCAATCGCGTATTTCTGTATTTCTTCAGAATGATACCCCGTTTTATTCTTATTGTGGTTTCTAGGCATGGTAGTTTTCGAAATAAATGGTTGAAAGGTCGTTAAGTTCACATTTTGTTTTGATATTTGTCTTCGACTTGAATCTTCTTGTGTCTCTCCAGTATGGTAACGCGATTCAATGTTTGTTCTATTACTTTTTTCTTGTGTAGGAATTGTTGTTTCAGGGAAAGATAGCGGAATAGTCGTATGTTTTATATCAACTTCTGTTCTATACATTCTAGTCGCATCTTCAAGTAATTCATCAGAATGTTGAGATATCCCTTCTCCTGTTTTATTTCTGCTGTTGAGCCCAGCAGTTGTAGTTTTATGAAGAGGTCGCTGCAGAGTCGTTTGGTTCGGGTATATTTTTGTTGAATTTTCAGTTGTTGCATCTCCCTGCAATCCTTTAATGTATTCATGTGTTTCATTCTTTGTTTTATTTCTGCTGTACTGTCCATACTTTGTCGTTTTGTGTATAATTGATTGAAGAGTCGTATGGTTCATGTTAAAATACTGAGATGTTTCATTCGGTGATTTATTTCTGCTTTGCTTTCCAGTGGTTGTAATTTCTAAGATAGATGGTGGAAGAGTCGTGTGGTCAATATTATGTTCTGTCGCATTTGCTCCAATCACACATTTCTCTAGTTCTTTAGAATTTTGTGATGTTTTATCTCTTTTTTTGTTTCTGCTTTGCCTTCCAAGGGTTGTGTTTACGGAGAGAGACGGTTTAAGAGTCCCGTTGTTTACGTTTTGTTCTTTCGTTTTTGTTCTAGTAGCTTCTCCTTGAGTTTCTATGATATATTCCATTGTTTCATTTCTAGTATTATTTCTTGTTTGCAGTCCCTGAGTTGTAGTTACTTGTATAGATTGTTGAAGTGTCGTATGGTTCATGTTATGTTCTTCTTGATTTGTATTTCCTTCATTTTCCCGTTTTCCTTTGAAAGTTTGAGATGTTTCATTTATTGCTTTATTTCTGATTTTCTGTCCACGGGTTGTAGTATCGGAAATATAAGGCTGAATAGTGGCTCGATTCACGTTTTTGTCTAATGTATTAGCTTCAGTTACGTACTTTTGTGTTGAATATTGAGTTAAATTATGCCTATTTTTATCAATGTTGTGGTTTCCAGGAATTGTTGTTTCCAAAATAAATGGCTGAAGTGTAGTAAAGTTCATGTTTTCTTTTAATATTTGGCTTCTAGTCGAATCTCTTTGTACTTCTTTTGAATACTTGAGTTTATTGCTGTTGTGGTTTTCAGGAATTGTAGTTTGGGAATGAAATGGTTGAAAAGTCGTATAGATCATATTTTGTGTTCGAGTCGAATCCTCATCCATATCTTTAGAAATATTAAGCGATCCATTTTGTGTTTTATTTGTTATTTTTTGTGAAGGAATTTTAGTTTGGTTGTAAGATAGCTGAATAGTCGTATCCTTTATATTATGATCTGCTGTATATGTTCTAGTCGTATGATCCTGTATTTCATTAGAATGTTGAGATGATTCAACCCTTATTCTATTCTTGTTTCTGTACTGAGGGGTTGTAGTTTCATGGGGAGGTTTTCGAAAAGATGTGTGGTTCCTATTTTGTTCATTTTCATTTGTCCTAAACTCACTTTTCTGAGCACTTTCAGTTTCTGGAACAGTTCCATTGGCAAGAATAGTGTAAGGACTTTTCTTTGATAAACCCCTTCCATAGGATATATTATTGGTGTCTGAAAATATAAATAGATAAAACTTATCTTGTTACCTTCATTCTGTACACAGATTGATTGATTGAATGGGGTTTAATGCCACTTTTAAAAGTATTTCAGTCATATCGCGGTGGATAGAGACCTAACAATGGATTCCTGGTATTTCTCACACCAGTACTACCTCTACGTCCTTTCCTAGCCTGAGACTGCTGGGGTCCCTTCCAATTTTCAGTGATCCTTGGGATTCTGGGACACTGTTAGTGTCGACCCCTGACCTCCGACATTGCAGGTCAATGATGTTAATAAACGGCATTGTCTTTTAAAATATGCGTTCAAGGCTATTGTTAGGTTGGCGACCTAAGCGTCTTAACTAGAGCTTAAATAAGCTGTGGCTACGAAATTTTAGTCTTCAAACCAATTCCCACACAAGCCCTCCTTCTTACGCCCCTCAAGGAAAAACTTTTGAAAACATTGTGGAAAATGAAGAAATTGCTTGGATCAAGCAATTTCTTCATTATCCGCAATTTTTTCTATCAAAAAAAATCCGTTAATTTCAAATTGTCGTCTGTAGCTTCTATCAGTTTGGACCAGTCTAAGTCTGTGGAAATGGGTTTATATAAATGTTGAAGTTCAAAGTTCACTTACTGTCTAAGTGAAATATTTGAAAAATCAAACCTTCTTTTTAATGAAAGCGGCGAACCATTAAAAGTGACCTATGAAATAATTAATCTTAACCAGAACAGGTCTTTGAGCTCCGACACTGGCTTTTTTGTGAAGTATTTTTGTTGGTTTGGTGACTTAAACATCGTAACTACAGCTTATTCAAGGTCGCCAACGATCACCGATCGTTTTTGTTATATAATACTTGCCGTAAATTTTGCAAAATATCGCCGTTTTAAATCGGTGTAGAAATTCTTGTTGGAGTCAGTGGGCGGGGCTAAAATGTCACGAAGTATGTGGGCGGGGCCAGCGTTTGGTCGATTGAAGAAGGTTTCGAGGCGATGGCAGATCTGAAAAGAAATCTTATGGGCCATACGATTAGTTACAAACACTTTTTTATTATTATTTATTCTATTTATTTTTAAGTAAAAATTATTAAAAGCGGGTTTACATAGCATTTTCTGTAAATGTATATCTAATGACACTATAAAAAGAAAAATTAAAGAAACGTATGACTGAAAGAATCTTACTTAAAGTGATCAAATTCGTATCTTGCAACGAAACATTTACTGAAGATCAATACATCTAAACCCTTTTCTGTTTTTCAAAATTTCAGACCTATCCAAATTCAAAGGTTTTGCAGCCGAAAATTCAAAGATAATGTTCGATTTGAAAAAAAATCAATAAGGTAGAAAATATTGTGGAAAAATCAGAAATTGCTTATTACACACTTTTTCTTATTTTCCTACAATGATTTCTCAATTATAAAATCACACAGACGTAAAAATCAGAGATTGAATAGGGATTGAGTAGGAAAGGTTATAGAGAAATGACCAAATGAAAATAAACTCTACCCGAAGACGGTGATAAGGGTAGTGTAAAATTCTCTGTTCTTATTTTGAGCAATGTTTCAAAGTTCTTTCACGGGATAATAACTAGTTATATCGACTTAAAAAGTTAACCCAATTCTACATTATCCCGTTTTATAACGTTCCTCGATAATAAAGATTTGAAAACAATTGTGGAAAATGAAGAAATTGCTTGGTACGAGCAATTGCTTCATAATCTACAACGTTTTCTACCTAGAACGTTAAAGAAATTTAAGCTTTCACATCAAAAATATTGCCATCTGCTTCTGCGAAAAATTTAGCGCAGTGTAAATTTTGTCGCCTGGTAATGATTAAATGTAATACCCGATAACAATCAATTAAGAAGAACTAAAACTCCACAACATGTGTGTGTGAAGGGGGGGGGGGTAGAGGCTCAGTATTTGTTAAAATGTAATTTTGTCCATAAATTGCCAATTTTTTCTGCATCAAATAACATTCATGTTCAATTTTTTTCTGCACCGTTCTAAATTCAAAGTTGTTACAAACGACAACTGATAAATATGGTAAAAAACATTATGGATAATGAAGAAAATGCTTGTAACAATCAATTTCTTCTTTTTTCACAAAGTTGTCTACACTTTATATCACTTTTTATTAATTTTGCGCAAGTTTTGATTTGTCGTCTACATCCTCATTCAATTAAGACCAGTCTAAAATTTTGTCGTTTGGTAATTGGTTAACCCATTCCCACACAATCCCTCCTTTTTACGCCCATGAAGAAAAAAAATTGAAAACATTGTGGAAAATGAAGAAATTGCTTGAATCAAGCAATTTCTTCATTATCCAAAATGTTTTCTTTCCAAAAAGACCAAACAATTTGAAATTCCATCAACCATAAATTGTCGTCTACAGCTTCTTTCAATTTGGACCAGTCCAAAATTTTGTCGTTTGGTAATTGGTAAGTGAAATAACCAACCCTCCTTAGTAAGTAAAGCAATGCTAACCTCTTTAGTTGAATAATTTATCATGACAAGAGAGTTACAATACTTAGTTAACCTATAGGTGTCGTATTGAAATTGATGAGTCATCGCCGACAATCAAACAATCAATCGACCAATCAACTCATTCTTTAGGCCGAAAGTGAACTTTGAACTCCTACATTCACCTGCAGTATTGTTGTTGGTTTGGCGATTTAAACATTCCAACTAAAGAGCTTATCAATCTTATTGGCGCCACCCAATTATCATATTTTTCATTTGATTATTTAGTTCTGTTACTGATAACTGACAATACATTTTGAGAAATAACTAAGCAAAACTTTCTTTCGGGTTGCCGGGCGTGGTTAGATGTCCTTATACCAAGTTTTTCAACTTTAACCTATTCTCACACAAGACTGCTTTTCTGACGACCCAAAGAAAAAAGCTTTGGAAACATTGTTGACAATGAAGAAATTTCTTGTTTCAAGCTTTCCGATTCATACAGTGTGATTAAGATTTCAAATTTATACCTAAGTGAAACCAAACAAATATTCTCTTCATTTTTTTCAAATGAAAACAAAATAGATGTTCTCTTCATTTCTCGGAAATTCTAAATATATTTACTTTAAACACGGTTACCTTTTTTGTGAAGAAATTGTATTCTTTCATCCAATGAAAACGTACTACTAGTATATGTAAATGTTCCCATTTAACATTCTGTCTCCCAGACTTAATTTGTTTCACACATCGTGCATTTTAGAAGGTAGTATTTTGAAGGGTCTAGTAGCCAGACTAAGGGTAAAGTAAAGACACATGAAGTTCATACCCTTCTAGATCGGGGTGGGGTTCAAGCGGCTCTCGAACAGATCTTCATGAATTATGATAAAAGAAAAGAATCTGCTTTTGCAATAGTTACTTATGTAATTTTCACCATTAATATTCTTTCTTCGTGTCAAATCTACTCAATTAGCTATAAAATAGATTTAGTGTGATATATTCTGTATATCTTCAGACAGAAGTTCATTAAGTTGATTTTGTAATGAAAATGAATGTTCATAAAATAAAGAAAAGAAGCAAAGTATTTCGTGTGACGAAACGCCTTAGATGTCAACGAAATACGACCAAAATCTAAACGGAACTCATCGGGTAAACTACGCCGAAAAATGCATTATTTGGGTTTGTTTCCGTGGCGTTGTAATTACTGCATTGGCTCCCGGTAGCAAAACAGTCATCATCGACAACACCAGAAGACCAACGTTCTCACCCGATCAAATCCAGTGTTTCAAAGAAGCACATAGCGATTATATCAAATTAAATAAGATTATATTATAGTGAATTCAGTAGATTTAACATGAAGAAAGAAAGTGGCATTGATACTTGTAACTTTTCGAAAGTCAGGTAATTTTTCCTAATATATAAACAACTCGGCGCCGCCGTCATAGCGCAGTTGGTAGCGCGTCGGACTGTCAATCTAGAGGTCCCGGGTTCGATCCCCGACGGCGGCACTCATCCTTTCCGACTATTGGTCTCTCATCAATGGGTCGATAATCGTAGACCTCTGTGGGATAGCAGCTGGAGGCTAGGAAAGGATGTAATGGTAGTACCGGTGTGAGAAATATAAGGATTCCATTGTTCGGTGCCCCGCCGCGATATAACTGAAAGATTTTTGAAAGCGGCGTAAAACCCCATTCAAACAAACAAACAAACATAAACAACTCGTGAAATTCTGTTCAAAAACTGCTTTAAGTAGGTCAGTAGGTCTCTGTAGATTAACTAATCAAAATTCACAACTGTGTAAAATATTTGGAAAATTCGACCAGGCGCACACATGGACTGGACAGACAGACAGTCAGGCGAAATCCATTCTTAGATGTTCTCCAACCGCAGCGTGTTATTCAAACCATTGGCCATTATGAATAACTAAAAATATCCCTCGGCGAATATGAATTAGAGTGAAAATTGGAATGCGTGAACATATTTAAACGGGTAGCCTGTCTGCCAGGCTGTCAGTAATTTTGTGTTCGAAAGGAGCATGGGACGTCACTCATGCGTTACATTTAATTTTCTGAAATTACCTCCCTTCTGTCTCACAAACTGATAAGCAAATCAGGAGGATAACATCAAGAGAATAAAGAGACTTTTTTCAAATAAAATTATTCATATTTATCAAATAAATATCAGTGAGTCTGAGAGCCAGTCAAATGTTCGTATTAATCATCTGACATGGTATTGTTGTAAGGGGATAACTATGCCCTAATGGCTGCAACAATGGTGGGTACCAAGTCGTAAATAAGTATGAATCGACCAATTGTTGACCCCGCCCACTTACTCCGTTGGCCCCACCAATGACTCCGACAGAAACTTCCGCTTCGGTTTTAAACGGTGTTATTTTTGCATGTAGCAAAAAAACAGGAAAGGATTAATATCGTAGTGGAAATTCCTATCAGAGCTCGGTGGGCGTGGCCAGCGATCCGTAAATAGTTATCCTTGTTTGAAAGAAAATAAAATGATATTACTCATTAATTTCATGATTTAGTTGTATTACTAAAAGTATTATCGCTGTAGCTTGTGTTATTGTAATCATAATGTTTCAGTCACGTCCCTTTAAATAATATCAGCAAAAAATGAGAACGAAAAGAAAATAATGATAAACAAATTTCATTATTTTCACATAAACAGTCATTCATATCAATAAAATCTTGAATACTTACAGAATAAAACCAGCAAAAGGGAGATAACCAAATGAATCCAATATGGTCCCATGTTGCCTCTTCCGTGTCGATTTGTCAACTACAGTTTTCCGACAGCACACTTATTTGAATTGAATTTCTTTTCTCGCCATGTGAAAAGGGGGTCTTTTGATATTACACGCTGTTGTAAAGAAAGTTGAGGGCACTTATCTCTGTCAATTTTTAAAGGATAACTATTAGGGGACTTACAAATCTTACAAGCCCCACCCACTTAAAGGAAGTTCCACTTCGATATTTAACGGCGTTACTTTGCTACATTTATGATCAGTAACATGCAGCAGAAAAAGTAAAATGATTGGTTGGTGAGCTAAACGTCGTAAATAAAGCATCAATAAGTTGTAATCACGACGTTCAACCCTTTCCAAAACAATCGCACTTTTTGACATCCCTGAAGAAAAAGCCGTGTAAAGTATTGTGAGTAAAGTGATGCTTTTTAGTACGTGTACCTTTGGGTCGTAAGTTGTTAGTACGTGTACATTTGGGTCTTGAGTTGTGAGCACGTGTGCCTTTGGATCGTGATTTATAAGCATGTGCACCTTTGGGTCGTGAGTTGTTAGTACATGTACCTATGGGTCGTGAGTTGTTAGCACGTGTACCTTTGGGGGTGAGTTGTTAGTATGTGTACATATTTGTCATGAGTTGTAAGCACGTGTACATTTGGATCGTGAGTAGTAAGCGCGTGTAGCCTATCTTTGAGTCGTGAGTTATAAGTGCATGTACCTTTTGGTCGTGTGTTCGAGCCCCGACTCGGCTATAGTTTCTCCAACATTTGAGTCATTTTCTCTCACCACTTTGTGAATGATAAGTAGCCTAGGTGGAATAAGTAGTTGTTTGTTTGGTTTGTTTGTTTGTTTGTTTGTTTGATTGTTTGTTTTATATTATTTAACATTCCATATGCGGCCCTTATGTTTGCATCGCTGTCTTACCCTATACCATTTGATGACAAAGAGGTCCTTGAAACTTATACCCCTTTTCCAAACAACCGCTTGATTTCGTGACTTCGAGATAACACAACAAGGAAAACATGACAGGAACAAATTAAAAGGGCTCTTGATGGATTATCGTGAAATTTTGATACCGGAAATGATCTGCCTTTCCAATAGTTATCGTGAATTTCACTTTAGATATTCTTTTTTCGTGTTAAATATACTAAATGCAAGATGAATTTAAATTTAATGAGATATCCTCCCTATGCTCTTCTTTGGAGCATAGGGATTACAACTCTGTTGCTAGCGGAAGCAAATGGCGAAATTGCTACGTCATTGAAACCACAATTAAGGCAATTACCGGTGCAATCGACCGATACCGTATTTAACCGATTGATTCCGGTTCCTTTCGGGTTAAATTTTGTTGACTTAAGCGTCTCGTACGACAAAATATTTTTTGCATTTTCTTTCTTTTATAAAGTTGTGTACTGTCATTTTCTTTACAAAATAGCTTAATCACCTTCCATGAAATGTCTGAAAGCATTACAGTTAAAAATTTGAAAATTTATAGCCAGAGTCTAAGTCCAATAATCTGTGCAAAACCAATCCGATATAGAGCACATAGAATAAATATAAGTATAAGATAAACTATGAATATAATGATATAAGTTCCTATCAATTGTCGAAATGCTGGCCAAATCAACTAATCTCTAAGCCGCCGTCATAGCGCAGTCGGTAGCGCCAGACTCCTAATCTTCAATCGTGGGAGGTCCTGGATTCGATCCCCGGCGGCGGCAAATATTCTTTCCGACATTTGTCTCTCACCCATGGGTGGATAATCGTAAATCTAAGTGGGATAGCAGCTGGAGGCTAGAAAAGGATGAAGTGGTAGCACTGGTGTGAGAAATACTAGGAATCCATTGTTAGGTGCTCCAGCCGCCGCGATATGACTGAAATACTGTTAAAAGCGGCGTTAAACCCCATTCAAACAAAAAAAACATCAACTATCTTCCAATAGGAAGATGACTTCGATATTGAACGGCGTTATTTTGCAAAATTAATGGCCAGCAATAGAAAAATGGTTGATTTGCGAACTAGCTTTAGTAACGACGTTTGAGTCGCCAAACCAACAGAAACGATTCACAAAAATGTTTGCCGATTTCGGCGTTGACAGTTCACTTGATTTAATTGGTTGATTGAATCCTTGATTGACAGTCGCGATCGGTTAGTTTGGTTACCCGGCGACGACTTCTTGCAACATGGTGCATGTTACTTTGACAAGTCCTGTATTATATTCATTGTATAACCCAATCATTTTTGTTCCTGTAAAATGGGGACTTCTTTATTAAATAAAGGTCCCGGAAATACTTGAAATCTTAAAGAAATCCTTTATCAATCTGCTGTAACTGGTTTCTAATAGCTTATATATCGTCGATTCACGACCAAGTCATATTAACCCATCTTACCCGATACCACACAATGACGCTTTTTGACACCCTTCAATATAAAAGGATTTGATAAATATTGTGGAGAATGAACTAAATGCTTCATTATCGGCAACGTTTTCTATCCAAAAAGACAGATTTTCAAAGTTTTATCAATCTGTCATCTTCAACTTATAATTTGGAACAGTCTAAAATAGCTCGTCCCTGCTCTCTCTCTCTCTCTCTCTCTCTCTCTCTCTCTCTCTCTCTCTCTCTCTCTCTCTCTCTCTCTCTCTGTCCCGATCTCTCTCTCTCTCTCTCTCTCTGTCCCGATCTCTCTCTCTCTCTGTCCCGATCTCTCTCTCTCTCTCTCTCTCTCTCTCTCTCTCTATCTATCTATCTATCTATCTATCTATCTATCTATCTATCTATCTATCTATCTATATATATAATTATCTATCTATCTATCTTTCTTTCTTTCTATTTATCTTTCTCTCTATTTCTCTCTCTCTATCTATCTATGCATCTTACTATCTTTCTATCTTTCTTTTTCCCGCTCTTACTATACCTCTTTATTAGTCAAACTACGCGATTTTTATCTCTGTGTTAATGCTTAACCCTTTCCTGTCCAATCCCTGGTTTTTACGTCTCTGTAATTTCATATTTTAGAAAACATTGTAGAAAAAGAAGAATTTTTTTGTAACAAGCAATTTCTTTTTTTCTCACAATATTTTCTAACCTGTAGGTTTGTTTCTTTTCAAATTGCACATGATCTTAATTGTTGTCTGCAACTTCCGTCAAATTGGACCGGTCTAAAATTTCGAGAAGCAGGAAAGGTTTAAAACGTAGGATATTCCGATCGAAGAAAATAACTTTTTTGTAAGTTTAGCTGTATGAAGCCAATCCTCGATAGTCATTATCCGAAAATAAATCCCTTAAACATGACATAATTTAGAATGAAAGAGCAAGCTGTTAGCGTACATTTGCCGGATTTTATGCCCATCAGAAAACATATTACCCCGTTATTGTATTTTTAGGATCGCTTGCCCCACCCACTGAACTCCAACAGGACCTGGATATCAAATGACGCAATGTTGCCTGTAAGATACTCCAAACGTAAAAAGGGTTAGCAATACATGTATCAACAGCTACGTTTGAGCCCCCCTACCAGGGAAAACGATTATAAGGTCAATTGACCGGTCGCGGGATCCGCCCACTTACTCCGTTGGCCCCGCCCGTTGACACCAACAGGAAGATTCGTTTCGATATTTAACGGCCTTAGTTTTCAAAATCTATGGCCAGTAGCATAAAATTGGAATGGAGGGTTGGCGACCCAAACGTCGAATAAGACAGCTTCAAAATCTGTTTAAAAGTAAATTGTGTGCTGTAAGTGATATACCCTCCCTTTTCCTGGCCTGGATTTAAACAAATTATTCCCTTGAAGAGACTCGAATGTCTTGAATATCAGAAAGCTATACATGTAATAAAAATGAACGGTGGAATATTTGTTTCTGCACACTAACTCACGATCCTTTAGCGTCAATTCCTTGAAAGGGACACCATATCCTGTATTCCCGGAACAAAGCCTTCAGCATCAAAAACAAACCACTCCAACCAATGAGCATGTTACAGGGGGAAATGATATCGAAATTAAGTGCCTTTCTACGAAATAATTTTGAAACAGTTTCCTCCTATTTGTGGTTAAGTCAAGCTGAATCTGAAATTTGGGCGGCAATTAATCTTGTCTGAGAATAAAGAGAAATACAGCCCGCCAAGGGGAAACGCGGATTTCAATCAAAGATTCATTCGACCAATCAAGTCATTCATTTAGCCCGGAATTGAGCTTTGAAGTCCGACATTGGTCGCCTTTTGTGGGAAACATCTTTGTTGGTATTGTGACTTAAACGTCGTAACTGTGGCTTATTCAAGCTGCAGTTACGACGTTTAGGTCGCCAACCAATCATTCCTCTCTTTATTACATGCAATTAGATATGAATTTCAGCAAATAAACGCGATTTAAAAATCGAAGCTGAACTTCTTGTTGGAGTCAGTGGGCGGGGATACAGGATATTATTCGTCTGGCGAATCTACTAAGAGATGAAGAGAATATTTCATTGATTTCACGGAGGTATGAAAACAAAAAACTAATCACAATCTATGAATACGCGATGTATAATAATGGCCAGTGACAAGTATCAAATAAGTCAAATGGTTGGTCTTGGACCTCAACATTCAAACTGCAGCTTGAATTAGCTGTAATTACGACGTTTCACCGTTTCCTGGTTTGTAACCTATCCGAATGCAAAGGTGATGAAGATGTAAATTTAAAGTGGATTTGTTTTGAAAAACAACCATTCAGTAGGGTAGAAAATAATGTGGAAAAATAAGAAATTGCTTGTTCCAAGCAATTTCTTCTTTTCTACAATGTTTCCTCAATTATAAAATCACAGGTTGAAAAAACAAGGTATTGAACAGGAAAGTGCTCAGTCGCAAAACTAAGATAAACGCTTCACATATATGTCGGCTATTGTCGCAGTTCAAAGTTTATTATGAATAATTTGATTCGTTGTTTGATTCTTTGATCGGTAGGCGAGTCTGTCAATAATTTTCCACAGTGGTCCTAGTTTTGAAAAAAAATACACTGTGTTTCAAATTGATGAAAGCTGTATTTACGCACCATTTCGTCGAAAAGGGACTATGATATTATCACTACAGTTTATTTAACCCTTTACTGTTTTCATCCAAATTTTAGACTTGTCCAAATTCAAAGGGGTAAATGTAGGAGATGGCTTTGTGAATTAACCCTTTCCCGTTTTTGGAAATTTTAGATTAGTCCAAATTGAAAGAGATTGCAGACGACTATGAGAACTTTATGCCATTTAAAATGAAACCATCCTATGTGGTAGAAAATATTGTGGAAATAGGAGAAATTGCTTGTCACAAGCAATTTCTTCTTTTTCCACAATGTTTTCTTGAGTAAAAAATTACAGGAACCTAAAATCCCGTATCTGAACGGGAAAGGTTTAAGCAAAGTTAACAAAGTAACCATCCTATATGATAAAAAATATAGTGGGAAAAGAAGAAAATGTTTGGTAAAAGCAATTTCTTCTTTTTCCACGATGTTTTCACTAGTTTTCTGTCAAGGAGACGTACTTGGAATGATTAAGCTGTAGCTAAGAGGTTTTGATCGCTCATCGACATTGCTTTTCAAATGTAGTCGGTGGAGGGATCGAAGTCGTATATTTGTATTGATACGAATTTTCGTGTATCTTTCGTATTTATTCTTGATTTATTTCCGTTCAAAACCATTAAAAGATGGTCTAAAAATTGGAATATTAAAGAAACAGAAAAAATCAGTAAGTATTAATAAAAACAGTACCATATTTATAAGATATACATATATATTTTATTATATGAAAAAAAATGGTCAGTGTAAATTGCACTTATATATTTATAAAGGGTATGTATAAATACTTTAGATTACATTTGCTGTAAAGATGCTATGTAATTAAGGTATAAAAATACGGTTAAAATTTCAAACATATTCTATTTTACATCGATTTAGATGCTAGTCCTTATATCTTGGAGTATTCCCTCTCGATTCTACAAGAGCTTCTCTTAGGATGACCATTGACTAGCGAGCGTTTTCATCTTTAAGTCCATGTTTAACTAAAGTGCACGCGCAATACGGGGTACTTTTTTTAGACACATTATCAGACGACAATATTTTAGAATGTTTCAAATAGTAAGAAGTTTTAGTTGGTAGAATGTTTCTCTTTTTTGGGGTGTTGTTGTTGTGTTTGATACCTTTTTGGTAGAAAACATTATGGATAATGAAGAATTTGCATGTAAGAAGCAATAACTTCATTTTCCACTATGTTTTCCATGGCTTTTTTCTTGAATGACGTCAAAGTGTAAGATTGTGTGCGAATCGATAAACGATAACATGCATCTTGTCATACTGAGCGCAGAGCATATGTGGGCTAACGAAAGAACCAATATTGATAGCTACTGTCAAGAATCGAACTCGGGACCTTTTGCTTTTGAATCCGGCGTTCTTCACTCGATCGTGCATGAATGACGGATCGTTGATATCAATAAATAAAAATCAATTGACCAATAAAATTATTATTTAAACCGGAAGTGAATTTTGAACTACGACTTATATTCTTAGCATTATGCAGGTTGTAGTATTGACGTTTAGTTCGCCAACAATTCGCCACAAATTATAATGAACACTGTCGTTCATTACCTCAATCTTAGCATGTCGAGCGACCTGTAAATTTTGTATTTTTGATATTTGATTAACCCTTTACCACACAATGGCACTTTCTGACGCCCTGAAGAAATGTGATCATGGAAAACTTTGTGGGAAAAGGAAATATTTCTTGTTACAAGCATTTTCTCCTTTTCTTACAATGTTTTCTACCCTTTTTGGCACTTATTTTCCAATTTTAGTTCAATTTGAAATGACTTTTGTAACTTCTTTCAATTTTGACAAGTATAAATTTTTTTCGTCCAGTAATGCGTTAAAGCTTTTCAAAATGAAATGCATGCTTATGTGTCACACAAATACTAAATATGCTTGGATACAACTTTTTTAAAAATTCTATAAATCTTCGATGTAACTCTAAAAACTCGTAACTACAGCTTTGATCTAGCTGTAGCTTTTAGAATAACAGCGACGCAATGTTCCGCAAATAGATTTATATCAATATTTTCAGTATCTTTTAAGGCTTTTGCACAGATTACGGATACAAAACTTTGTCTCTTAAATTCAAATTTCTATCAGACATTTGACAGATAGGGAAATAAGCTGATTACAAAATGAAAATGACTATTCACAACTTAAAAAAATTAGAAAAAATACGTAACGTCAAATTATTTCACGAAGTACAACTCGAACGGAACTGGAATTCATCGAATAAATACGTTATCTTTCCATATTGTCGAACATCGTCTTATTTGTGGTTTCTGTGACGTATCGGTTACGCCATTGCCTTCCGCTATTTATTCTGTCATTATCGTTTTTGTCCGAAGATTTTATGAATTCACCTGATAAATTCCGACGATTCAAAAAATGAGTACAGTACATTGAATTGTAAGGCTTACAAAATAGTTCTATACTCCACCCTTTTTCTTTTTTTCATAGAGATATACATGATTTTGTCAGCCAATCAGCACGAAGGAAATTGTAAGACGAAACTAAAATTAATTATTGACTTTTGATTTAATTTCATGGAAGTTGTGTGGCCCTATTCGAGAAGGTGGTGGTAGTGTTAGTGCTGATGGTTGTTGTTGTTTCTGTTGATGTCGTTTTTCAGATATCAAAATTCACCATTTATTTTGCAAACTTACGCCGTTTGATATTGCAGTCAAACTGCCTTGTCGGAGGTGAATGGGCGTGGCCACGAATCTGTCGACCGAAATGGAAAACTTCGTTTTAAAACCTACAATTCAAAGGCTAGATTACTCTCGTTAGGACAAAATATCTAACGAAAAGGAATTCTTAAATATTTATTAAAAATGTTACCGAACCCTCTATGAAGCATTTCAGAATAGGTCATGAGCACGCTATGAAAAAATCGAAAATGAATTTCAAATTCATTTTATGTTGACAGCATAAAATGATTTTGAAATTCATTTTCGTTTCCTGTTCGGCAAAATTTTTCATAAAATAATTTTAAGATTTATTTTCGTTTTGTCACCTATTCTGAATTTAATTATGGGGTGGGGGGGGTTCTTAACAATTGTAACGAAGATTTAAGGATTCCTTTTGGTGAGAAATTTGAATCCAAGCCATTGAGCCTTTAAATGTCCACAAATGGTTTTTTTGTAATATAAATTACTCGTGAAAAATCTTTGGTATAGGTTAAGCGGAAAAGAGGAAATAATACATTTCCAAACAATCCTACATTTTTGCATGCTATAGACACATACTGATTGGAAAACATTGTAAGATAAGGAGAAAAGACTTTTCAAAAACATTTCCCTTTTCACACCGAGTTTTCTACCCTTTACCGATATTTCATACCCACGAACTCACCAATTAAAATGCTATTTCAATTTTAGCTGTCTACAGCAGCCTGTTACAATTTGGACCAGTCAAAGATGGTAATGGGACAATTGACCAATAGCCCCATCCCACCCACCCCAACCCCACTTACTCTGTTGGCCTCGCCAATTGACTCCAACAGGAAGTTCCGCTTCGATTTTAAATGATGTTATTCTGCAAAATTTATAGTCAGGAGCACGTAACAAAAAAAAGGAAGGTGGTTTGTTGGCGACCTGAACGTTGTAACTACACCTTGAATAAGCTGTATCTACGACGTGTAAGTCGCAAAACCAACGAAAATGTTTCACACAATTGGCGGTCAATGTTGGAGTTAAAAAGCTGAGTTCCGGGCTCAATGAATGAATTGATCGGTTGATTCTTTTGATTGGTCAATTACGATTTATCAGATTTAGCCAACATTTCATCCCGCATTGCAGGAATCAACCCTTTACGAAAAGCCACGTCGAGCAGATCCTCCGAGGTTTCTAAATCCGGGTACTGGTGCAGGGCCCACATTAAATAAACCTTAAACTCATTCCAGTCCACGTAACCGTCCGAATCCATATCGAGCGCTTGAAGAGCTTTCATGGTGTCCGAACATCTGTAACACGCAAAATAAGGGGCCATAAATCCGTTATAGAATGAATCAAACTGCAGCATTTCGTCCCCTTGTACTTCGTCCTTCAGATCCCATTCGTCCCAGGTTTTCCTTATTTCTGCCAGTAGTCGTTCTGCGTTTGGTTTCTTGGTTTCCTCTGAGGCAATCATGTCTCTCATAGTCTCCGTCAGGGAACCCCCGGCACGATCGAATAGTACAGCGAGTCCAAATTTACTCATATACTCCTCCTTTCTGAGAAACAAAATGATACAAAATTGGTTGTTTAGGACAACTCTTGTTGAGCCTTCCAGTGTGACATTGATCTTTAACCTACATTGGTAATTGAATTGTTATTCTCTTATATTCCCTTAAGAGAACCTCTGTGCGCACTTATATTGACCCTGACCTTGAGTTTGACCTTGACATTTAAGATATGAGAACAAATTCGTTGAACTGCATATATACTCATTTAGGGGAATAATTGTGTGAAATAATTTTGAAAACCGTCCATTATGATTCAAACGAGATCGGGCACGCGGACGGGCGCACATATATCGAAGTGTAGTTATGGCGACTATGTCTCCCTCAGGCTCGACAAAAATATATTTACAAAGAAAGTTTCGGTATTCGCATATAAAAAGGTCTAAAATGTACGTTTGCATGTATTTAGTTCTGTGAATAAATACTTTTCATAGTCCATATATTCAATAAAGTTAACCTATTGCTAGAAAGATACAATTTTAGACACATTCAAAACACTTTCGGATTACAAGGTTTAGATCTTGAAAACCTTTGACATTTCTATCAGAAAACATTGTAGGAAATGAAGCAATTGCTCATTACTTTACTTACAATCGATTTCTTCATCATTAAACAACATTTCTTGCAAAAAAGCGGGAATCGTTGGAATGGGTCAATACAAGCGACCTACCTGTTGTGTTTCAAATCTTCTAACATCACTTCTTTCATCTGGTAAGCGACGTCAAGATTGAACTGGGGATCTTCCCCGAACACGTTTACCAGCCTCGTTTT
The DNA here is from genome assembly GCA_946902895.1 of Fragum fragum. Taxonomy (NCBI): domain Eukaryota; kingdom Metazoa; phylum Mollusca; class Bivalvia; order Cardiida; family Cardiidae; genus Fragum; species Fragum fragum. The sequence goes on from OX336365.1 coordinate 5,992,196, forward strand.
GATCATTTCCGGTGACGCCAAGGTCGTGATCCTAACAGGAGCTTCTTCACCAAAAAATGACGCCATATCAAACTCGTCCTTGGACATGTCTAAAACCATATCCAGAGCACGTTCACCATAGACTGGTTGCTTTATGTACGGTTTGTATCCGGTGGTAAGGACGGTCACATTGATGGCGGCCTCGCGAAGTTTCGTACAATTGTATTTCTTCAGGACTTTTTTGTTTCCCAGCCGAATCATGTTCATCAACGTCACACAAGAGGAGGCGTTTCCCATGGCAGCGCCCTCTATAATAATACTGGCCCATACCCCTGTACAACCATTCATCAGCGCCTGTAACAGAGTAAAAAAACCTTCAATAATCATCAAATATTGAAAAAGCTGTTTGGCATTGTAAATTCAATTGATGGATCGCGATTGTCCATCAAAAAACCCGATATACCAGTCAAATCAATCATTGGGAGAGGAAAGTAACGTTGAATACCGACATTAGCTGACATTTGTGTAAAGCATTTTTGTTGGTTTGGCGTCTTCAAAATAAGGTTATTACAACTTATCCAACCAACCTTGTCACTGGACATAATTCTTTGCGAAATAACGCTGTTTAATATCAAAATTGACCAATCGCGGCTGTCAATTAAATAACCAATCGACCAAAGAAATAATTCATTGACACCAGCGATGAGATTTGATCTCCAACACTGGCCGTCACTTTTTTTAACCTTTTTGTTGGTTTGGCGACTTAAACGTTTTATCTACAGCTTTTTCAAGCTGTAGTAAAGACGTTTAGGTCGCCTACTAACTATTCTACCTTTTTGTTACATGCTACTTGCCACTAATTTCGCAAAATAAAATGGAAGAAGGACTTCCTGTCGAAGTCGATGGGCGTGGCAAATGTAGTAAGTGGGCAGGGCCAGCGATTGGTCAATTGGAGTTTGGAGCTCAGCGAACGTCGCCAGTGTCCCGTAAATTCAACAAAATTTACATACGCGACTTAACCCTTGTCATGGTGAACCTGGAATTTTCTTACTTTGGTAGGAGACATAGACAAAGATCCCCCTGAATATATATGAAGTCTGATCTTAGTCTACTCCACATGTTTGTCTTTTTTAAGCCAGAATTTGTCATCAGATCTATTTCAAAGCTTGTTATTGACCCTGACAACCAGACGTACGGTGTCATCAGCTCTTTGATTTGAAAGCATTTCTGAATAAGGATCATTTTATATAGCATGTCAAGGTAATTTGTCGTCTGGTAGTGGGTCAAAACCTATCCCCTTTTTTATTATTTTTTCTGCTGATTTAAAGTGCTTGAATGGTAATATACTGTTAAAGTCATCAACTGTTTAAAGCCATATCTTCCCTAAAAACACAAATCAACAAAACAAACTAGAAAGGTACACTCGAGGCTTAAAACATAAATGAAAAAAAATCTATCCAGTAGTTCTACAATTCATGATATTTTAAATTGTGACTCCCCTCAATTTAAGGTTTGTTTACATAAAACAATGACGTCAGTGATGGCGTTTTAAGTTTCGCTAGTCATTCACGCAATTAGCTAGGTCACGGAGGTTGTAAAGTTTAGTCATCAGCAATGGGCATATAATAGTCAATGGCACTGATTAGCGAATATTTCCGGTAATGAATCGCGTGCATTCGAGTCAATCTCAAAATGTAAGCAAACACTAGTCGAAATCGGTCACAAAAACAAAAAAAAAATACTCTCCTTTTGTAAATTGACATTAAGAAGGCTATTGTTTGGGTTAGTGACCAAATAAACTATAGATTGTTTAAACTGTTTACCTTCCTCGGAGTGAAGACATGGCTTTAATTTTCGAAAATTAACCGAAAGTTAAAATGGCATTTGTTTTTCTTTTTTTCACCAAATCCTTATGTGAAAACCATATGAAATTTTGTTTTAAAGCTCTTACTTTACACTTGTGTTATGCTTCCAAGCAGAACATCAAATTTCAAAAATGAAGAGTATTTATTTTTTGTGAAATCTGTTGAAGGAATGAAGAGAATATTTTTTTTCATCGAAGTATGAAACAAAAAGAATATTACACTATGAATACGCGAAGTGGATTAATACATTAGTGTGATCAGGTTATGTGTTTATCACTCAATGTAAACAAAATGTGTTTCTTATGATTTAATTTCATCAAGCAGAAATAAGAAAACACTCTACTAATTTTGAGTAAAATGCTATGGATCGACTTTGTGTGTAAACATACAAAATAGTTGCGTACTCAAAATTGTGTTCATGGAAGTATGAATTTTTTCCAAATGAAATTTTTTGTTTGAATTGAGATATGAACCTAAAAACTTTACCACACCGGTAATTAATCTAGACAGGGGGATTGGGGCATCCCCCCACACTTTTTTCAAAGATCCCCCACATGTTCAACACTAGTGAGGAATTTATTCCTAGGAACAAAGAGTATACAATACCAAATATCTCTCAATGGTGTTGCGCTGAACTCCCCCTCCCCCTTTTTTGAAATCTAGGAATAAACACTGCATACTATTGTATGAATTCACTTCGCATTTTCAAACAGTTTGATTAACTGTTATGTTCATTTAAGAGATGAAGAGAATTTTTTTTGTTTTCATGGAGGTATGAACCGAAAAACCTAATCACACTGTATGAATTCGCGAAGCGGATTCATACATTATAGGGTTTTCGGTTCATACCTCAATGAAAACAAAAAATATTTTCTTAATTTCTTATGATTTAATAGCATCGAGCAAAAAAAACAAAAGCTTAACAATTTTGATACCTTTTTGTATGGGACTATTTTGTGCGGAGGCATACAAAATCGCTGCCTGCTCAAAATTGTGTTCATTGAGTTATGAATTATTTTTTCGACTAATCAGAACGCAAGTTTTTGATAGACGAAACTAAAAATTAAATTATATCTCGATGTACACGAAAATCAATATTTTCTGTATTTGATCATTGACCAATCACTCGTTCTTCCCTATTACTTCGTTTGCCAAGCCCATTGACTCGGACAGGAAGTCGATTTGAACGGCGGTATTTTGAAAATTTATGACCAGTAGCGTGTGAAAAAAGTAGAATAGTTAGTTGGCGACCTAAACGTCGTAACTACAGTTTGTAAAGGCTGTAGTTACGACGCTTTAGTCGCCAAACCAAGAAAAAGGTTTAAAAAAGGCGGCCAATTTTGGAGTTCAAAACTTATTTCTGGTCTAAATGATTGATCTTATTGGTCGACGGGTTACTTGATTGACAGCCGCCATTTGCCTATTGTTAACACACCAAAAAGCTACCTCTAGTGCCGAAGTTTCGCTGCATTGAAACTTCTCATGGACGTGAACCAGAAGATGTCCGTCCCAGTTGTTGTCCGTCATTACTTTACGGATATATCGGGACCAGGCTGCGACTTCTTCTGGTAGCGACTTCCCAGTCGGCTCCTCAAACAACAGTCCGAATAGTCGTAAACGTGGTGGTAGCTTCGACAGGAACTCTACTACTCGGAAAAGACGCTCGGGAGTCTTCGTGATAAAGTCGGGGATATCTCGGAAATTGACCGTGACCTTTGCGTTTTCGTGAAGGTTGTCATGGCACCACGTGATCCATTTTTTCATTAGTTCACACAAATCATCTATCGTGATTTTTGTGAAGTCATAGACTGCGTCACCAAAGTCGATTTCAAGGATGACGTTGTACAATCCAAACTCTTTCATTTTACGTAAGCCAATCGGAACTGTCTCCATGTCAGGTATCTTTTTCTTTGCACCTTTCAAAAGAGAGAAAAGGTAATACATAAGGAATGTTATGTAACGATAGCGATATTATATCTTGTATTTGCTTTGAAATGTAGAGGTCTCACGCGACTGAAGGTCGAGTGGAATATCTAATTTTCCTCCGCAGCGAAAAGAAAATACAAGATGTTTTATCGCTGTCGTAATTCATTATTCCATTTATTATATGCCTACATTTTTAACGAATAAAATTAATGAATAATAAAAAAAAATCCGTATAATTTTTTTACATATTTCAATTCTGAAAACGTTTATTTGTATTATGACTTCATCTTCAGAATTGAAATGACGTCATTATATGGAACCGATTTTGGCACTGTCAAATAGGGATTTTTTCTGACGAGTCCGATTTTGTCTGTGTGGAATGCATACTAGAAATATTTATAAGTATATAATAAAATGTAGTTTTAGGTTACATCTGACGATCATGGTAGAGCCAGGTTATATCGTGTAAACTGCCAGGCTCTAAATATATAGCTTTCTTGCTTATCACCATAATTTTTCAAAACACACACACACATACACAAAATTTCGTTTAAGATTTTAACCGATGACGGAGTCCAAAGTTCTCTTCCGTTCTAAATGATTTGAATGGTATAACGTCAATGCAATCCGCCGTGCTTTATTCAATTTTAAGCCTCCAATCAGTTAAAAATCCTCGGTGTTTTACAATATCGCCAACTAAAGATGTTTTTGAACGATATCCCTGTTCTGTAGTGTTTTCATGCAGAATCTGTTACGGATTATACCTCTAGCTGAAAAAAATATGATAGTTACTTTGCATATCGTGCAGACGCACGCTGTCATTGAAAAGTTGTTTAACCTTACATAGTTCTCGGGGCTGTTGCGAAGATTGGACCGATTGTTGTTGTTGTTGTTCACATTGATGGAAATTGAATAGAAAAGATACAGATGAGGACCTCGTGAAATTGACGATGTGAATGATTTTGAAATGATTCCAGATTTGAATTGAATTAGTTGGATGGTCGATTTTTTATCAATTTTAATAGCGTTACCACCCTTTGATGAAATACAAATACGTTCTTTAAATAGATGAGTGTCTGTCCGCAAACCAAAATGCTTATCGGCCAATGAAATCCTTTCCTGTTTTGAGCGACTTGGATAAAGTTGGGCTCGCCCAATGACCCGCTTGCGATCACCTCGGACTCATACAGGAAGGTCCGCTTCTATATCTAACGGCGTTAATTTGCATATTTTATGGTAAGTAAAATGGTTGGTTCAAGACATTTAAGCTATAGTAACGACAGTTAGTCGCTAAACTAGATAAAATGCATCACAAACGTTTTGGCCAATAACGCATTTCTAATTTCACATCAAGTCACAATTAATGATTTATTTGGCCGTGTTCAATTGAGTGATTTTGAATGATTTTGAGTGAGATTGGCGATTAACGATTTTCTCAACTGCACAATGCTTTGTTTTGAGAACAACACCTTGAAATATTGTTGAATATGCATTTAAGAGACGGGCATTCAGCGAAGATTCGAAATATAAAATGGAATAATTTTGGATGAACGAAAGCTAACCATATCTCTTATTTCGCCTTTGAAACAATTTTTACGAGTATAAGAATCACTATCACGCTAAAACAATCACACACAACTCTCTCTCCCCTCTCTCTCTCACCCTTCACATTCCCCCCATCTCTCTCTTTCACCCTGCACTCTCCCTCCAATGTCTCTCTCCCTCCACTGTCTCCCTCTCTCCCCTCTCTCTCTCTCTCAGCCTCCACTCTCCCTCCTCCCTCAAATGTCCCCCTCTCTCTCCTTCTCCCCTCTCTCTCGCCCCTCTCCCTCTACCCCCCTCTCTACCCCCTTTCTCTCCCCCTAACGGTGTGTTGTTGTGTTGTGCAGGGCAGTGCAGGGGGACATTCAAATTTCGAAGGACCGAGACTACTTTCTCTATCCTCTTTGCGACTTTCAACTGAAATTTTCCTGAGTTTATATTCCAGTTTTGTTTACTTTTTTATTTGCCATCTCGTAGGATGCCAAAAAATTGTATTTAGTTATTTTATAGTGTACACGTGGATAAGAATAAACTTAATGAAATGCAGCAATCATTTCATATTTAAACAAACAGAAACTGCTTTATTTCGAGTTTTGTTCAGAATTATTTCATTATCCCCCTTTAAAGTACTGAATTGAAATTGATTATATATCACTATTTATATTATTCATTTAGGACCCAGATTAGCCGTGGTGGCTAAGTGGTTAAGCCGATCAGTTATCTGTGATGCACTGGAAAGGTGATCGTTCGAAACGATTGGTCTACAAATACAGTTATCGGAATTTCTTCTTTTTCCCTATTTTTTTACTTTATCGATCAAAGTTCAAAGACAAACAAAAATGATTTTGTTAATCGTACCGTGTTTATTCTTCAAACAATGTCTTGTCAAGCCAAAAAGAACGATCTGCGAATTTTCTGAGAATTTTTGAAAACTAAATCATTTCCATCAAGGTTCCGTAAGAGTTTTTATTGTTGTTACAATTGACCAATCGCTGGCCCCGCCCACTAACTCCGTTAGCCCCGCCCATTGATTGCGACAGGAAGTTCCGCTTCGAACTTAACCCTTGTCATGCTGAACCCGGAATATCCCGGTTTTGGCAGGAGGTGTAGTCTAAGATCAGACTGCACTTATGTATATAAGTGCAGTCTGATCTTAGTCTACAGCTCCTGCTCGTACTTTTCCTGTCAGAATTATTTATGAAGTTGATTTCTTAACGAAATATTGATTTTTGAACAAGTTCTATCAGCGCTTTCAGCCCTTTGATTTGACAGCATTTTAGTAAGGTAATTTATACAGCATGACAATGGTTAAACAGCGTTAAATTGCCAAATCTATGGTCAGTAGCATGTAACGAAAAAGTAGAATGGTTAGTTGGCGACCTAAACGTCGTAACTACAGCTTGAATAAGCTATATTTAAGGTGTGGCTACGAAAGTCACCAAACCAACAAAAATGGCGGCCAATGTTGGATTTTAAAGCCAACTTCCAGTCTAAAAGAATGGTTTCGTTAGTAGAGTGATTATTTTACTGCCAGTCACGATTGGACAATTGTCGTTTTGTTGTTTTCCCTCAAACTGTGAATGGCTGGTACGTAAGAAGGGCAAATCTACATTTTGAATAAAACCCAATATTCAGAAAAAGAAAACTGTCTCGTATTAGTTTGCGTAACCCATGCAGTCTGATCAGCGTAGACACTTTTCGCATTTTACAGTGGTACGTATTTCTACGTAATTTCAGTATTTATAGACGCGAAAATGTAAAAAAGAAAAGTGAACCAAATCATTTCTATTTATCAATAACATTCAAAAATTCAAATATGGTCTTTAATACCATCAACGGTGTTTTAGTTTGAACAATGGTTTTCATCTTACATAGTAAATTTAGGTACATGTAAATACATTGTACACGCGTTATACATATGCAAAAGCAAATATGTTTCTCAACGTTATCCGGCTTTTAACAAATGTCATCGTGACATATGTCTTTTTGTCTCTCACCGATGATCAAGCTGTAGTAACGACGTTTAGGTCGCCAACCATTCATTTTAGTCTTTTTATTGTACTTGGTACTGGCCTTAATTTTTGCAAAATTTAGTGGTTTAACCCTTTACCATTCAATCCCTGGATTTCACGTCCCTGTGAATTTATAATTGAGGAAACATTGTAGAAAAAGAAGAAATTACTTGTAACAAGCAATTTTGTCTTTTTCAACAATATTTCCTACACTACTAAATGGTTATTTTAAATTTAAATCAACTTTAAATTTTGGTCTGTAAAACCGATTAATTTGGACAGCCTAAATTTCCAATTAGCAAAACAGGATAGGGTTAATATTGAAGTGGAGCAAAGGGTTGTTGTTGTTGTTGTTGTTTTCTAATTCGTCCCGGTGAATCTGTAACTGAACTATCTTGTTCGACTTACCTTCGGTAACTTCTGAAAATGCCCATAGTCCGTCTAAATCTTCCCCCTTTTCGACCAGCTCTTTGATAAAAACATCGTCAACGCGGGTCATATGGTTAAAGGAAGCCACGATATAGTGCCCAAATCCACACTTCTTCAGCTCGTTATAGATCGCCCATTTATTTTCGAGTGTGTGTCCGCGCAGCTGTCCGACCGTGCTCTCTCGAATTGAGTTGTCCATCACGAAAATATCAAGATCGCGGAGTCGTTGGTATTTGTTGGAAATGGCCTTCATGTCGTTGGCGTAGGATCGTGATAAATCTTCGTATCCCGCCATCTGCAGATAAACAAGAGGACAATGATGGTCCTAAATCGCTCGCCTGAGGCATCTTCTAATTACAGATATTTTTTGTGTTAAAAAAGACACAGCTTCAGCCAAATGCATAAAACAAATGTAAGATATTTGGCATGGTACAAAACTATCGAGTAATACTATACAATAACTGGCTTCATAGTTTACCCCATTACCAAACAATCCAACATTTTGACACCTTCAAGGAAAATAGGTTTTAAAAAATGTGAGAAAAGGAGAACTTGTTAGATACATGCAATTTCTCCATTTCTCACAATGTTTTCTTCCCTAAAAGCACCTTGTATTTAAATTTCAATCAAACTTGAATTACCATCTGCATCTTCTTTTAACGTGGACCAGTGTTAAGAAAGAAGACTTTGAAATTGCTCAAATTGAGCATTTTACCAAACTTCGGGCCTCTGTGGTGGGGCCATTTTGACCCAATGGGTATAATTCTAGCAACCTTGGATGAGAACAATCTGGATGTACTATAAGAACAATCTGGATGTACTATAAACCAAATATGATTGCATTACAACTTATACATCTGGAGAGGAATGTATTTGAAAATACTCTATTGGTCATTTTTCATAACTTTGGATGCCTTCGGAAAGGCCATTTTTGTTCAAATGAGTATAACTTCAACAAACATGATAGATATCAATAAAGTTATGCTATGTTTTTGATATAAATTCTCCAGGCACTACATTCAAAAAGAAGATTTTGTTTCGTATTGAGAGATATATGCAATTATCGAACCCTGGAGCAGAGACGTTTTTTTATCTTAAGGGCATAATTTCCAGTAACATAGTACAAAATCATTTAGCAATGCTACATTCCAAATATGAATGTCCTTCACCTTATATCTCAGAAGGAGAAGACTGTTGAACTTGCTCTAATTTGGCGTTTCCCAGATTTCGGCCCTATGGGGTAGGGATATGTTTTATCCCAGGGCTATGATTTACGCTAAAGTGGTAGATAACCACCTGGTTATGCTATATACTAACTATGAATGCCTTAGACTTGGTAGATTGGAAGGAGAAGACAGTTGAACTTGGTCTAATTGAGCATTTATACGAACTTTGGACACCTAGGGAAGGGGCATTTTTACCCTACAGGCATAACTTAATCAATATTGATAGATAACAGCCAGACTATGCTACATTCCAAATATAAATTCCCTCGGCCTTAAAGCGAAAATTTTTTCTAACTTACTCAATTTTTGCGTGTTTTATTGCTATTTTCGTCCTATAGTGCAGGGCCGTTTTTTTTAACCTAGGAGTATAATTTTAAGTGAAATAATACAAACCCATCTAGTTATGCTACATACCATATATGAATTTCCTAGGACAGTTTTTGAACTTACTATAATTAAGCATTTCCCATACTTCGGACCTCAGGGGCAGGGCTGTTTTTACCATGGGGTATAATTTTAGCAAACTTCATAGAGAAGATTTTGCTGCATATATGAAATCTAAATGCCCTTGGCCTTGTAGTTTCTGAATACAAAATTTTTAAAGATTGACTAGAATGTACCATTTTCAAATACCATGGCAACAAGAACTTTTCATAGAATTAAATTCTTTTATCAACTTCTGTAGAACTTCAACCGGTGAACATTCCTGCAAAGTCTAAGCTCTATCAGCTTACTGGTTAAGGAGGAGAAGGTTTTTAAAGAAATTGTAGACAGACGGGCACACGCTGGAGAATGACCGATCACAATAGCTCAACTCGCACTTTAGGCTTAGTTGAGCTCAGAATACTAAATATCAGCCATGTCTGACTAAATGTGTGGTTTAATTAGGTTATAAATTGTTGTTTAGCAATCGCGATCAATCAACTGAAAGAAGATATGATATTAAAATAAATGTAAGTGTATTTAACAATTTAATTGTTACATTGGTACAATGAATGGTCTAGGGAAAACTTGTTTGTGACAAGCAAATTCTCCTTTTGTAACACCATTCTAACCCTGTTTAAATCCTATTTTACAGAATAAACATACTTTGAGATGTCATCAGACTCTCTTTCAATTTGATCAATATAAATAATGTCGCCTGGTAATGGGTCAATGTTATCATTTTTTTAAATATTGTAGCCACACAACTTTACCAACAGTGGTGCGATAGGGCTATAGATAAGACGGCTTGGTGACATTCTATTTATATTAGATTATATTATTATAGACTGGGCCTATTGCTATCACAAGTACTATACTGGACTCTTGGTATTACCAGTACTATACTGGGCTCTTGGTATTACTAGTACTATACTGGGCTCTTGGTATTACAGGTACTATACTGAGCTCTTGGTATTACCAGTACTATACTGGGTCTTGGTATTACCAGTACTATACTGGGCTCTTGGTATTACCAGTACTATACTGGGCTCTTGGTATTACCAGTACTATACCGGGCTCTTGGTATTACCAGTACTATACTGGGCTCTTGGTATTACCAGTACTATACTGGGCTCTTGGTATTACCAGTACTATACTTGGCTCTTAGTATTACCAGTTCTATACTGGATCTTGGTATTACCAGTACTATACTGGGTCTTGGTATTACCAGTACACTACTGGGTCTTGGTATTACCAGTACTATACTGGGCTCTTGGTATTACCAGTACTTTACTGGCTCTTGGTATTACCAGTACTATACTGGGCTCTTGGTATTACCAGTACTATACTTGGCTCTTGGTATTACCAGTACTATACTGGGCTCTTGGTATTACCAGTACTATACTGGGCTCTTATTATTACCAGTACTAGACTTGGACTCTTGGTATCACCAGTACTAAACTAGGACATTTGGTATCACAAGTACAAGACTAGGACTCTTGGTATCTCCAGTACTAGACAAGGACTCTTGGTATCACCAATACTAGACAAGTCTATTTGTATCTCCAATACAAGACTAGGACTTTTGGTATTACCAGTACAAGACTAGGACTCTTGGTATCACCAGTACAAGACTAGGACTCTTTGTATAACCCGTACAAGACTATGACTATTAGTATTTCAAGTACAAGACTAGGACTCTTGGTATTTCAAGTACAAGAATAGGACTTTTGGTATCACAAGTACTAGACTAGGACATTTTGTATCACCAGTACCAGACTAGGACTTTTTGTATCACCAATACTAGACTAGGACTCTTTGTATCACCAATACTAGACTAGGACTCTTTGTATCACCAATACTAGACTAGGACTCTTGGTATCACCAATACTAGACTAGAAACTCTTGGTTTTTCAAGTACAAAACTTGGACTCTTGGTATCACAAGTACAAGACTAGGACTCTTGGTATCACAAGTACTAGACTAGGACTTTTGGTATCACTAATACTAGACCAGGACTTTTGGTATCACCAATACTATAGACTAGGACTCTTTGTATCAACAATTCTAGACTAGGACTCTTTTGGTATCATAAATACTAGACTAGGAGTCTCGATGTCACCAATACATTACTAGGACTCCTGGTATCTCCAGTACTATACTAGGACTCTTGGTATCACCAGTTTTATACTTGGACTATTGTTATCACCAGTACTAGACTTCGACTTTTGGTATCATAATTACTACACTGGGGCTCTTGGTAGTACCAGACCTTGACTTGGATTCTTGGTATCACCAGTAAGAGACTAATTCTTTTGGTATCAAAAGTACTACACTGGGCCTCTTGGACTCTTAGTATTACCAGTACTAGACTTGGTCTCTTTGTATAACCAGTATAAGACTAGGACTCTTGGTATTTCAAGTACTAGACTAGGACTCTTAGTATTATCAGTACTAGACCGGGACTCTTGGTATCACAAGTACTAGACTAGGACACTTGGTATCACAAGTACTAGACTAGGACACTTGGTATCCCGAGTACTAGACTGGGACTCTTGGAACCACCAGTACTAGACCATGACTTTTTGTATCACAAGTACTAGACTGGGACATTTTGTATCACCAGTCTTAGACTAGGACTCTTGGTATCAATAGTATACTCTTGGTATCACCAGTACTTTACTTGAACCTGCCTTAAAACTTACCGACATGATGGCTTGGCTTGACTTCCAACCCAAGACTTCTCTCAGGTTTCAAGTCAGTCGCCCTTACTACTTAGCCACACAGTACACCTAAAACTATGTGAAAGATACTTCTTAACTTTTGTCATATGGAATAACTGACTCCCACATAATCCTGTTTTTATACACCCCTCAAGAAAAGACTTGTGGAAAACACTGTTAAAAATGACGAAACCTTGTTACAATTAATTTCTTCATTGTCAGCCTTGTTTTCTACCCAAAAGGACTTAAATTCTCTAGATTCTTTCGTTTTGAATTAATCGTTTGCAACTTCTTTAAAATCGGATCTGTCTTAAATGTTGTTGTGAGTTTATTGATTAATTGAATGGGGTTTAACGTCACTTTAACAGTATTTTAGCTTTGTTATGAAGGAATGGGTAAAAGAAGAACCATTCTCATGTTGCTGCCTCCCCCCCCCCCCCCAACCTGGTGATGCATTAAATGAAGTGCTTTAGTATCATAAATGCAAAAAGACAAAAATATAAGCGATGCGTAATTTGTCTGAATTGTTTCCGGTTCTCTTTTTTTTTACTACAATTATCCTTTCAAATCAAGTCAGCAGTTTAGCATTCTAATGTCAAGAGTTGAAACTGCTTGAACAGAATTGGGCGAAAACAATTCCACTTATCCATCACAATACAGCTTTCCCAATTGGCAGAAGTTGCAGACGGCATTTCAAAGTGCACTGCAATTTGAAAATAAGTACCGAACAAGAGCCGTCAGAGCCGGATTATGCCCTGTCACATAAATAAACAGGGAAGGGTTCAGGTGGACCGATTAACGCAGATGCGGGTTTATGCTCGCCATATTCTAGACATGATAAATTGCAACGTTCAACCTTGAGCTGTGACTTTGATCATGGGGCTATCCGAAAATATTTTCAAATGGCACATCTCTTCACAATAGAAACAATTGTGCAAAGCTATTTCGAAATCAATCCATAATTTTGAGCTATGCTCAAGCCATGCTTGATTTAATGTTTGACCTTAAGCTGTGACCTTGACCTTTGAGCTATCAATTTTCTTTTCAAATAGAACATCTACTCATGACTGAGAATAATTGTGACAAGTTATATTAAAGGCCATGTATAATTGAAGGAGCTATGCTCTAGACATGCTTAATCTTACTGTTCGACCTTGAGGTGTGACCTTGACCTTTGAGCTATCTGAAGATTTGTTTCAAATTGCACATTTCGAAATCCATCCATAATTGAATGATCTATGTTCTGGGAATGCTAAATTTTCACGTTCAACCTCGAGCTGTGACCTTGACCTTTGAATTATCTGAATTTGTGTTTCAAATTGCACATCTACCGATGGTAGAGAAAATTGTATAAAGCTATTTTGATTTCAATCCATAATTTTAGAAGATATGCTCCAGGCATGACTATTTTCAACATTGACTGTGACCTTGACCTTGGAGCTGTTCGATTTTTTTTCTTCAATTGGCATATTTTCTCATGATAGAGAACAATTGTGTCATGTTATGATAAAACCCTTCTACAATTGAAGGAGCTATCCTCTTGACATGCTTAATTCTTACTTTCCACCGCGGGATGTGACCTTGACCTTTGAGCTTACTGAAGATTTGTTTCAAATTGCACAAATTCTCCTGCTATAGAATAATTGTGTTTAGTTATTTCGACCTTGACCTTGGAGCTATCCGATTTTTTTCAAATGGTACATCTATTCATGATAGAGGACAATCGTGCAGATTTATCTTTAAATCCATCCTTGGTTGAAGGAGCTATGCTATTAACCATGTCAATTTTGACCTTGAACTGTGACCTTGGATCTATCTGGTTTTCTTTTCAAATGGTACATCTTTTCATGATTGGAATTGATTATGCCAATTTATCTTTACATCCATCTATAATTGAAGGAGCTATGCTATGAGCAAAGACAAGTTTGATCTTTGACCTTACCCTGTGACTTTGATCTCGGAGCTATCTGATTTCTTTTTTTCTTTTTTCTTTTTTTTTTTTTTTTTTTTTTTTTTTTTTTCTTTAAATGGTACATCAATTCATGATAGAGAACAATTGTATTAAATTATATTGAAACCTATCCTTAATTGAAGAAGTTATGCTTTAAACAAGGTCAATATTGACATTTGACCTTAACCTTTGTCCTTTACCTAAGAGCTATCCAAAAACCAGGAAAAGCATCTCGGTGCAATATCATAAAGAATTCACGTGTGAAGTTTCGTCTAATTTGACTAAAGGGTTATGGAAATATCGGGCGGACGGACGGACGAAACGGTGGCTAAATGCTCGACCTTCTAAGAGCATCATAAGATAGGAATAAATGTGAGCGAAGAATAAATTGCTAGTTATAATCAATGCCTCCTTTTTTAACAAATGACCTAAAGGCATTGTATGATAATCAAGTAATCTCCTTCCCCAACATTGAAATCCTCTTTGGGCATTACAACAGCTTTAGTAACACCCCACAACAACATGCAATTGTCATGAGATAGAATTATCAAAAGCTTTGTAAGGAGACGAAAATTTCTTAGCATAAAAATATTCTCCTTTATCCCGTTACCACACAATGATGCTTTCCGACACCCCTAAAGAAAGGTTAAGAAAACATTGTAGAAAATTAAGAAATTGCTTTTCTACTCAAAAATACAAAAGAAATTTTAAGGTTTAATCTACTTAAAATTGTCGTCTGCAACTTCTTTCAATTTGGACCAGTCTTAAAATCCGTTGTCTAGTAGAAGGTTAACAAGTGTTCTCAAATTTACATTTAACTTTCATGTTTTTAGCCAGTAAAGCGTCAGCTTTGATAGCTTATGTGAACAGACGCAATTTTGAGGTCGTCTCAAAGTTCAACTAGTAGAAACTGCCACTCGAGGCTTAACCACTAAATCCATTGAACGCCTACGACATAAAAAGTAGTTCTTAAGTATTTAAGGAATACATGTATTTCAAACTTTATTCAGATTGTAGAGAACTCTTTCATGCTTTTTAACCCATTCCAACTCCATTCAACTTTTTTAGCATATCAAGAAAACAGTTTTGGAAAACCTTGTGGACAAAGAAGAAATTGCTTGTTATAAGCAATTTCTTTATTGTCCAAAATGTTTTCTACCCAACAATTGAAAGTTTTTTTTTTTTTTAATTCAACCAACTTGAAATTGTTGTCTGCACCTTCTAAGATTTTGTCATGTTGTAGTGGATTAACTCCTGGGTTACTCTAACCTCGTTTATTTATCATGATAACCTTAGCGAAGAAGAACACTGAACAAGACCATGCTTTGCTAGCTTACAGTACTTTCCGTACTTTGATTTATCTGAAGCATCGAATAAACTGCGTCCATTTAAAATTGAAAGTGCAAATTTTGCCTTTTCTTAACTTTTACTGTTTTTCAAATTTTGGACTTTCTAAGGGTTAGCAAGCGGCATTATAAAGAAAGCACAAATCAAAAAGTAACCATCATATATGGAAATTACTTCTTTTTCCAAAATATGTTCTAAATTATATCACATGGGCATAGAAACGGTACATAGAACAGGAAAGGGTTAACCCTTGTCATGCTGAACCCGGAATATTCCGGTTTTGGCAGGAGGTGTAGACCAAGATCAGCCTGCACATTAGTGCAGTCTGATCTTGGTCTACATCCCCTGCTTGTAATTTTCCTACCAGAGTTAATCATGAAATTGTTTTCTGAAAGAAAAATTGATTTTTGAACATCAAGTTCTATCAGTGCTTTAAGCCCTTTGATTTTACGGCAATTCAGTAAGGTAAATTATACATCATGACAAGGGTTAAAATCATCCTTTATTTCATAGCCCTTTTCTACTTGAGCATAGAATACTTAAACAACGTAACATTTTGCTTAAATGTGATCAGCAATGTAAGTTACTTCTCAATTTATTCTCATTTCAAAATGTTGTCAGCAACTATCTTCAGCCAATACCACCCTATTAAATTTCTAAGATGAAAGAAATTGCAAACAAAAAACAAGAGGTTCATTCCTCTTAGCCTGATAAGCCTAGACATGCCATACCCACTTTTTTTATATGCTTTCTCAAAGTTGGATATGCATTTAGCTGCCTTGCCCACTTTTCATAATTTCAGGAACAAGTTTAAAAGGGGCCACGAAATGAACATTGCTGCCAAGTTTAGCTCAAATTGACTCAGTGGTTTAGGATAAGATTTTTAAAGAATTATTTCACGATTTCTCTAAGTATGACAAGCACGCCCTGCCATCCAGTCGTTTTTAAATAAATCAAAATTTCACAAACAAATTTTGAAAAGGATCACCTAAGGAAATTTCTCTCTAAGTTTGGTCCAAATTGGCCCGAAGGTTTAGGAGAAAATTCTCGAAGAATTATTCCATGATTACCTTAAATGTGTTTAGCCCAGACCTACCACACCCACATTTTTTGTTCATTGAATTTACACGAATAAGTTTTGAAAAGGGTCATCCATGGAACATTCCTGCTAAATTGTGTCCAAACTGGCCAAATGGTTTAGGAAAATAAGATTTTTAAACAACTATTTCATGATTTTTGTGAGTCTGGTAAGCCTGGCACTGCCACGCCTCCTTTTTGGCGAATCAAAATTTCACGAAAAATTCTGAAAAGGATCACATAAGGAAAATCCTGTAAAGTTTGCTTTAAATTGGTTTAGGAGGAGAAATTACTTAAAATTTTGTCGACGACTTCCGACACACGGCTGACAAATCACAACGGCTACAAAAGCTCACGTTGAGTATGTTGTGCTCAGGTCAGCTAAAAATAAGATTCAATCTGATTTTTATTGGAAGATGTATTATAGTAAAAAATGAGATGAGTTCAAAAAAATTTGGGTTAGCAAAGATAGATAATATTGTGGAAACAAGATGACCAATGGCCCTAGCACACACCTGAGATAAGGCTCTTTTTCTTAAAGGCCAAATACTAAATAGGTGTTGAGAAAACCTTCTTTAAAATTTAACTAAAATCAACTTATGTTGCCATGAAAATCAATGCTTTCAACAGATTTCAAATCTTTTAGTAATCATTAAAAGAGGGCAACCTAAAATAATTATCTGCCAAATTTGGTTAAAATTAGCCACATAGTTTGGAAGGAGTTGCCTTCTTTATTTCTATTTAGGAGGCCAAATAACCCTGGGGCTCTAAAATTTTAAAAATTTGCTTCATGCAAAATATCAAGGCTCTGAGTCTGGAGATCATTTTTAAAGATTTCTTTTTAATTCAGCTTTGTTACCATGGCAACCAGAGTTTTCAATGGATTTCAACTCTTTTAGCACTTTTTAAAGGGCACCAACTAAGGAACATTTCTGCCTAAAGTGGCTTCGGGGGAGATGTCGTTGTTTTTAAACTTCATTTTTATTTCTATATACCCTCCCCCTCCCCTTGGTCCGGCTCGGCCGAGGCGATGATTTTTTCAATTCTGAAAAAGGTCATTATACTGATACTTCTTGCGCAATATCAAGGCTCTAAGCCGTCTGGGCCAGATGGAGATTTTTTTTCAAATTCAGTTTTGTTCCAAGGCAACCAGAGTTTTCTTTTTGCAATTCTTAAAGGGCACCACCTAAGAAACATTTCTGCAAAATTTGTTGAAATTGGCCCGGAGGTTTGGGAGGAGATGCCGTTTTAAAACTGTTAACACACGACGAACGACGGACAGAGGACGGTCAAAATACCTCACCATAAGCACTTTGTGCTCAGATGAACCATACAGGTAAACTGTCACGCGGAATGTAACATTGTGAAAATACGAAAATTTATCGACCCCGGTCAGACTCCGTAGACTGCTCAGGCTGAGAGCGATCGAAGCGTTCAGAAACTAGTAGATCTTTAATCAACCCACACAATGACGCTTTTGGACGCCCCTCAAGACAAATGCTTGTAGAAAACATTGAGGGAAATGAATAAATAGCTTGTAACAGGCAATTTCTTCATTTTCGACAGTGTTTTCTACCCAGACAAATGGAGAAAAAATGGCATTGATTTAAAATTGTCGCCTACGATTTGTTTCAATTTGGACCAGTCTAAACTTGTATTGTCAGTATAGGGTTTAACCTAAAATAATTTAATGTCTAGTTTCGTCTATCAAAAACGAGCGTTCTGATTGGTCGAAAAAATTATTCATAACTCCATGAACAAATTTTTGAGCTCGCAGCGATTTTGTATGTTATCGCACAAAATAGTCCAATACTATAAGGTATCAAATTTGTAATATTTTTGTCTTTTTTTAGCTCGATGATATTAAATAATAAGAAATGAAGAGATTTTTTTTTTATTTCATGGAGGTATGTACCAAAAAACCTAATCACACAATGTATGAATCCGCTTCGCGTATTCATACAGTGTGATTAGGTTTTTCAGTTCATACCTCCATGAAATCAAAAAATATTCTCTTCATCACATAATAAAAAAAATGTTTTTAGATATCAACCATGATTGACCTCTGTTGGATTTCTTTTATTTTATCTTTTTTTTTTTTATCAAATATTCGTTTGAAGTAATTCCCGGATTGGGCCATTCGTTTGATAGGTCAAAAATAAAAACAGTGCACAGACCTCGCAACCTAGTGCAAGTAGAATTCTCCATTTACAGAAGACAAAATTCTAGACTAGTCCAAATTCTAAGAAGTTGTAGGTGGCAATTTTTGTTTTATTTGAAAAATATTTTTTTATCTTTGGATAGAAAAACGTTGTGGGAAATGAAGAAATTGCTTGTGACAAGAAATTTCTTCCTTTTTCAACAATGTATCACAAGGTAAAATAAAGGTTTGTAAAGGAATGGTTAAAACTAAATTGATAGCACTAGAAGCAACGATAATTTGCTTCCATAGGATTTCTCTCTTATCCCTTGGTTTTTATTTGTCGGGGAACCAAAGTCAACGTTCAATTAGAAGTAATGAATATGCATGTCTATAGAAACTTATTCTTTGATCGTTAATTTGAATTAGCCTTAGTTACTAGTTTTTTTACAGGCCACTGACGATTTAGCAATTTTCTGTATCATATTACGGTTATTTTAGAATAGTACATTTGCAAATTAATCCAAAATATGTTTCGTATGGTCGATCTAGCCCGAAAAAAATGCAAATATTACAAAAAATCATCTGCAACTCTTTTTTTTTCAGTAAAAGAATATCGTGGCATTCTAAAACAGCCCACTGCCGCCGTCATAGCGCAGTCGGTAGCGTATCAGACTCCCAATCTTCAATTATGAATTGTCATGGGTTCGATCCCCGGCGGCGGCACATATTCTTTCCGACATTTGTCTTTCATCAATGGGCTGATAATCGTAGACCTAATCGGGATAGCAGCTGGATGCTAGGAAAAGAAGTAATGGTAGTACTGGTTTGAGAAATACCAGGAATTCATTATTAGTCGCAACATTTTTTTATTATTATGTACATGGCGGTATACGTGGACAAACTGAATTTACAATAGGTGTTTTTTTGTTTTGTTTTCTTGATCATGAAAATTTTATCAAGCTTGAAAATATGGAAAAAAACGATTGATTGATTGGTTGATTGGTTGATTGATTGATTGTAACAAGCAATTTCTTCATTGTCCACAATGTTTTCCAAAGCTTTTTTTCTTGAGATGCTTTATAAGCGGAATTGGGTGGGAATGGGTTAAATAGCATGCTTTTGACAGAGTTCTTTACAATTTGAATAGAGTTTGCAATATTAGAACTATTTGATGGCGTAGGCATTTAATGGATTTAGTGGTTAAGCCTCCAGTGGCAGTTTACACTCGTTGAACTTTGAGACGACCTCAAAATTTTATCTGTTAACTTAAGCTATCAAAGCTGACGCTTTGCTAGCTAAAAAAACATGCAGAAAGGTTCAAAACACAATACCTCACAAGAGAGAAAATGCGGTACCACTTTATAACGTTAGAGAGCATTACGTCATTCAGAATGTAGGGCAGGTAACAGAGGAGAGTAAATCCCGTCGAGATTCTTAAGACTTAAGTGAATTAAGACAAATTGTGCATTAAATCAAGTTTTTTTAATTGTGGACATGAGCGCAAAAACGATTATGTCAAAAGGTTTTTGTTGGTGGTGGTAGTGGTGGTTTATGTACAAATTTTGAAGGTGAGACTTAAAAATTACTTCTATAAATCGCAACAGAGTTCAAATCATTACGATATGGCTATCTTGTACCTCGTGGCAGAAAAAGGCCACCATATGAACGATATTGTTGAATTCAAAGAGGTTTTGTTCTGAAATAACGAATATCTTTAACGGTGCATTAAAATATCATACTAGGTATAATTATCGCTGGCTTGTCAAAAGATTATCGCTGTTTTGTAATTTGAAGTTTACTTTTTTAAATATTTACTTGATGAATGATTCAAACAAAACCGGTTTAACCAATAACCATTCGATACAATTTTAGACTGAAGTTGCTGGCTACAATTTTGTTCAAATGAACATCTAATACTTAACTACTTATTGTCTGAGTAATTTCCTCATTTTCTTTCTTTTTTCTACAATGTTTCCCAACTATAAAATCACGGAGATGTACAAACCAGGGATCAACCATTTCCTGTTCAATCCCTGATTTTTACGTCCCTGTGATTTCATAATTGAGAAATTATTGTAGAAAAAGAAGAAATTGCTTGTAACAAGCAATTTCTTCTTTTTCTTCAATGTTTTCTACCCTACTAATTGGTAATTTTTCAAATTAAATCCACTTTAAATTGTTGTCTGGAAAACCTTAGAATTTGGACCGGTCTAAAAGATTTCAAAACAGGAATGAGTTAATTGGTATCTAGGTTTCAGAAACATCGATACTTCCCTTTGATAAGTTATTCTTCATTCATCACAATATTCAGTTTCCGAAATAAAGATTATATTTCAATTTACGCTCAGTTTAAACTGACGGATCGCAGGTCACTCCTACTGACCTCTGACACAACTTACGAGGGATATTTTTTAAGTTCGTAAATTTATCCTACAACTTTCTAACACGGGTCACGAAGTTACACGATTTTTTACACAGAACAATTATTCCTCCCTCGAACGGTGTCATGGTATGCGACTCACAAGGTTATGGCGCACTGATTGGGTCAAGTCGGTATGTCGTTTTAGTCAATTAAAACCCTCGAGAGGGCAGGTCGGTTTCCGCTCTGACGGTAAGAACGTTACTACTGTGAAACATGTATCGTTATACCGTTCGAGAGATAAAAGATTTAAGAAGCATTCATTCGTCAGGTGTTTTGAATATCTTACGTGAACGGCTTGGGCTATTTACCCACAGACGAGCAGAAACAAAGTCGGGTTAAATTTGCATTGCAAGCTATGGACAAAACATGATAAATATGACACATGTCGTTTGGAAGAGATAGTTACCGGTGATGAAACCTGGATTTATCATTTTCAACCTGATTCTAAGGCAAAAAAGGGTAGGTTTTCATTTTTGGGGCGCCAGACCTGTCAATACTCCCCTTTGCAAAACTGTTGTGTGCGCTTTTCATTGATTAAAAATGTCCCCATCTTTTAATTCTGGTCCCGATAGGTAGTTATGTCACAGGAAAATTTACGCAAAGTGTTGATTTCAGAATCGCAGATCGTGCTCCGGTGTCCGTGGTATCAAATTACTCCATGATAACAAACAGGACCATAAATTTGCTACAGTACAGGACTATCTTAACCTATTCCCACACGATAAAATTTAAGACCAGTCCAAATTTAAAGAAGTTGCCGACGACAATTTTTGAGTTAATGAAGTCTTCAACGTCTTTGTGTTTTAGGGAAGAAAACATTGTGGAGAATGAAAAAAATTACAAGCATTTATTTCATTCTACACAATGTTTTTCAAAGTTTTCATATTAGAGGCGTTTAAAAGCGGCGTTGCATTTGAATGTGTTAAAGAATCTGGACCCGACGTCTTAGATCATCCCCCATACAGCCCTTAACTGTCTTCCCCCACCCAACCCTGTAATTTTTTGTTGTTCCAAAGTCTAGGGGAAATGCTGACATGGCACCGTTTTGAACCCCGTTGTGGTATGGGAAGTGCGATCTACCGGTGTCTACAACATTATACCGAAAAAGAGTACCTCGGCGTTCTGGAAGTAGTAGACGAGACATATTTCGGAGGTCTTATTTAAAATAAGATTTGGATATTTCAAGCGGTTTTTAAAAAGACTGCACTACTTCCTAATTAACCCATGCCACACACAACAAAATTTAGACCAGTCCAAATTCAAAGAAGTTGCATACATCAATTGTCTGTTGATGAAATCTTTAAAATCTTTGTATTTTGGGACTGAAATCATTGTGGGTAATGAAGAAATTCTTTGTAACAAGCTATTTCTTCATATTCCACACTGTTTTCCAAATATTTCATATTGAGGGGTGTTTAAAAGCGTCACTGTGTTGGAATGGTTTAAAGAGTGTCCCTCGTAACAAAATCTCTTGATAAGATGAAAAAATATGTATTTTTCAATTATTATTTCTATGAATTTTACTTTTATAAGTACGGTTTAATTGTCGTTGTTGTTGTTGTTTGGTTTTGTTGTTATTTTGTTGTTGTTGTTGTTTTTTTTTTGGGGGGGGGGTGTTTTTTAAGGTGAAGCTCGATTGGAGTCAGATATCATGTATTACATTAAAAACCTTGACGAGGAGATGCTACAGTACAAAAAAAAGTTTGATTTTTTCTGGTTCAACTAAAGAAGATTTTTCGCTTCTGATAAAAGCCGACGTGTTAATCGATGATCGTGGTTTAAGGACTTTGTAGTCGTTAAGCGACTTGAAACAAATTAATCCATTCCCACACAATTACGTTTTTGCGTTTTCGGACGCCACTCAAGAAAAGCAATCTGGAAAAAACAGTATGTAAAATGGAGAAATTGCTTGTAAAAAGGAAATTCTTCATTTTACACAACCATTTCTACCCACAAAGTTGAACAAATCTAAAATTTCATCAATTTTAAATTGTAGTCTGCAACTACTTTCAACTTGAACCAGTCTAAAATTTTGTCATGTGGTAATGGGTCGAAAAAATAAAATTAATTTTTAACTTCCTTGTAACTTAAAGTGCGCCCGGGCAGAGCCCATATATGACATCTGAAACAGCACATGAAAAAACTCGATAAAATTCAATCTGGGATTGCTGACAGCTACATGCTTTAAGATTTCTAGTTTCCGATTTTAAGAATGTTTAACCTTTGTCATGCTGATCCTTGAATATTCCTGTCACATATGTGCAGTCTGATCTTAGTCTATACCACCTAAATGTCCCTTTTAAGCCAGATTTGTTTATAAGATAAAATTTCAAAATAAATATTAACTCACAATTATTGCTTTCCAGTGCTTTCAGCCATTTGAATTCATTGTAATTCTAAAGGGAATTTAATTCAACACGACAACGATTAACTTTTCCTTTTTTTTCCAGAGTTGGACAGGTCCAGGCTGAGCCCAACTAACTCACCAGGAGCATCACACAGACAAAACTTAGTTACGGTACTGTCGGGGTCAAGTTTAATTGCTTGGGATTTTGGAGAAGATTTTTTAACCCTTGTCACGCTGAACAAAATCTTGTTTAGGAATTCACTAAAATCAGAGTACTGAAATCAAAGCAACTACTAGTGGCAGGTCAATATTTATTTTGAAAACTAATTTGTAACGCATTTCGTCTTAAAAGCGACAAGCAGGTGGTTTAGATTAAAATCAGGCTGCACATATGTACAGATTGGCTCAAAATGTGCACGGACGGACGCGCTTACGACAGACACAATGCTATGAAATAGTAGAATTAGAAAACCTTTGTCTTGTAGGGTAGAAAACAGTTTGGACAATGAAGTAAATTGCTTGTCACAAGCAATTTCTTCATTGTTCACAATGTTTTCCAAAGCTTATTTTAGATGTTTCAATTGGGTGGGATTCGGTTAAATAGCATTCTTTTATAGGAGTTGTCTACAATTTGAATAAAGTTAATTCATGTGGCCATAAAAAGCATTTGCAGAGTTTGCAATATTCCTGAAACAAGAACTACTTTTTATGGCGTAGGCATTCAATGGATTTAGTGGTTAAGCCTCCAGTGGCAGTGTGCACACGTTGATTTCTGAGAAGACCTAAAAATTGTGTCTGTTAACTTAAGCTATCAAAGCTGTCGCATTGCTATATAAAAATACATAGCGCGCGCGCACAGATAAAATTTAATCTAATATAATTTAATTCTCAGTTTCGTCTATCAGAAACGAGCCTTCTGAATGACCGAATCAAATATTCATATTTCCAAGGACTTAATTTTGAGCACGCAATTATTTTGTATGCTTGCAAAATGCGGGAAAATTGTTTCCATGAAAAAAATGCATCCAAATTTGTAATTTCGCTTGATGTTACAAAATTATAAGAAATGAATGGAATATTTTTGTTTTCGTGGAGGTATGAAACCAAAAAACCTAATCACACCGATGTATGAATCTGCTTCGCGTTTTCATACACTGTGATTAGTTATTTTTTCATTTCTTATCTCCTTAAAAAATGATATTCTCTTCATATCTTTAGAAAATTCCTATGGTTCAATAAAACTGCGGTAGTTTATATACACTTTTGCAATATTTTTTTCTTGTGCGGGTGTTTCACCATTAACACCGGAATCCAGTCTCTGCAACTATAGTAGCCGTAATCTTGGCACTAAGAAGTAAAATCGTGGCTTGGTGATCTAAACTTCGTAACTGCATCCTAGATAAGCTGTGGTAACGACGTGTAAGTAGCAAAACCAACAAATATGCTTAACATTAATTTTGTGGAGCTAATAGTTTACTTCTGGCTTTAAATAAATAACTTGATTTGTCCGTTGATTTTTTTATTGACATAGGCGACCCGTCAATTATCGGTTGTCACCTTTTTCTGTGCTGGTCTAAAAAATTTCGTCTGATATTGGAGTAACTACAGCTTATCAAGGTTGTATTTTCGACGTTTTCACCGCCAATTGATGTAATTATTTTACCTCTAAAATCCACTAAATACACAAGAACTCCCAGTAAAAAACACCTTTTGGAGAGTCCTAGCTAAATGCTATATCTAGATGTAATTATTATATGCTCAAAACATTTTTGTGCATTGCATTGATCACGTGATGTAACTTGATGCACAATTCACTGCAAAATTTAAAATAGCGAGGTCGACTGAAAAGATCAGGAATGTATGGTGTACTGTTCTGGTCAAGTCTCCATTTTAAGTCCTGTGAGTCATCACGCCCGCATGTGAAAATATCACAATTACACTTGTAAGGTTTGAACAATTTAGCGTGTTCGCTTAAAGAAAAAGTAAGCACCTTCATTTTGTGCACGTGCTTATAATTTCGTGTGCTCGTGCACGTTTTATACGCTTGTAGAGCACACTTTTGACTCATTTAGTGCTCAATATACCTGTGTACAGTGTACCTTTGATACAGTACACCCCAAACAGTGTTCCTCGATTAGTGAGAAACCACCGACAGTTGGTTCCATGTGCACAATATATCTTTATTATATACTTTGCCGTGAAATCTTGGGATTTATCAGTATAATAAATTTTGATATCGTCACTGGAGTGACGATGACACTTTTCAGTTTCACTCTCTATATAATAAATCTTTAATCATATACTCATCCGCACTTTTTTCAATAGACCTTCTCTCTATCAAAAAGATTGGTTTCGATATTATAATAAAAAAGTAAAATAATAAGGTATATAATAAAAAGAATAATGAACAGGTTATTCCAGATATGAAAAAATATTTAACTCGGATGCGTTGTTAGGCGTTAAAAAAACTCGTGCTGCGCACTAGTTTTTTCATCGCCTAACAACGCATCCTAGTGAAATATTTTTTTCATATCTGGAATAACAAATTGATTATCCTCTATTTATTATATACCTTGCCGTGAAATCTTGGGATTTCTCAGTGTAATAAATTTTGATATCGTCACTGGGGTGACGATAACACTTTTCAGTTTCACTCTCTATAATAAATCTTTGATCACATATTCATCCGCACTTTTTTCAATAGACTTTCTCTCTATCAAAAAGATTGGTTTCGATATTTTAATAAAAATAAAATAATAAGGTATATAATAAATAGAATAATCAACTGGTTATACCAGATATGAACAAAAAAAAAATCACGAGGATGCGTTGTGAGGCGTTAAAAAACTCGTGCTGCGCACTCGTTTTTTCAACGCCTAGCAACGCATCCTCGTGAAATATTTTTCATATCTGGAATAACCAGTTGATTATCCTCTATGTCATATGAAAAGGGACCAACTTTACCTTGCGAATAGTACCAACTTTGCAGTTTGAGTCGAGAGTTCAATAAATATTCCCATACAATCACGCTCTTTGTAGAATTTCTGTATCAAGAATGGTCAAGCAGTACAATTATATGTTTATTCTCAATATCGCCGTTGTCGTTCTAAAACCTCGTAACTACAGCTTGAATCAAGCTGTAATTACGAGGTTTTGTAACGACAACGACGATATGCTATGTTTCTGATTGACCTCTGCTCCATCTCATCTCTTATTTCAAAACGAACCTTTTAACTTGACGAGTTAGATACATTCGATCCCGATTGTCCCGTTATGTTTCCAATCTCGATTATAAAACGAATTCCCAGATGTGATAGGTTAAAATACTTATTTATAAACAAAAATGTTAAAAAAAAATTCTCTTACCTTTCTAGTTGGTTTCGTGATTTTATGTCCCATGAATGTAGTTCATATGGCTGTTAAGTTAAGTTTTGTATTTCTACTTGTCCTCCGTACTAGTTTTGAATAATTTAATCTTTAGTTTCGTCTATCAAAATCGGACGTTCTGATTGTTCGAAAAAAATCATTCATAACTCCATGAACAAAATTTTGAGCACGCAGCAATTTTGTATGCTTCCACACAAAATAGTCCAATACAAAAAGGAATCAAAAATTGTAAAATTTTACTGTTTTTGCTCGATACTATTAAATTATAAGAAATGAAGAGAATATTTTTTGTTTTCATGGAGGTATGGAAACAAAAAATATTCTCTTCATCTCTTAAATGCAGTGAAACGAATAATAGACCGATCGGTGGCCAAGCCCGACGAACTCCGACGGGAACAATAGGAAGTTCAACTAAGGAATTATACAGCAATAATTTAATTTTTACTTTCGTCTATCAAAAACGGGCGTTCTGACTGATCGGAAAAAATTATTCATAACTCCATGAACAAATTTTTTGTTGCACGCACCGATTTTGTATGCTTCCGCACAAAATAGTCCCATACAAAAAAGGTATCAAAGTTTGTTAAGTTTTGCTTTTGTCGCTCGATGCCATTAAATTATGAGAAATGAAGAGATCTTTTTTTCTTTTTTTTTCGTAGAGGTATGAACCTTAAAAAGGCAAGAAAAACAAAGACACTCTCTTGAACTCGGCACATTCCTATTCACCTTTGTAATGGGCTCAGTAAATAGTCCGCCAAAACTCTTTCATTTCATCACATGACTTCGTACACCTGAACTGATTTCGATTTAAAAATTGGCGCATGAATATGACAGGTTTTTCATTTAGATATTCAAACGATTTTAAAACAAAAGTAATACGTTGGTTTACAGGTAAATTATCAATCTGATATGCAAATATTATGTACTTTGAATCATGATTATGATGTCCAAATTTAGAATTTAGAAAATATTTCCCTTGTTTGGGTAGAAAACATTGTGGACATTGAAGAAATTGCTTGTTACAAGCAATTTCTCTATTGTCCACAATGTTTTCCAAAGCTTTTTCTTGAGATCCTTAAAAAACAGAATTGAGTAGGAATGAGTTAAATAGCATGTTTTGACAGAGTTCACTACAGTTTGAAAAGGGTTTGCAATATTCCTGAAATACATAAGAACTATTTTTTATGGCGTAGTCATTCAATGGATTTAGTGGTTAAGCCTCCAGTGGCAGTTTGCACTCATTAAACTTTGAAGCGACCTCAAAATTTTGTATGTTAACTTAAGCTATCAAAGCTGACGCTTTGCTAGCTAATAAAAAGAAATATCTTCCATTACGCTGTTTGACATGAATCTTGTCATTTAGCCCATTGCAGAGGTGTTTGCTTGGAGTCACTCTGCTGGGAGATTGAAACAAAGAATGCCATACCTTTTGATTATATATGGAAACTCAAGTCAAAAATTCATTTTTAAACCGAATTTAAAAAGGAATCAATTCGCTTCGGTAGCGCGTCAGACTCCCAAATATCAAGCAATGGATGTCATGAGTTCGATCCCCGGCGGTGTCACATATCCTATCCCACTTTGTCTCTCACCAATAGGTGGATAATTTTAAACCTAAGTTGGATAGCAGCTGAGGCTAGGAAAGGATGTAGTGGTGTGAGATATACCAGTAATCCATTGTTAGGTGCTCAAGGCGCCGCGATAAGACTGAAATACTGTTAAAGTGGCGTTGAACCCCCTTCAATCAACCAACCACACTACTACTTATTCCTGAAATACTGTTAAAAGCGGCGTTAAACCCCATTAAATCAATCAATCAATACTTCTTATTCGTTATTTGAGCAGAGATAAATGACGTATGTCCTGATGACCTTGTGAAATGTCGGAAAGAATAGTGACCGATTCATTGTTCGTTCTCACGACCTAAGAATTGACAGAACAGCATGTTACCGAGTGAGCTTGCTGGACACGGCTTGGCGGTACAGGGTTACGCCTAAGTTTGCATTGCAGCAAAGCATATACCGTTTAAATACTGTGCTTGAGTTACGGAATGTTTAGATTGCAGCCTAAAGACAGGTAAAACTGTTCTTGAGTTACGGAATGTTTAAATTGCAGCCCACAGACAGGTAAAACTTTTCTTGAGTTTCAGAATGTTTAAATTGCAGGCCACAGACAGGTAAAACTTTTCTTTGGTTACGGAATAGTTTATATTGCATCGTAGCACAATTGAGTTATAGCATAGTTTTATATGCGTTGCACACAGTTCTAACTGTGTTTGAGTTACGGAATATTTCATATTGCAGCCAAGCACACAGATAAAACAGTACTTGAGTTGCGGATTAGACAATATTGCAGCCTATTACAAAGGTTTTACTATGTACACGTGTGTGTTACGGAATAGTTCTGAAGTGTTACTTATATTCCGGACTATGTACAATGAAACAAAGTACACAATCTTAACTTTGAGTTACGTTATAGTTTCTGTATAGTAGCCTAGTATACTGTTTTAACTCTGTATTTGATTCTATCGCAACCCATCACACAGCTTAGAATGTGTATTTATATTCGGGGAATAATTCTCGACGAAACCAAAAACTCAAAATGTGTTCGAGTTACGGCCTAGTTTATATTGCAACCGAACCCAGTTTTACCTTTGAATCGTACTGTGTTTCGGCCTATCATAACAAACATGTCATTTAACTAAACCATTCAATACATTTACACTTCACTCTCATCAAAACTCAAAAATCGAAAAAAAATCATCCGAATTTGACATTTTTACTGACCATAAATCGATTGACTGAATTTGTTTTCACGTCCTACTCAGCGACTGATGTCAAATGGAGGCGCGGCCTCGGTTGAAAGTTTCATCCGAATATCTGGAGATGCATGGAATTGAATTAGAGGTCCTTCACATTTCTAAGCAATAAGCTAAACACGCAATAAGCTTTAAAAGCTCAGGGTTTCCTCTATCTTACATTTGCTTTTACAACCAATTGATTGATTGAATGTGATTTAAGCCTCTTTTGACAGTATTTCAGCCATATCTCGGCGGCTGGAGCACCTAATCGTAGATTCCTGGTATTTCTCACACAAGTACTACAAATACATCCTTTCTGAGTCTTCAGCTGCTCATCCCACATAGGTTTACGATTAATCATCCATTGGTCGGAGACTAATGTCGAAAAGGTTATTCGCCGCGACCGAGGTTCGAACCTGGGAATCCCTCGACCAGGAGTCGTACGTGCTACCACTGCCCTATGGCCGCGGTCCGCTTTTACAATAAATATTTGCTACGCTATAAGCATATCATAAACTTATTCTCATTTTTTTTCTCCAAACATTTTCCAAGTTTATCACTTTTTTTAACTAATTTGTCAAACCTAATTTAAGTCTTGTGATTGCCATAGATGTCAAGGGACCCAAGGTACTATCTGTCTCATGATTTTATGACCGTGAAATTAATATAGGACTTGATGCATGAACGTTCAAAGTATGAATAAATAAAAAGAACACTGAAAAATGACGTATACTAAATGGTTAATCCATTCTCTCACGATTCCCCCATCACAAAAACGAAGACCTTTTGAAAACATTGTGGTAAAAGTAGAAATTGCTCGTTGAAGGCAATTTCTTCATCATCAACAATGTTTAAATAGATTAAACAATCATTTACTTAAAATTTGTCGTCAGCAACATCTTTGAATCTAAATTGATGTTCGTCTGCTAATAGATTATTCAATACTAGCATAAGTGAGAAAAACACTAAATGTATTTAAAATGAATCGATGTGCCCATAACGTTTGGACTGCTTTTGTGATAATGAATTGATTTCCATTGGATACGCATACATATTTTATAGATATTATCCAGGGAACTTGCCTTTTCAAAATTATCTATTTCGTGTTATGTATTGTTGTCGCAACCAGAAAGTCGTTATTTTTTAACACCACCTTACCAATCTTTTACCCCGGTACTTTTTGTTATATAAATCTCAAAAGTCGAGAGAAAATCGTTGTAAAGGGAGAAATCTTCTTACAATATTATTGACCAATGGCGGTTGTCAATCATCGAATCAAACGAAATATCAAATTATTCATTTAGACTTGAAGTAAACTTTGATGGTATCCAACATTGGCTGTTATTTACGTGAAGTACTTTTGTGGTTTGGCGACTTAAATGTCGTAGCTGCAGCTTATTCAAGCTGTAGCTACGACGTTTAGGTCGCCAACCAATTTACTTTTTTGTTACATGGGTCTTGTCACAACTTAAATATCTAAGTGGAACTTCCTGTCGGAGTCAGTATATGCGGCCAGCGGAGTTAGTTGGCGGGGCAAGCGATGCATCAACCCTGTCTCGAATTTTTGCCTGTTCTACCTACACGGGTATTGTGATTCACTAAATTCCCATTTAGTCATTTTGAATAACGATGCTCCCTAGCACACCAACCTTTTGATATAAAGCGATGTTGGAATTGGAGGGGGCATCTGAGATTCAAACCTTTAGAGTTACCGATGTCTAACCGTCAAAATTCATGGTGATAGATGCTCGTAACAAGTTTTATTCTCAAAGTGATGCTTGACCTTTATGGGCTAAAACCGAAGAAAAATCTACAAATAGCCTTCTATAGAATTACAACAATCCGTCTTTGATAGATAAGTTAATTTTCAGTTTCGTCTATCAAAACGGGTGTTCTAATTGGTCGAAAAAACTATTCATAACTCCATGAACAAAATTTTGAGCACAAGTCGATTTTGTGTGCTTCAGCACAAAATAGCCCCCCCAAAAAAGTCTCAAAGTATGTAAAGTTTTTTTGCTTTTTCGCTCGATGCTTATAAATTATACGACATGAAGAGATTATTTTTTATTTCTTATTTCTTTTTGTTTGTTTGTTTGTTCGTTTTTTTTTTTTTTTTTTTTTTGTTGTTGTTGTTGTTGTTTGTTTTTGTTTTTGTTTTTTTTTTTTTGTTTTGTTTTTATACAGGTATGAACCGAAAGACCTAGTCACAAATATATATGAATCCACTTTGCATATTTATACAGTGCGATTAGTTTTTTTCCCCCTTCATCTGTTAAATAAAACAGATGAGAGTTTATCATCACAAGATTTGGAATCCTTAAAAGGTATAGACACCTTATAACACCGTAAATAGTTTTTTTTAAGAACCATGATAACCAAACCCGACTCGTTATTATGCCTAACCCTTTCCCGTTCAAATCCTGTCTTTTATGTCCCTGTGTTTTTATACTTAAAAAAGTTGTGGAAAAAGAAGAAATTGCTTTTCATAACCCATTTATTCATTTTCCACAATATTTTCTACCCTACTGATTGATTATTCTTCAAATAAAATAGACTTTTAGTTGTCGTCTGCAAAACCTTTGAATTTAGACAGGTCTAAAATCTTACAAAACAGAAAAGGGTTAATGTCCATTATTTCGATGAACGGCATATCGAATATTAATTGAAACTTTTTCCAATGGTCTTTGAAATGTGTTTGGACTATTTTTCAATTGCAAAATCCCGTCTAGCAATGAAATAACAGAAACAGTATGATAAGAAATGCAAGGAAATTCATAAACTCTTCGTAGACGTGGGAAATGCGTGATTGATGGTTTCGAACGGGGATAATATTAATTCATTTGGAACAATTGCATTATAACGATTTCCGTCACAATGGGGGGGGGGCAATAAGCTATCAACTAGCCTGCTAGACTAGTTCATTACCAAATCAATTACAAGTTTAGTATCTGATAGCTTACGGTCCCCTCCTATTGTGACGATATATCGCCACAATTTAATCATTATATATAAATGCACATTTATCCCCTGTCGAAACCGTCGATTGCGATTTTCTGACGTCTTCAAGAAGGCTATGAAAATCCTTTAAACTGGTATTTCATCGCGTAAAACACCGTATTTTCAAGGAAAGTGTTAAACAATGCTCCATACAACTTCCTGGAGTAGTTACAAAATACAAGTTCAATAAATCGGTCTACTATTCACCGATGCAGTGTGCATATAACGCAATGCCGGAATTCACTTTGCTATCTTTGTTATAAAAATCAATCATGGTTTTAAAAAGTGTTAAAACTTTAAAATTATGGGACTAAAACAGTCAAAAAAATTTTTCTTGTCGGTGATGTTTTATCGTCCACAAAGCTATTTTTAGATTTTTATTCTTATTTAACAGTAGATAGTGATGGCCAAACATCACCGTAAAAAAACTATGTGACGTGTATCGATCACAATGAATGGTAACCGTTAGCCATCAGATACTTTGCTGCTTACAGGGCTTTTACAGGAGATTGATTGATTGATAGAATAGGGTTTTACGCCACTTTTAACAGTACTTCAGTCATATCGCGGCGGCTGGAGCACCAAACAATGGATTCCGGGTATTTCTCACACAAGTACTACCACTACATCCTTTCCTAGCCTCTAGCTGCTTTCGAACAAATGTGGGAAAGGATATATGCTAAAGTGGTGGCGATAGAACTAATGACATCCCATTATTGAAGTTTAGGAGTTTGATGCGCTACCGACTACGCTATGACGGCGGCTCGTCTACGGGAGAAACTCGGCGCATTTTCTAGAGACGTGTTCGACTTAACACCGTGTGTGTTATAACAGAAAAAGAACATGTTAAAATAATTAATTATTATCATTTCATCAACCAAATACTAGAAATGCCCGAATTAAGACGTTCTGGGAAAAACCGCCGATTTATGCAGATAGAGTTATCACTGTTAACCAGACGTATAATCAAGATTAATTCAAACAAAAGTCCTTGTGTTAAGAAAATGAAAATTATTTTCAGTGATAAGCTCAACCCTGGCTTGTTCAATCCCTGGCTTTTACACCCTTCTAATTATATGATAGAGAAAAGATTGTAGAAAAAGAAAAAATCGCTTGTAACAAGCAATTTCTTCTTTTTCCACAATAGCTTCCACCCTATTGAATTTCTATTTTTCCGATTAAACCGTCTTTAAATTTTCGACTGCAAAACCTTCGAATTTGGACTGGTCTAAAATTTTGTAAAACAGGAAAGTGTTAAAGTAATAAACGTATTGGGCGTCATTGAGCGTTTTCAATTTCTTTAGCCCACCATCACACCTCAATGAGAACTATGTTTGCTAAGTACGGAACTATTTTATATTCTTTCGTAAAATAGTTCCATCAAAATTACCTCGAAATGGTTAAATTCTTTATCTCTTAGACTTATTGCTCATGTTGTTCGAGGTTTAACCAGTCATCACTATAAATGGATACAACGATACTTAACGATGCGTCTTTTTTGTCTTTTCTACTTGAGAAAACATTGTGAAAAAGGGGGAAATTGCTTGTAACAAGCAATTTCTTCTTTTTCCCCACACTATTTTCTATCATATAGAGTGGCTACCTTTTTAATTGAACTTACTTTTTAATATCGCCTGAAACCTCTTTGAATTTGTACAAGTCTAAAATTTTGAAAAAAAGAGAAAGAGATAATAGGAGTTAAACGTGTAAACGGACTATTGATGCAATTTGAAAACAAAACATTGGTAGATAACATCGAATCCATCGGAAGTAAATCAAAAATAGAATTTCGAAATAAACATACAAAAAGGTAGAATGACCATTATAGATTATAAAATACGCTCCGAACAAAGCGTTTCGACCCTGGTCTGCCTGCACAGTCCGATCTGATTTGATCGGAGTGTAAACCTTTCGCACACCAAAGAGGCCCCCCTTTTGGTATGGCGTCGGCATAACATTCTTAGAAAAAAAAGATAAACGAAACATACCTTTCTAGATGGTAGAGTAAATTTAGGCCCCATATTTAAGTTTATATTGCAGTTTATCACGTAGTTTTAACTTTTGTACGTATGTT
Source organism: Fragum fragum (assembly GCA_946902895.1). NCBI lineage: Eukaryota > Metazoa > Mollusca > Bivalvia > Cardiida > Cardiidae > Fragum > Fragum fragum. The sequence continues at coordinate 6,026,866 of OX336365.1, forward strand.
GAGGCATACTTCCAATGTTCCAGATCACTTGTTTTATTAAATATACAATTACATCTTTTGAAGCGAAGCTTACGTGCCGTATACAATTTACGGTGTTGACATATATATTTTTGTATACTAACTTAAGGTTTATAGTGTGGCATACAAAACTATCTACCTGGAAATTGGTGAGCCCGGCTTATTTAGTTGGTAATGTGTTGTGGTCTAAATCCTGGAGTCGTAAGTTCGAAGCCCTGTCCAGCCAATACCCTTTCCGACATTTTTTACAAAGTCACTGGGCGAGCTAGAAGTTGGATGACTGACTTGAGACTCGAATCAAATGACGTGGTTTCAGTTTTGTAAGGAATGATAGTAAGCCATCGTTTGGTACATTGAAGTAGCTGAAATACTCTTGAACGGGGTCTGTTACACAAATTTAAGAAGCATGCTTCCTACAAGATCTCTCTCTCTCTACCTACACACTTTCCATACACACTCGCTCGCTGCACTCACTGTCTCTCCCTCTCTACTTCTTCTCTCTCCACTGGCTCTCGCTCTCTCTATCTGTCTCTAGTGTTAGGGCTAATGTGTGCGTGTGTTTTAAGTGCAGTGCAGGACTGAGAAGACGTTCAAACTTGGAAGGACAGAGACTACTTTCTCTTACCTCTGATTTGATTTTAGTGTCGGATTTCATATTGAAACTTGCAGTTTATATTGACTTTTTATTTTGATTTGCCAAGAGCATCTCGAAAGACGCTAATCAGATAGGGTGTGATTTTAAATACGGTATATAGATAATAACAATGTTGATTAAAGAAAGAAAATATTGGTGAGTATACATGAACAGAAACTGAAAGTTTCAAGTTTTAACAAAGTTAGTTTTATACTCTCCCTTTAAAACACCCAATTGAAAAGAAATTAATACTAAGATCTATTCGATTCATGTAGGACCCAGATTAGCCGTGGGGTCTAAGTGGTTGACCCGTTGAGTTATCAAGGTCGCACTATATCCAAAATGGTAAGAGATCGAACCGGTTGTTCAATACATGTTCAACAATAAGAATTCCTAATTTTTTTACATTTTTTTACGTTGATTATTTTTTATTTTACTAGACCGAGTTTTTCGAAGTATATGAAATAAGCTAAAAAGATAGTAAATCATTCATTCTAGTCTTTCAGTAAAAGGTTTTAACTACAGATTATTCGGGATTTCACAGATGAATCATTTTTAAACAATTTTAGCGCTCATTTACAACGTGAAGAACTGTTTTGTGTGCTAAAAATATTGTGTTTCAAAATTAACCGCAAATTACGAGACGCTTAAATTTCCATTTACACGATATGACCAATCGATCATATCTTTATAGACCCAGGCCAGCTCACTGCAAAGTGTGTCCTTTCTAACCAAGGACAACATTATTTGTTGACCTATTGGGCTTACCACACGAACTCGTAATTTGACGCGCTGAAGAAAATTTACTGTAAGACGTTGTGAGAAAAGAAAAAGTTGCTTAGTAATTTCTTCTTTTCTCACGTTGTTTTCTACTCCATTTCGCATTTAGTTGCAAATTTTAGCGCATTTAAGCCATCCTCTGTATAATGTTTCTAATTTTGATTAGTCTTATATTTCATTTTGTCGTATGGCAATTAGCTATTGATTCAAATAAAAAAAATAACACAGTATCAACTTCCTACCAATATTAGGGTCTAGTTTACAGTGCAGGTAAGTGCATAGATTTAAATGTACTTGGCTTTACGGCATAGTTTAAATTGCAACCGAACCCAACTTCACCTTTGAATTGTACTATGTCTATGCCTATCGTAACTAACGTATCAAATTACCATACCCTTTCAATACATTCATACTTCACTTTTGTAAAACTAAAAGACGATGAAATTGAATTTGACAAAGAAGATTACTAAACAAAACCATGCTTTGCCAGCTGACAGTACTTTCAGTACTTTGATTTAAACCGATTTGTCGAATCCAATTTAAGCCTTTTGATTACAACATATGTCAAGGGACCAATGGTACTATCATTCTCATGATTGTATGACCGTGAAATTAATATAGGATTTGATGCATGAACATTCATGGTATAAATAAATAAAAAGAACACTGAAAAATGACGTGTACTATTATGTTAAACCATAGCCTCACAATCACGTTTTTTGCCCCCCTCTCCCCCAACAAAAATAAAAGAAGACCATTGGAAAACATTGTGGTAGATCATTGGAAAATATTGTGGTAAATGAAGAAATGCTTGTTGCAAGCAATTTCTTCATTGTGAACTGTGTTTTTTTTACGTCAATCGATAACAAAAATCTAAAAGTTCTCGTCTGTTACATCTTTCTATTCAGAACAATCAAACTTTTTGTTCGTTTGGTAATGGAGTATTCAGTACTATGATTCGGGCGATAAACAAGTCCTCTCCCCCCAATTGCATTTTAAATGAATCGATGTTCCTGTAATGCTTGGACTGTTCTTGTGATAACGAATCGATTTTCATTAACCCTTCCTATTCAACACCTGGTTTTTTACGTCCCCGTGTTTTTATACATTGTGGAAAAATAAAAAAAAAATGCTTGTTACAAGCGAGTCTCCTTCTTCCACAATATTCTCTATCCTGCTGGATGAATATTTTCCACATAAAACCGACTTTCAATTCTGCATAACCTTGAATTTGTACAGGTCTAAAATTTTGCAACATAGTAAAGGGTTAATTACTTATATTTACTAGTGTTCCGGGGAACATGCTTTATCAAGATTATTCAATTCATGTTATGTTTGGTTGTCGCAGTCATTCTTTCTTAGCACCGCTTTACCAGTTTTACCAAAGTCGAGAGAAAATCGTGGTAAAAGGAGGATTCTTATTACAAAATCATTGACCAATCGATGTTGTCAATCATCGGATCAAACGAAAAATAAAATTATTCATTTAGACCTTTAGTAAAATATGATGATTGGCCGTAATTTATGTGTTGGTTTGGCGACTAAAATGTCGTAACTTCAGCTTTTTCAAGTATTTAATATCTGCTGTCTTTCGTCACTGCCGCCGTCATAGCGCAGTCGGTAGCGCGCCAGACTCCTAATCTTCAATCATAGGTGTCATGGGTTCGATCCCCGGCGGCGGCAAATATTCTTTCCGACAACTGTGTCTCACCAATGGGTTGATAATCGTAAACCTAAGTGAGATAGCAGCTGGAGGCTAGGAAAGGATGTAGTGGTAGTATTTGTGTGAGAAATACCAGGAATCCATTGTTAGGTGCTCCAGCCGCCGCGATATGACTGAAATACTGTTAAAAGCGGCGTTAAACCCCATTCAATCAATCAATCAATCAATCAATCAATCTTTCGTCACTTCGATATATCGTCACAACGTGATATCATTCTAATTGACTGAATATTATCCCCTAGCGAAACCGTCGATTGCAAGTCTTCTGACGTCTAGGAGAAGCCTATGAAAACCCTTCTAACTGAAATAAAAACCTTGCCTTAATCCATCGCTAGACACGAAAAATCTACTAAAATAGTGATCCATACAATTTTTTATGGTAGTTACAAAATGCTTTAAATTTCTATAAAGAATAAAAGCGATCTGCCATTCTTAAATGATGCCGGAATGCTCATAGCTAGCTCTTGTTTTAGAAAGCAATCATGTTTTTACAAAGTGTCTAAAACTTTTTAACATCATGAGACTTCTGTCGAAAAACCGTCACACTTTTTCTTGTCGGTGATGGTTTGCCGTCTTCTCCCTAAAGTTATATTTAGATTTTTGTTTCTTTAACAGTAGCCAGTGATGGTCAAGAATCACCGTAAAAATAAAAGTTGCGACGTTTATCGATCACAATGAATCGTGACGGTTACACGTAGACATCAAATACTTTACTGGTTACAGAGCTTCGGTGTATTTTCTAGAGGCGTGCTGGACTTAACCCCGTGTGTGTTATATAACGGAAAAGGAACATGCTTACATAATTAATAAATATCATTTCATCACCCGAATACTAGAAATGCCCGAAATAAGACGTTCTGGGAAAAACCGCCGATTTATGCAGATAGAGTTATCGCAGTTTACCAGGCGTATAATCAAGCGTTAATTCAAACTACAGTCCTTGTTTGAAAAAAACTTTAAAGATAATTTTCAGTAATAAAATTAACCCTGTCCTGTTCAATCCCTGGTTTTTACATCATTCTGATGATATAATCGAGAAATCATTGTAGAAAAAAGAAGAAAGTGCTTGTAGCAAGCAATTTCTTCTTTTTCACAAAATTTTCCACCTTATCAAATGTGTTTTTTTCCCGATTAAATTCTCTTCTAATTTTCATCTGCAAAACCTTTGAATTTGGACAGGTCTAAAATTTTGTAAAACAGGAAAGGGTTCATGTAATTAATGTAGTGAATTTAATCAAGCGTTTTCATTTTTTTAGCCCATTATAAACATTGTGGAAAAAGAACAATGCTTTAATTGTAATAAGCAATTTGTTCTTTTTCCACAATATTTTCTATCATAAAGGGGGGTTACTTTTTGAATTGCACTAACTTTTTAATATCGCCTGCTACCCCTTTGAATTTGGACAAGCCTAAAATTTTGAAAAAACAGGAAAGGGATCATATGAGTTAATTGTATATGGATATGTGAAAAATCACGCGTAAACGGACTATTGATGAATTTTGAAAACCAAACATTTGAGGTCAATCAGGCATAGATTTTGAAAAGAAAACATAAAAAGGGTAGAATGACCATTATAGCTTATAGAAATATGCTCAGAATAAAAAAAAAGTCGATCCTTGTCAGCCTGTACAGTCCGTGCAATCTGACCCGGACGGAAACCTCTCGCACTTCAACACTTCAAAGAAGGTCCCTTTCCGCGTGACGGGACATAACATTCTAAGAAAAAAACGATAAGAAACATACCTTTCTAGATGGCAGAGTAAATTTAGGCCCCATATTTTAGTTTAAATTGCAGTTTATCACGTAGTTTTAACTTTTGTACTTATGTTGGGGTCTACTTTCAATGTTCCAGATCACTTGTTTTATTCAATATACAATTACATCTTTTGAAACGCAGCTTACGTGCCGTATACAATGAACTGTGTTGACATATATATTTTTGTATCATAACTTAAAAGTTTATAGTGTGGCAAGATTTACCTGGGATTTCTTCGGCCGTCTCCGTTAGTCGATCGTAAATACGAAAAACGTCGCCGAAGAAGGGTCAGTGCATATTTTATTAGGTAGAATTCGCTATTTTGACCAGCCTTGTCATGTGGAGAAAATGTTTACCTTCGGTCCGATATCCAGATGCATTAAGCGAATGGATTGCTCATATAAATCTAATATTTTATCCTTTAATATCCATTAATGGCCTTTCTCTTCACCTGGTCAAGCAGAGGGTAAATTTTAGGTGCTGTTGATTGTAAAATAAACAAGTCATCACTATAGATGTATAAGTTAGAGTAAATGATCAAAAGGTCAATTTTGTTTACAAAGGTAAAGACACAAATGACCTATGATCACTCACTATAACTTGTACATCTATCGACTGTGGTCAGTTAAAACCACCTCACCTCCTTGGCTTACAATACTGTAAGAACAAAGTATTTTCTGTTTGATTTGCAGCTTTAAAATGAAATTAGACGAGTGATCTATCCTTGTTACATACAAACCGTATTAATTTCTTCTTCTTCTTCTTCTTCTTCTCTCTCTCTCTCTCTCTCTCTCTCTCTCTCTCTCTCTCTCTCTCCCTCTCTCTTTCTTCTTCTCTCTCTTTCTCTTTCTCTTTCTCTTTCTCTCTCTCTCTCTCTCTCTCTCTCTCTCTCTCTCTCTCTCTCTCTCTCTCTCTCTCTCTCTCTCTCTCTCTCTCTCTCTCTCTCTCTCTCTCTCTCTCTCTCGCTTAAAAAGAAATATTCAACATCAGAATTTCTACCTAGTTTTTTAACTTTTTATGCCCCCTCATCGAAAGATCGAGGGCATATTGATTACCGTTGTTCGTCTGTCTGCAAATCTTAACCAAAAAAATTAACATTGCCAATTACTAACAGCCTATTCAAGACACAATGTTCATATTTGGCATGTTGATAGATCTCAATGATATGCATCTGCTGGTATAAAGTTCATCCTCATGTGACAATGTCAAGGTCATCTGTTAAGGTCATCTGTTAAGGACAAACTTATGAAAAATTTGCTGTTTTGGGGACATTCGTGTTTCACAAACACATCTTGTTTACGTTGGTTAGTTTATATTTTACTAAAGCGAGTTTTTCGAAGTTTATGAAATAGGGCAAAAAGATAGTAAATCATTCATTCTAGTGGGTAACCGTCACTGATAAGAAAAAGTTGTGACGGTTATTCATCATAAGTACTGGAATTCTGAAAGATTAAGATACTTTTCTTTAAAACAGTGATAAACTCTTTAAAAAAAAACGTGGCGGCTAAGTGCAATACTGCATTAAGTGCATATGCACTGTGTCTATGAATTGCATACCATTTAAGAGATGAAGAGAATATTTTTTGTTTTCATGGATGTATGAACCGAAAAACCTAATCACACTGTATGAATACGCGAAGCGGATTCATACATTGTGAGATTAGGTTTTTCGGTTCATACCTCCATGAAAACAAAAAATATTATCTTCATTTCTTATAATTTAATAGCATCGAGCGAAAAATGCAACAACTTAACAAAGTGTTTGATACCTTTTTGTAGTGAACTATTTTGTGCGTAAGCATTCAAAATGGCTGCGTACTCAAAATTTTGTTCATGGAGCTATGAATTAAATTTTTCGACCAATCAGATCGCTCGTTTTTGATAGACGAAACTAACAATTAAATTATTTTCATTTAAAGGACAAGGTATTTATTGAGATCTAAAGCATTTTCTAAACACCCTATAAAGGTGTGTGACTCGTCGTTTTAACCGATAGATTATGTAGAGCGATGAAATAAAGCAAGATTTTGAATAAAGTTTACGGTATTTTCATATGTTTCAAGTGGACATTAACAGAAACATGAACGGCGGTTATTGACAGGGATAAAATGCATTTATTTGGAATAGTTACTTTGTGACGATTTACGGTCACAATAAGAGGTGACGGTTATCCATTAGATACTAGACGGCTTATGGTCCTTCAGTCTGCCATATTCCTCCACCACGACCGCCTTACCATCTCGTCTTGTTGTCGCGTGTAGTCCATCAATTCTACATATAGCCGCTAACAAACAAAATATCGATTGGCCAATCAAATAATTCATTTTGATCAGAGGTAAAATGTTGACCTCCGTCATTTACTTAATCCTTTCCTGTTTCGCAAAATTTTGGACCTGCCCAGATTCAAATGTTTTGCAGAAGACAATTTAAAATTGATTGTATTTGAAAGATAATCATTCAATAGGGTAGAAAATATTGTGGAAAATGAAGAAATTGCTTGTTACAAGCAATTTCTTCTTTTTCCAGATTATTTTTTTTCTTTTTTTTTCAAGTATAAAAACACAGGAAAGTAAAAACCAGAGATTGGAGGGAAAGGGTAAAAGCATTACTGATGCTTTGTGACTTAAACAATAATCAGAAATAGTTTTCCGTGTTTGCTTTACATTCCAGACCGTACATTTTACGAAATAATGAGGTAGGATATCTCAGTCGACCTGCCTGGTCGGAGGTCAGTGGGCGTGGCCCTCGATCCGGTCATCCTGTGTTACATACAGGAGGTAGAGGCCCTCTGCAGTCTGAAATTCTGGTTTTGTAAATTAATTCACTTATTAACTAACTGACCAATCGCTGGCCCCGCCCATTTACTTCGTTGGTCACTCCCACCAATTCCAGTTTCGATTTTTAATGGGCTTATTTTGCAACGTTTATGGCTAGTAACATGTAACAAGAAAGTAAGATAGTTGGTTGGTGACTTAAACCTCGTAACTACAGCTTGAATAAAAATTTTGGACCGTTTTGTATGCTTCCGCACAAAATAGTTCCATACAAAAAAGTATCAAAATTTGTAAAGATTTTGCCCTTTTCGCTCGGTGCAATCGCGAATTCATACTGTGTGGTTAGTTTGTTCGGTTCATACCTCCATGAAACAAAAATATTCTCTACATCTCTTGGATAAAATTGCCTCGTACGGAAGTTGTATGGCGAATATTTGAACATCAAATAACCCTGTGTCCTAAGTACGTATGGTACAAATACTAGTGTTGTCTGAAGATAGTATTGTCCCACCCGAGACGGGGAACAAGCATGCAGTTTCAAAAGTATTCTTAAAGCAAGGTTCGTGTGGGATGACTGGCCAACAGTATTATATCGTGACATCCTTGGTAAAATTATCGGTGAACAAAGTGTTCTAAAACTACTGGAGGAAAAATTGAAAATCAGCAAAGCCCAAGTTCTAGATGATATTCTTCCCTTTTACATTAAAGACAAAACGTATTGCACGAATTTCCCCGTCTTGGTAATTATTAACGATGCTCCTGCTATGGAAGTTCGTTAATATATTCCATATCTTTAAAAATGGGAAACAGTATAATGTCATTAATTACATATCTATACATCCAACGCATTCACACATAATGCCGCTTTTTGACGTCACTCAACGAAAATACTTTAAAAAATATTATAGATAATGCAAAGATTGCTTGTTACAAACAATTCCTTCATTACCCTTGTGTTTTTAACCCGATAAAACAAAGATTTTACATTCTATCAACTAACAATTGTCATCTGCAAATTTTGGACCAGTCTAAAATTTTGTCGTCTGATACAGGGTTAGCTTGTATAGTTTGCAAACTTACAGAGCATATATTTCGCCTTAGTTATACATGTATACCATAATCCTACAACAACATTTCAGTTTTATCTTCGTCGCCATGGTTTCAGAAGAGGAGCCGAGTGTGAAACTCAACTTGTTGAATTCATATACAACGTCTCCTAAACCTTTTCAGTAAATACAGAACAATACAAAGACGACCACAAGACATACAAAGGTAGATGGGAAATAAAACAAAAAATGATAAATGAAGACCCCTCAGTTACCTCTCACGACATGCCAGTTGTCACGGTTATTCCGCCAAATAAAATGGCAGATGTGAGAGGGGTAGCCCTGCAGTGGTATTTCTTAAACCCCGTTTAACCACACGGGATCTCACACACAGACTTGTCCTTTTCATAAGCTTCGGAATAATAAAAGCACAGCAACCTGCTGCAATCCAGATATTACGCGGAAAGCAGTAGTTAGTCTATAATCTTATACGCCTCCTACGTCAGACCACAGAGAAAGCCCGAGATTCTATTCTAGACAAAATATCCGGAACCCTACTGTGTCCTGATTTTTGGACTATGCTTCCTCAGATACCGGATATCATTGCTGACATCCTTGTTTTAAACGAAACAAATTGCATGAACCAACAAAATGACTTCCAAAACCTCAACAGATGAAAAGAGAACTTGGTTATGAAATTCAAACCAGAGAAAATACAATACATGTATCTGTCGATAAAAACGGAAAACTACCAACCCATTACCAGAAGACAATTTCTTTTATTATTTACTTTGCTGTGAAATCATGGAATTTCTCAGTGTAATAATTGTTGATAACGTCACTGGAGTGACGTTAACACTTTTAAGTTTCACTCTCTGTCGTAATTTAGGAACTACTTTTTTTCAACCCAGTAACGTTATAAAGAGTCTATCAAAAAGATTGGTTTCGATATTTTAATAAAAATTAAAATAATAAGTTATATAATAAATAGAGTAATCAACTTGTTATTCCAGGTATGAAAAGAATATTTCACTCGGATGCGTTGTAAGGCGTTAAATAACTCGTGCTACGCACTCGTTTTTTCAACGCCTAACAACGCATCCTCGTGAAATATTTTTTCATATCTGGAATAACTAGTAGACCGGTACCGCCGTCGACTTTAACAAAGCCGGTACCAGTCTAGAATAACTAGTTGATTATCCTCTTTATATTGGTCCAGATTTGGTCCAAAATCAAAGTTACAGACGGCAATTCTAAATTAATGAAATTCATTTTTATGATGAAATTCTTATTTTTATTTTTTGGCTTTTATGCCAGTTGAAGACATTGCAATTTCTATATTGTCCACAATGTTTTACTAAAAACAATTTCTATGTTAGAATGGGTTAAGCATAACTGAACGCTTAATAATCTAATTTTCAGTTTCGTCTATCATAATCGGGTGTTCTGATTGGTCGAGAAAAATTATTCATAACTCCATGAACAAAATTTTGAGCACACACTGATTTTGAATGCTTCCGTACAAAGTAGTTCCATACAAAAGGGTATCAAAAATTGTTAAGTTTATGCTTTTTTCGCTCGATACTATTAAATTATCAGAAATGAAGAGAATATGTTTTGTTTTCATGGAGGTATGAACCGAAAAACCTAATTAGCGTGATTAGTTTTTTCGGTTCATACCTCCATGAAAATAAAAAATATTCTCTTTATCTCTTAAATAATCTGATTATCAACTAGAAAATCTATCATCAGTAAGGACATGATCTTGGAACGACACTTTCTTCTGATCTGAAAAGAACTCGGCACGTTAATTGGTTGTATAGGGTTTCATGTCCCAATATACAGTTCAACCTTTCCTGTTTGCAAAGTTTTAGACTTGTCCAAATTGAAAGAAGTTGCAGACGACAACTAAAAATGAGTGCAATTAAAAAAAAATAACCAACCTACAGGGTAGAAAATATTTGAAAAAAAAAAGAAGAGATTGCTTGTTACAAGCAATTTCTTCTTTTTCTTCAATGTTTTCTCATTTATAAAATCACAGGGACGTTAAACCTAGGGATGGAAAAGGAAAGGGTTAAGGTCAAATGTAGACGGCGCCTCGGTCCGAATGACTGGGAGAAGCGGGAGATCGAACCAGAGACCCCTGACACTGGAGTCAGTATTACTTCTAGACCAAATCCGCTAATCACATAAACAACATACGTAAACTTTTTAATGATTTATTTATTTCATAGGGTTTAACGCTACTTTTAAACAGTATTTCAGTCATATCGCGGCGGCTGGAGCACCTAACCATGGGTCCCTGGTATTTCTCACACCAGTACTTCCACTACATCCTTTCATATAGCCTCAAGTTGCTATCCAACTTAGGATAACGATTATCCACCCAATAGTGAGAGACAAATGTCAGAAAGGATATGTGCCGCCCCCGGGGATCGAACCTGTAAACCATCTCAGTACATTAAAGGTGAAGGATAGCCATCAGATACTAGACTGACTGACTATTTAAGAGATGGAGAGATTTGCTTTGTTATGTTTTGTTTTCATGGAGGTATGAACCGAAAAACTAATCACACTGTATGAATACGCGGATTTTGAGAGACGAAACTAAAGATTAAATTATTAGACTATGATTTTGGACTACCTTATATAACCTATTTAAGAGATGAGGGTAATATTTTTTGTTTTCATAGAGGTATTAACCAAAAAACATAATCACACAGTATGAATACGCGAAGCGGATTCATACATTGTGTGATAAGGTTTTCCGGTTCATACCTCCATGAAAACAAAACAAACTCTCTTCATTTCTTATAATTTAATCGCATCGGGCGAGAAAAAGAAAAGACTTTTCTGATACTTTTTGTATGGAACTAGTTTTGTGCGGAAGCATACAAAATGGCTGCGTGCTCAAAATTTTGTTCATGGAGGTATGAATCATTATTTCGACCAATCAGAACGCCCCTTTTTGATAGACAAAACTAAAAATTAAATTATTACCAGATGGCAAATTTTAGACTGGTGTAAATTGAAAGGAGTTAGCAAGTTAGGTCTGCTAGATTCTTAGTTCACGAAATTATTGCATTGAATATTCTTTGAAAAGCAAATTTTGTACTATAGGCCTTACTTAATATATATGCTAAGGCCTACTTCGAGTATGGATTCTAAATATATATTTATAAGTGTATATTTTGATTGCCTTACAAAATGACTGATATTAGGTGTACAGATTATTTTTTCCCGAGAACTTATACTAAAATTTGAGAGCGTTACTCAGACATCGAACTACGAGCCAACGATTTTAATTTTTTGTATGAATTTTCCAGTCTACGAACAAAACTCAAAGTCGCTAGTCTACTCTAAAAAGAAAATGGATCAATCGCTGGATGATTACATTTCTAAATCGAATTTTAAAGTCCAAATAGGGTAATGAAATTGTCTTTTTATTCATTGAAGAAAAACACACAATCTGCATATTTTCGATAAAAGAGATATAAGTATCTCTTTGTAAGAGCTCGCACAAACGAAACCGATTAAACGCCTTCGCGAAAATACATGAAAATACAGGGATTTTGGTACAATTTCAGACCATAGATTTGATTTCATGTATTTACATCGCACTTTGTTTGAACTTGAACAAGATATCAATGAAATTGTCAATGTAGCGTGGACGAAAAACGATACTAAGTTGTTTTTTTGTGTTTTTTTTTTTTTTTTGTATAGATATGACAGTTCGCAATGTTCAGTTACAAATGGACGCCGTATTCGGAATACTAGCAGAGTAATGTCATCATAACATGACGTTACAAACGCATTCATTACCAAAAGTGCATGCACTTAGGAAACTTAGATCTTTACAATGCTGTTTGATCTCGCAGAAGTTTATGAATATTTGCACAATATAAAACAAATAAAAATGGGAAGATACAGAAAAATAATTTTGTCACAATTTGTTGATTTTCACCTGTATGTACTATATCTATCTGTTCTATAGAAATCCAAATTTCAAGGGAAACAAACCAAAGTTCAACAAGATCACAGGACCATCCCAAGCTGCTCCACTAGCAAATGTTTCAGTGACAATCCCTGCTGTTCAGAAATCTCCTGGCAATGTCAATAAAACAAATCAGATCAGAGATGCAAGGGAAAGAATTCTGACAAAGGGTAAACCCCAAGATGCCAGACAGAGGATACAAGTTAGACCACAAGGTGCAGACTTCCGGATTACAGCACCAAGTGGTGATGCACGTCAGAAGTTGACCATGATGAGGACGCAAACAGGGCCACAAGACGCAAGGGCTAAACTACAAGCCAAGAAGCAACAACAATCTCAACAAACTGTGCCTGGTGCTGATGGATTTATGCTGACCAGAACTGTAAGCAGAGGTCTAGATCATATGGGGTAACAACAGCCTAAACCCAATGATGTGGCTATTTATTGGAGTTGTCTGTATAAAACAACTAACCCTTGTCATGCTAAACCCAAAATATTCCTGCTTTGGCAGGAGATATAGACTAAGATCAGTCTGCACAAATGTGCAGTTTGATCTTAGTCTAAACCACCTGTTTGACATTGTAATTTCAGACTTGTAAATGGTATTAGTAAACAAAAAATATTGGCCCACAATATCAGACCTTCCAGTGCTTATGGCTGTTTGGTATTATTACAATTCTGAATAAAGATTTTATTCAGCTTGACAAGGGTTATATGAGTACCCACAACATAGGGTTGGTGTAAGTATTGTTGAAATGATAGATTCTCAGATCCTATACACCCCCTCTATATGTACTCAGTGACCGGTCAGCTCGTCCCATTTATAACTCGGCCCTTGGGCAACTAAGCCCATCGTATAACTCGGCACGGTAAACTCGGCCCAAATATAAGGTACAGTATAAAGTGATTGGCGAAATTTCATAAAAGAAATATTTAGGGGAGAGGAAACTGTTATTTCCATCTTCTTTTTTTTTTAGTGTGAATACGCCCGAAACTGTCATGATTAATGGCATAAGAAATGGCGGTCAACTTGATTTTAAGTGGTTATAGATTAAAAATTACATTGCAAAACAACAACCATTCTAATCGGCCCTGATTCCGAATATGTTAACAATATAATACGATTTCAATAGAAGAAAATAAATCGATAAGCAAAAGATAAGTTACGGGATATTATTTTTGACAAAAGTTTCATATATTATGTAATAATCTTGTATTACTATATACTTTAAATTTGGGCCGAGTTGACCGGGCCGAGTTATTCAATGGGCCGAGTTGACTGGTAACCATGTACTCGGGGTAACAGAGATAAATTTCAAGTTAACATTTCGAAAGATTATCCCTAAGTTCATGTCTGTTTTACCCATTACAACATATATGCTAAAAATAACTCCTGAGAAATATATTGCAGGATAACTTTGTGGAAAGAGAAGTTGCTTCTGACAAGCAATTTCCACTTTTTTCATAATGTTTCTACCTTGTTTGATACTTATTTTAATACACTCTAATTTTGACCAGTTTAAAATTTACCATCTTTTCATTTGCCAACAAAGTTTGAGAGTCGTCCAAGTTCAAAAGGGTTGCATTTTTTAGTTGACGAAATTCAAAAGTCTTTGGATGTAGGAACTATTGTGAAAAATGAAAATAAAAAGCATTTTTTCCTTAGGTTCTTAAAGGAGTGGAATTGTATGGGAATTGGTTAACCCTTTACCAAAATTATAAAAATATTAAGAGGAACAGAAGTTATAAGAAAGTTTTGTATCCTATTTAGGCCTTGTAATTAATATGCCTAAATATAACACCGTCCATCTGTCATGAGCAATTTCCTTCAATTTTGCCTACATGTTTTTGTAAAATTTGGTTTTACTAAAGCAAGATATGGGAAAGATGATGCATTTTTCATAAGAAATATTACAGAAAAATTCATTCAAAAAGATATCTACAAATATCCAATACTAGTGTCATTTATTTGTTTTCATGAAATTCCTGTGGATTTTAACATGAGTATATTTTGTATTGAGAAAGGATTATCAGTTTGAATTTTAGATTGAAAAAAATAACCCTCTCTCACTAAAAAAAACATCTATTCCGTTAAAGAAATAGAAAACTTTTTCTCATGTGTAAGATTGGTTAATCTTTTATTTTGTGAACAATTAGAGCTTTAATTCACAAGAGACAGAACCACTGGCTAAAATATAGTTTTTGATGTTCAATCAATGAGATCTTATACAGAGGTAGATTACCAATCACTACTTTCAATTTAAGAATCATTTGGCTGATCAAATCATTCATATAGACAGGAAGTGTGCATTAACCCTTTCCTGTTTAATCCCTGGTGTTTATATTTGAGAAAATATTGTGGGAAAAGAACAAATTGCTTGTCACAAGAAATTTCTTCTTTTTCCACAATATTTTCTACCCTACTTAATGATTATTTTTCAACTAAATTCGACTTTAAATTGTCGTCGGCAAAATCTTTGAATTTGGAACAGTCTAGAATTTTGCAAAACAGGAAAGGGTTAAAGGGGAACATCTATGTTGGCTTGGCGACTTCAACCACATAACTACAGCTGTAGTTACGAGGTTTAAGTCTCCAACCAATGTTTTACTCTTTTGTTACATGTTCCTGGCCGTAAATTCTGCAATATTAATGTTAAATATTGAAGCGGAACTTCCTGTTTGAGTCAGTGGGAGTGGCCAGCGGAGCCAGTGAGTAGGGTCAGCAATCCATTAACAAACCAGATCCTCTATATTACACAGACTGAATGAACCAATGAAAAGAAAGATCTTGTGGTAATGTTTAGGAACTTGCACTCTTATTATCCTGAGACTAGCAAGCCCTTTTATTGTCAAGCCCACTTGCAACGAGCGAGACATAGTTGTCACTATGACAAGTCTGTGTTTGTGCGTTAGTCTGTTAGTCCGTCCGTCAGAATTTGTCCAGACAATTACTCCTTATTCTCCATCATGAGTAGATCACTGTAGATGTGCCATTTGAAAGAATTTTTGGGATAGTTCTAATGTCAAAGTCACAGCTGAAAGTCAAACTCTAAAATTGTGATTGTCAAGAGCATTTCTCCTACAATTATGGATGGATTTCAAAGTAAATTGGCACAATTATTCTCCATCATGAGTAAATATGCCATTTGAAAGAATTTTTGGATAGCTTCAAATTCAAGGTCAAACGCTAAAATTGTGCTTCTCCAGAGCATGATGCCTACAAAACTTTGCAGGCTCAACAGCAGTTGTACTGGGACAACCATCTAGTTATTTTATATTATAATATTTTGTAGGTTTCCAATAACAATGGTGTTCAACAGCAAGGTCAACCTGGGAACTTTCAAGTCACAAAAACAGTTAGTACCTTTGCATGATAAACCCTTATATGGTTATTGTTAACCCATTTCCACACCATCCTGCTTTTATGCCTCTCAAGAAAAAGTTTTGGAAAGCATTGTGGATAATAAAGAAATTACTTTAACAAGCAATTTCTTCATTATCCACCATATTTTCTACCCAAAATACAAAGATCTTTGAAATTTTATCAAGTTAAAAAATGTAATGTGCAGCTTATTTTAGTAATGACCAGTCTAAAATTTTGTTATCTGGTAATGGGTTAACCATTGAGTTAATCTGGTTAGAGTGGAGCCTATTTAGTATAGTGGCTCTGTGCTAGTCACCAAAGCCTCCACTGTCTGGGGTCCAAGGTTTGAGCTCTTCCTCCTCTTCTACTTTGGAGGAATCTTTAAAATTAGGCCCCATCTCTATAAAACCAGGTGAAAGGAAGAAGTGAGGGATGTATTTTTTTGACATTTTCTTCATAACTGGGTGGTATGATCAGAAACAGTGCAAAAATTGAATCACATGGTGACTATCAAAATTGTTGAGTCTTGGGATAAACAAGAGTAATAGGCTTTAACAGTTTTAATTGTTTAGAATTATTTAGAAGTAAATGCTTCATGGAACAATGGTCTTTATTTTACCTTATTACTGTTCATGGGCATAAGTTTATACAATAGTGCAAAATTATAAACCATATTGTTTTGATTCATTCCATCTTAAACGAAAAGGAGAATTTTATCAACTGAGGTATGATATGGAATTTGTGAGGAATTTTAAAGGATTTAAAATTGCCTAGTAGGGAATTAGGGATAAATTTTCAAAATTACTGCCACTCTCTTTTAAATAAATTCAATCAAGAAACTTTCTATGATTAACATTTTTGTAATTTCTTATTCGAAAAACAAACAAAGAAATCAGATAGAGTTTGGTAGAACATGACATCTGAATCATCGATACTAAATTGTATCTTTGTTTTCCGCAGTTGACAAAAATCATGCCACCTGGTTATGAAGGACTAGTGGAAGGGCCACCTCCATCCCAACATACGGTCCAACCAGTGGTCCAACCGGTACAACCTATACAAGTTCACCAGAGTGTAAAACAAAGATTAGGCCATCGACGGGGATCAGGGCCTCCAAGGCCAGTCAGTGTCACTAGGACCGTCCCAACAAATCTTCCATACCCCAGTCATCCCCCTCCTGGGCCTCCAGTTATATATCAAAGGCCACCTCCTCCTATTGGTCCCCAAATGGGGCCTCCCTCACCTCAGCACACTGTGGTCATGACCCATCCCCTTCAACATTATCCCCCTAATGGTCCCCCAGTGAGGTATGCTCCCCCTGTATATAATGCAGGTGCTGCACCAGTTCACATAGTACACCAAGGTGCTCAAGTTCCAAATCCCCCTCGTGGGCCTCCACCTTTTGGACATGCCCCTCCTCCCCAGAATTTTCCTCCACCTCCTCAGCTACATGCCCCTCCTCCCCAGCCACATGCCCCTCCTCCCAGACATCATGGCCCTCCCATTCAGCACCATGGTCCTCCTCCCCAACAAATCACAGCCCCTCCCCCTCAAGCCCCACCCCCTACAAGAGTAATTATGGCAGTACAAAATCCCCAGCCTCCCAAATCTGAGGGGCCTCCATATCCAGTGAATGGCAACGTTCCAAAACGGCCGCAAGAGGTGAGTTTAGTTTGGGTATCATGGTGGAACTTAAGATCAAGTAAGCAGGGATTTGATTAATGATAATCATGTCTATTTGACTCATTCCCAGACTATGACGTTTTTTATGCCTTCAAGAAATTTCTTCTTTATCCACAATGTTTTCTACCTTAAAAGACATAAATGAAATTTCATATAAAAAAGGTATCTGCAACATCTTTGAATTTTGGACCAGTTTAAAAATTTGTCATATGGTTAAGGGTTAAAACAACCAAAAAAATGCATATATCATTAATCAATTACGAGATGACAAAATCTAATATGGGTCTGTATGAAAAGCAATATTGAAAATTCTTGCAGGAAATTTTTAAGGAGTAGTAATTCAAACCTTTCTCACATAATCCCTCGTTCTAACCCATGTCATGCTGTATTAATTATCTTACTGAATCACTGTAAAATCAAAGGGCTGAAAGCACTGATAGAACTTGTTCAAAAATCAATATTTCTTGTAAAAAACAACTCCATAAACAACTCTGGCAGGAAAAGTACAAGCAGGAGCTGTAGACCAAGATCAGATTGCACTTATGTGCAGGCTGCTCTTAGTCCACACCTCCTGCCGAAACCGGAATATTCCGGGTTCAGCATGACAAGGGTTAACATCCCTAGCCATTCCCTCCAAGGAAGCCTGTCAGGAAAAATAAATAGGAAAACTTTGTGGAAAATGAAGAAATTTCCACAATGTTTTCTACCCAGAAAGTTGAAAAAAATCTAAATATTTGTAAACTAAAAATCGTCATCTGTAACTCCTTTCAATTTGGATGAGTCTGTAATTTGTCATGTGGGAATGTGTTAAGAAAATAGCTTCACATGTTGGAATGTGTTAAGAAAATAGCTTCAAAGCATTTTGTAAAATGAAAAAGATGCTTGTTACAAGCAATTTCTTCATTGTTCACTATTTTCTTAAAGAGAAAGATAACTAAAATTTCATCTTCAAATCATTTGTTTTAGAACCAGTATGAAATTTTATAGTCTGGTAATGGGTTAAAAACATGTTCATTTAAGAGATGAAGAGAATATTTTTTGTTTTTATGGAGGTATGAACCGAAAAACCTAATCACAAGGTATGAATACGCGAAGCATTTCTTATAATTTAATAGCATTGAGCGAAAAAAACACAAAAGCTTTACAAATTTTGATACCTTTTTGTATGGGACTATTTTGTGCGGAAGCATACGAAATCGCTGCGTGCTCAAAATTTAGTTCATGGAGGTATGAATAATTTTTTTCGACCAATCAGAACGCTCGTTTTTGATAGGCGAAACTAAAAATTAAATTATTGAATACATGTATAATTAATCTCAGTTGTGTTTATCAAAATTTCTTCAATCTGACTGGCTGAAAAATGTGTAGAATGGAATTTTATATGCTTGCACTTAATTCAATAAAATATATAGGTTTAATGTTTAGCAATCTTTCCTTATTTGAAATAATTCAACCCTTTCCCTTGCAATCCCTGATTTTCACGTCCATGTGATAGTACCCTTGAGAAAACATTGTGGAAAAAGATAAAATTGCTTGTCTCATTACTTTAAAATGTTGTCTGCTAATCCTTTGAATTTGGACTAGTCTAAAAAAAGTAAAGATTTGATATTCATGTTGTAAACCTATTAGTGTTTGCGATGACAATGTTTCCCAAATGCCATAATTGGAGGCTTTTCTAGGCTAAAAACCTGTGTGACATACAGACCCCTGCCAACTGCACAAATTAAATTGCAATGGGTCATCAACCTTAAGTTATAATTGATGTAGAGATTTTCTGTGATAGGATTATTCTTCTTATTTTGCATGGCTGTGTATTCTTTTACTTTATAAACATATGAGAGGGAAAATTCATTCAATTAGAAAAAAATTAAATGATAAGGCTTTCATTCACTTTTCATAATATCACTGTTATTACTCTATTACGGTTCAATAAAATTTAAGACTTGAACAAATCATGAGGTTGCAGACAACATTTCAAAGTCTGCTAAGAATGGAAAATAAATGCCATATAAGGTGGGAAAAGTTGTTAGAAATTGAATTTGGACCAATCTAAAATTTCGCCTTGTGGAAATTGGTTAAAAATTGGAAAATGTCAGTAGGTTCAATTTTTATGAAAATCTTAAGTAAGGCACCTTCAATATGGTTCTAGACAACCGAAAGTATATATTTACAGGTGCATAGACCGCCAATGCCTGTAATCCAGGTACAGAATGATCAGTACAGACCCCCACAACAACAACAACAGTATCCACATTATGCTCCACCCACACAGCCATACCAGGCCCCTCCCACACAGTCCTACCCGCCCCCTCAACAACCATACACATACATAGAGGCCATGCCCCCTGTCAGTCATCAACAAGACACTGCCTACACACAGAGAGATACAACTTTAAGGAGAACCATCCCTAACACAGATCCAGTCAAATCTGATCCTATAATAAAGACTATTGTAAATGAGACTGCTCAGAGAACTCCTGAGAGATCTAGTCCACCTCCCTTAAAGAGGAAATCACCCGGAGGTCCACTCAAGTTCTCCAGTACAAACACAATCCCCGTGTTAGCCATGGATGTAAAAGAGGAGTCGTCAAGAAGTAGTGTGAGCAAGTATTCTAAATCTGTACCACAAGTGTTGGATGAGCCTGTGATCAAAAAGGCAAAACCTGAGGTATGAATTTTAACCAGTTATCAGTCATTTCACCTTACTACTGATACTTGACTATATGATAAAATATTGACAGGAGATATTTATAGGAAAATGTAGCTGAAAGATAATTCCTATCAGTATGATAAAATGTACAAATGGATCTATAATTCCATCACCACACATGAAAAGTTTAGACTGTCCCAAATTCAGAAGAAATATTAGCTCGTATGTGTTTGGGGAAGACCTGGGTAATTACTATGGCCAGGTTGTCATCAGCATCCGTAAACTTTGACATTTTGTAATATCTAAGTAAGTACTGAGCATATTGACTTAAAACTCCGAACATATATTCTCTATTTAAAGAGCCATATATACCAACAAAAGGGATAACTCAAAATGCACTTTTAACCCTTTCCTATACAAAACCTGGATTTACGTCCCTGTGATTTTATACTTGAGAAAACATGGAAAAAGAAGAAATTGCTTGTAACAAGCAATTTCTTCTTTTACCACAATATTTTCTTTCACTTATGATGGTTTAATTTAAAATTGCATTCAATTTTCAATGTCGTCTGCAACCTCTTCCAATTCGGACCAGTCTAAAATTTCAAAAAGAGGAAAGGGTAAAATGAATTATACCCCTTTTCAAAGTAGAAATTTGAACCACTATCAAGCACTGAACAGCAATTTTGTAACAAGCATTTTCTTTATTTTTCACAATGTTTTCCATAGATTTTTTTTTGTGGGTATCAAAATGTGGAATTGTGTTGGAATGAGCTATGTTTTTGTTATTCCACGTACAAAGTTCAATCCTGGCAGCTGCAAAAATCCTTTCTAACATAGTACTGGTGTGATAAATACCATGGCAGGAATTCATGGTTAGGTGTTCCAGCCACCAGGATATGACTGAAATTTAGTCCATAAATCAAACCAAATACAAAAGTTAACAAAATATTGTGAAATGTTGAACAATAAGCAGGTAACTGGCAGTTAACCCGTTCCCACACAATCCCTCCTCTTTACGCGTCTAAAGAATTAAGCTTTGGAAAATATTGTGGAAAATGAAGAAATTGCTTGTATCAAGCAATTTCTTCATTATCCACAATGTTTTCTATCCTAAAGGATGACAAGATTTAAAATTATATCAACTTAATATTGTTGTCTGCAGCTTTTTGTTCTGTTTCGACTAGTCTAAAATGTTATTGTGTTGGAATTGGATTAGAAAAATGTTTGTTTACTTATTCCTGTGTTTAATAGGCAAGGCATCAGACTAAATGATTTTAACCCATTACCAGACAGCAAAATTTTAGACTGGTCCAAATTGAAAGGAGTTCGAGATGACAGTTTAAAGTTTATAAAATTTTATATTTTTACATTTTTTGGGGGTAAAAAATATTGTGTAAAATGAAGAAATTGCTTGTTACAAGCAATTTCTTCATTTTAAACAATGTTTTTCAAAAAGTGACACTATGTGGGAATTGGTTAAATACTCTCTTGCAAAAGGGTCATATGATAAGGGTTATTTATTGAGTTTTGTTCAAAATGAAATGACACTTAATTTCTTCTATTACAGCCTGTTCCAGAAGAAGTGATCAGTCCAATACAAGGTTATAAGATTGTGATAACCAATTTACATGTGACTGTCACACAGGATGATATAATTGTGAGTAAAACTGTTACTTATCTAGATAGATCCAATACAAAATAACAAAATTGTGATAACCAATTGACATATGACTCTCACATTTAATTTTGAGTAAAGCTGTTATTTATCTAAATCAGTTATAAGATTGTAATAACCAAATTACATTTAATCTTGAACAAAGGATTATTTAATTCTGAGTAAATTTGTTACTTATCTGAAACAGTCCAATACAAGATTATTTATATTTTCATTACCAATTTACATTCAATATTTACTTAGGATGATAAAATTATTAGAGCTTGCATGCAGTGGGCAAGACATAGGTTTCACAATCACAAGTCAATGTGTGTGTGTTAGTGCGTCAGTTAGTCTGAATTAGTCCAGAGCTTATCTCATACATTTATGGATGGAACTCAAAATAACTTGGATGATAGTTCTCTATCATGATTAGATGTGTCATTTGCATAGGTCAAGATCATGGCTCAAGGTTAAATGCTTGTCCAGGGCATATCTCCTATGTTTATGGATGCATTTCAAAATAATATGGCACAATTTTTTATATCCTAAGTAGGTATGCTGCTTGAATCAAATTTGCTGCTGTCATAGCACAGTTGGAATTTGCATCAGACTCCCAATCTTCAATCATGGTATGTCATGTCTTCGATCTTCGACAGAGGCACATTTCCTTTCTAACATTTGTCTCTCACCAATGGTTGGATAATTGTAAACCTAAGTGGGATAGCAGCTAGAGGCTAGGAAATAATGTAGTGGTAGTACTGGTGTGATGAATACCAGGAATCCATTGTTAGGTGCTCCAGTGACCGTGATATGACTGAAATACTGTTAAAGGTGATGTTAAACCCCATTCAATCAATCAATCCATGAAATGAGTTTTTTCATAGTCCTGAGGTCAAAATCATGACTCAAGGTCAACTTTTTGACAATCCCAACATTTTGTCCCTGGAAGACTCTCTAGTTAGTATAGCTTTAAATTATCTAAATTCATCCCATACAAATTTCCGTATTTGCAATGTCTTTTTCATTTTCAAACCAAGGCTTAAAAATGTTTTTAATAATGAGGAGAGAGAATTTTTTAACTGTTTACTTTATTATCACACTTTTTATACTTCAGGGAAAAATGTTAATTAAAATCATTTTTCCAAAGTTTTCATTTGTCTGCCATTTTAATTTTTTTAGAATAAATGCCTGTACTCAGTATCAATTGCTGTTCACATCAAATATTCTAACGTTACAATCTCAAAATAATTGAAATTTTAAATGATACCTATCAAATTTTGAGTAAATATTTTCATGAATACTAGCAAAAAAATAAATGAATTTGATATTTATAATTAACTACAGGCATTCAACTTGATTAAACCTATAGTTATGAAATAACTATAAAAACTTGTATTGCTTAATGTGTTAATTGAGAATTACTGTGTATAGAATTTAAAAATTTGCAAGAAAAGACTCAAGAAGAAAAGGCATGGATCATCACATGCTATGAAGCTTCATATTTACATTTTAGCTAATCAAAAGCATTATGAAGCAACCATCATTTTTCCCTTTTTAGCTTGACTATTAGAAGAATAGGGGGTTATACTAATCACCAATGTGTCTGCATCTGTGTCGGCGCAATGTTTGGGTTAAACCTTATATGCAAGTGTCGTATTTCAGTGCCTTCTAATGCTATTGCTCTGAAACTTTGCACATGCTTTTGTGGCAATAATATCAGCCTCTAGACACAGATTCAATACTCTTTCATTCTTTTTTCGTTGAATTTGAACCCTTTTTGGACCTAGAAATTCTTGGATAAACCTTGTGTGCAACTGTCATATATCTTCAATAAATCTCTTTCTGTCAATGCTATTGCATTGAAACTTTGCACATGTTTATGAGACAATATCAGCTTCTAGACAAAGATTCATTACTCAGACATTCAGTTTTAGGGAAATTTTAATCATTTTTGAATTTTTGGTTAAACCTTATATGCAATTGTCTTTATAATCGCTTTTTACCTATGCTTTTGCTCTGAAATTTTGCACAATTCTTTTTGGCCAGCATATCATCTTCTAGGCAAAGATTCATTACTCAGACATTTATTTAAATTGAATTTAAACCCTTTTTGGACTTAGAAATTTTTGTTTGATTTAAAATTTTAATTGAAGGATGTTTTATCTCTATTACCACCGATACATAGGTTTTATGCTTAATGTCGACATTGAATTGCTTTTACTATCCAACACTCAGAATAGTTGAGCGTTGCTGTCCTCTGACAGCTCTTGTTTGACAATTATTTTCAGATATAAAGATTTCTAGTGGGATTTCAAGGCGACTTCTTTACTAAAATAGAATCATAAGTCATTAATCTATATTTTTCAACTAAATATATTTAGACTCGGCCAAATTTGAAGAAGTTGGAAACAACACTTTCAAGTTGATAACATTTCAAAATCTTTGTTATATTGTAAAGAAAAAATTAAAAGGAATAACGAAATTGCTTATTATAACACATTACCACACAATTCCAATTTTAAACACACCTGGAGTAAAAAAGATAATTTCAAAAATATTGCAGAAAATGAAGAAATTGCTTATAACAAGCAATTTCTTCATTATCCACAATATTTTCTAAAATACAGAAAAAATGAAAATTCTATCAATTTGAAATTGTCGCATGTAACTTCTTTAAAATTTGACTAGTTCAAAATTTGTATAGTAATGGGTTAAGCAATTTCTTTATTTTTATACGCCCGTCAAAGACGGGACTTATTATGGGATCACCCGTGATGTCCGGGCGGTGTCCACTTCTTTGTCCGGAGTATAACTCTGTCACCATAAGTCCGATTGACTTTAAACTTGGCATTTATATTCTTCTCATCAATACGGAGTGCAGTGCGCAATAACCATAACTCTACCTGGCCTATTTTTTGAGTTATTGCCCTTTGTTGTTTTTCATAATTGAATCTTGTCCGGAGTATATCTCTAAAAGTATTATAGCTAGGATCATGAAACTTCATGGGTGTATAGATCTCACCAAGGGGGAGTGCAGTGCACAAGAACCATAACTCTACCTGGCCTATATTTTGAGTTATTGCCCTTTGTTGTTCTTCATACTTGAATCTTGTCCGGAGTATATCTCTAAAAGTATTATAGCTATGATCATGAAACTTCAAGGATGGATAGATCTCACCAAGGGGGAGTGCAGTGCACAAGAACTATAACTCTACCTGGCCTATTTTTTGAGTTATTGCCCTTTGTTTTTTTTCATAATTGAATCTTGTCTGGAGTATATCTCTAAAAGTATTTAAGCTAGGATCATGAAACTTCATCGGTGTATAGATCTCACCAAGGGGGAGTGCAATGCACAAGAACCATAACTCTACCTGGCCTATTTTTTGAGTTATTGCCCTTTGTGGTTTTCCCATGAATCATGTCTGGAGTATATCTCTAAAAGTATAATAGCTAGAATCATGAAATTTCATGGATGGATAGAGCTCACCAAGTGGGAGTGCAGTGTACAAGAACCATAACTCTACCTAGCCTATTTTTTGAGTTATTGCCCTTTGCTGTTTTTCATATTTGAATCTTGTCCGGAGTATATCTCTCAAAGTATAATAGCTAGAACAATGAAATTTCATGGATGGATAGATCTCACCAAGTGGGAGTGCAGTGTACAAGAACCATAACTCTACCTAGCCTATTTTTTGAGTTATTGCCCTTTGTTGTTTTGATACTTGAATCTTGTCCAGAGTATATCTCTAAAAGTATCATAGCTAAGATCATGAAACTTCAAGGGTGTATAGATCTCACCAAGGGGGAGTGCAGTGCACAAGAACTATAACTCTACCTGGCCTATTTTTGAGTTATTGCCCTTTGTTTTTTTTCATACTTGAATCTTGTCCGGAGTATATCTCTAAAATGATAATAGCTAGAAACATGAAATTTCATGGATGGATAGAGCTCACCAAGTTGGAGTGCCGTGTACAAGAACCATGACTCTACCCAGCCTTTTTTTTTGAGTTATTGCCCTTTGTTGTTTTTCATACTTGAAATTCCTGGAGTATATCTCTAAAAGTATTATAGCTATGATCATGAAAGTTCATGGGTGTATAGATCTTACCAAGGGGGAGTGCAGTGCACAAGAACCATAACTCTACCTGGCCTATTTTTTGAGTTATTGCCCTTTGTTTTTTTTCATACTTGAATCTTGTCCAGAGTATATCTCTAAAAATATAATAGCTAGAATCATGTAATTTCATGGATGGATAGAGCTCACCAAGTGAGAGTGCAGTGTACAAGAACCATAACTATACCTGGCCTATTTTTTGAGTTATTGCCCTTTGTTGTTTTTCATACTTGAATCTTGTCCGGAGTATATCTCTAAAAGTATTATAGCTAGAATCATGAAACTTCATGGATGGATAGATCTCACCAAGGGGGAGTGCACCGGAGTATATCTCTAAAAGTATTATAGCTAGAATCATGAAACTTCATGGATGGATAGATCTCACCAAGGGGGAGTGCAGTGTACAAGAACCAAAACTCTACCTAGCATATATTTTGAATTATTGCCCTTTGTTGTTTTTCATACTTTGTTTGACAAAAAAAATCCGTTCAAAATAACCTCAGTTCTATTCAAACCCCCAGTTAATATTAAGCAGTGTGACGGGCGTATCTTGTGACAATTTGACACCTTGTTCATAATGTTTTCCCAAGCTGTTTCATTGAGTGGCATCAAGAAAGCATCAAGTTGGAAGTAAAAATAATGATTTGCTCTAATTAAATAGGAGCTGTTTGGGGCCATAGGAGCAGTGAAGAAAGTGAAGCTTGCCAAACCTGGGACAGCAGAAGTTCATTACGTGAAAAAGGAAGATGCACTCCAGGCACAACAAACTTACCATGAACGAGAACTGGATGGTAATAGTCCTTCTTTATTGACCCCTTTTCCACTTAATCCAACATTATTTATATGCTTCCAGAGAAAAAGCCATTAAAAACATTATGAATAGTGAAGAAATTACTTGAAATACGTTATTTCTTCATTATCCATGTTTTCTACCTCAAAAGACAAAGAAAATCATCAAATAAAGATTCTTGTTCATAAAATTGTTGAATTTTGACCAGTCTGAAATTTTGTCATCTGGGAACAAGTAACACCTCAAAAGACAAAATATGAGACTGGTTTGGACTGAAAGTGGTTGCAGATAAAAAATCATCAAAGAAAAGTTGACATGAATATTAAGTTAAAAAAGGTTACATGAATGGTTATGGTTAAACAATTCCCAACTCAAGAATGATTTTTGTCTGACCCTGTAGAAGATTAGGCTGATTTTGTGGAAAAACAAAGGTATTGCTACATGTTCTTTGCTTTGATGCTGTTGTGCAAAACCTTAGACATTTTTAGCTTGACTATTCTAAGAATAGGTGGCTATTCAAGCCACCGAGATGATGGTGTCAGCTTAATGTTTTGGTTAAACCTTATGTGGAAGTGTCATATCTCAGTATCAACTAATGCTTTTGCTTTGAAACTGCACCTTATGTGGGATAATCATAAACCTTAGTGGGATAGCAGCTGGAGGCTAGGAAAGGATGTAGTGGTAGTACTGGTGTGAAAAATACCAGGAATCATCATTAGGTATTCCAGCCGCCGTAATATGACTGAAATACTTTTAAAAGTGGTGTTGAACCAATTTCAATCAATCAATCAAGCACCTTATGTGTTGCACATATATCTTTAATAACCCTCTTTCCAATAATGCTATTGCTTTGAAACCTTGCACATGCTTTTCTGACATCATGTCTTCTAGACAAAGATTCATTATAATTACATTTATAATAGGGGAATTTTAGCCCTTTTTGAACATAAAAATTCTTGTTTAATCCCTAAAGGCAACTTTCATATATCTTTCTTAACTCTCTTTTACCAATGCTATTGCTTTGAAACTTTGCACATGTTTTTGTGACATTAATATAAGCCTCCAGACACAGATTCATTACTGTGCAATTCATTTTGGTGGAATTTTTCACCCTTTTTGGACTTAGAAATTCTTGGTTAAACCTTACGTTATATAACTTTATAAGTCTCTTTCTAGTAATGTTATTGCTTTGAAACTTTGCACAAATCTTTGTGACCATCATATCATCTTGTAGGCATAGATTCCTTTCTCAGACATTCATTTTAATGGTATTTTTAACCCTTTTTGGAATTCTTGTTTGACAAAATTTTAATTGAAAGATCTCTATTACTACTTAGGTACCAGCACTCAGCTATTGTTAGATTTGCTGTTAACCCAAACTATTATAGCCTTGTCGATGCCAAGGTTGAGGTCATCGGTGTGATTCAAACGTGAACATTTTGTAATATCTCTAGTATTACTGTAGGTACTTATGTGAACTTTGGAATATTTGTTCATTATCAAAACTGTATCCTATACTTTTAATTACCTGAAGGCAAAATTCAAGACTGCTTAAAATTCAAAGTGTTGCAGATGACAATTTCAAGACTGTGAATTTTCTGATTTTTTCAACTTAACCCATTCCAACACAGTTGAATTTTAGACTGGTCCAAATTGAAAGAAGCTGCAGACAACAATTTCAAGTTAATAGAATTTTGAATTTTTTTGTCATTTTGGGTAGAAAATATTGTGGATAATGAAGAAATTGCTTGATACAAGCAATTTCTTCATTTTCCACAATGTTTTCATAAGCTTTTTTCTTGAGGGGCGTAAAAAGGAGGGATTGAGTTGTAATGGGTTAATGGGTCGAAAACATTGTGGAAAATGAAAAATTTGCTTGTACCAAGCAATTTCTTCATATTAAACAATGTTTTCTCAATTGTTTTTCTTTAGGGTTGTCCAAAAATGCCATTGTCGGAATGGTTTAAGATATTCTCAGTGAATATTAGTAAGATTTATGTCAATTTTTCCCTAACTTAGATGTTTTATCTACAAAAAGCTAAGTACCAGGCGCCCATAGGCATTTCCTTATGATAGATATCTCTCTTATTTTTGAATATATACACTTAACCCATGTCATGCTGAATAATATTGTCTACAGAATTTCAATTAGAGATCAAAGGGCTGAAAACACTGGAATCACTAATATTTAGTTGATGTTTGTTTAGAAAATTTAACTTTTAAACAACTCTGGCTTAAAAGGGACAGGCAGGTGGTGCAGACTAATATCTTGGTCTAAATCTCCTGCCAAAACAAGAGTATTCCAGGTTCAGCATGACAAGAGTTAAGTGGGAAGCAGGTATAACCAATTTCACAAGGTTCTTTACCTCAAGAAGTTAAAGGACTTATGCTCTAACCGCTTAAGATTAGACCATTCCCACACAATGATGCTTTTCAACACCCCTTTTACAAAAGCTTTGGAAAATATCGTGAAAAATGAAGGAATTTACTTGTTACAAGCAATTTCTTTATTATCCACAATGTTTTCTAACCCAAAATACAAAGGGTTTTAAGATTTTTCAACTTAACATTGTAGTCTGCAACTTCTTTGAATTTTGACTGTTCTAAAATTTTCTTGTATAGTAATGGGTTAAAAAAATATCTCCCAAACTTGAATAAATAGCTTTATATTAGTAAAATTAGCAAAGGTTTAATGCATAGGTATTCTTACTGTATTACTATGATATTGGAATCTCGCAGTACTTACCAAAATGAAAGAAAAAAAACACATTTACTCATGTAAGCATATTGCAAAGCCCAGTAAAGTGAGTTAAAGATTTTCTTTCTTGAAAAAAGTTCCCGAAATTGCATCTCCATATATATTTTATAGGTCAACCCATGGTTGTTAAACTTGTTACACCAGCAACAGCCAAAGTGAAGGAACCTCCTGAAAAGCTGCCTCCATCTGTTAAACCACTGGCTACAGGGCCTCTTAAGTAAGATTTTACTGAATTTCCTTATTATACCCCCCAAAACTATGTTTGGGGGGTATATCGGAGTCGTCTTGTCAGTCGGTCCGTCCGTCTGTAGCTTTTTCGTGTCCACTCAATTTCTTGGCAACTATAGGAAGGATTTTATTAAAAATTCACTGATATAATCAGTATCAAGCAGAGATGTGCATATTTTATTTTGGTTATGGTCCATTGATTTTTGACGGAGGAGTCTGATCTTGGTCTACACCACCTGCCTGTGTCTTTTCAGCTAGGGTTGTTATATGATAATTTTTTCAAAATCGATATTAGTCAAAATAAGTTTTTTCAGTGCTTTCAGCCATTTGATTTAAATGCAATTCCTTAGAGGATTTATAAGTCAGCATCACAAGGGTTGAGATGAGCTTTTGTTGTTATGTGACTGTCTTGAGTTGTGAGAAACATGTAGTCATTAATTAACTTGTAGTTTCTGCTCAATTAATGTAAAAATGAGTCAAAAAGTTCTGTGCATTGAAATCTTAGACAGGCTTGAAATTGGGTCTCTTAGGGTCAAAAACTGGGTCACTAGGTCAGTTTTCAGAAAAATCTTGTTGAAGCCATATTTTTATTTCAACGAACGTGAAAATTGGTAAAATGATTGCCTTGGTTTAATCTTAAACCCATTCGAAATGGGGGACAGAAAAAGTAGGTCAATTCTGAGGAAAAACCTCTTAGACACTCTAGAGGCCATAGAATAAAACTCAGCAGACCTGACACTAGTCAGAATGTTTGTCTCTGACAAGATCAAAATTTGGTCAATTAGGTTCATTGAGGATGTCACCAAGGCAATTCTTACAACAACCTTGATTGACTGAAAATTCAAAATTGATCTAAATGTAAGTCGTGGTGAAATCTGTGACAAGTACAAAATTGGGTCACTTCAAGTGAAAAAAAAACTAGATCACTATGTTAATTCTTAGAGAAATATTGTAGACACTTTCTCTTGTAGACACTCTACAGGCCAAACCTTTTTCTCAATGATATAGAATTGGTCTTATCATTGTCCTTATTAACCCTTTCCTGTTCAATTCCTGGTCTTCACGTCCCCGTGATTTTATTATTGAGAAAAAATTGTAGAAAAAGAAGAAATTGCCTGTAATGAGCAATTTCTTCTTATTCTACATAATTTTCTACCATATTTAATGGTTATTTTTCAATTTAAATGCATTTCAAGTTTTTGTCTGTTGGACAGGTCTAAAATTTCGCAAAAAAAGGAAAAGGTTAGAAAAAAAGGTCAATATGAGTCAAAAACTAGGTTAGTTCTTTAAATAAATCCTTTGAATAACTTCAGAGGTCATAATTTATGCTCATTCATTCTGAAAACTGTTTAACTAAACTTTGGATTAGTTGGAAAATGGGTCACTTGACTGCTGAGAGAATTCATGTTAACCCTTTCCAGTTCAATCCCTGGTTTTTACATCACTGTAAATTTTTTTATGGAGAAAACATTGTAGAAAAAGAAGAAATTGTTTGTAACAAGCAATTTCTTCTTTTCCACATTTTTTTCTACCCTATCTAATGGTTATTTTTCAATTTAAATCCATTTCAAGTTTTTGTCTGCAAAACCTTTTAGTCTGGACAGGTCTAAAATTTCGCAAAACAGGAATAGATTAAACTAAGTTAAAAGATGTGTCTTGGAAAATATTAAAGGCTAATATGATGAAAACGTTTCTATTTTGAAGATTTTTGGGTTGTTATAATTGTTAATTCAAGTTAGATATAATTCTTCGATTAACTGACAGAGTTGTCCTAGATCCAAGGTCTGCTAAATAAAGTCTGACAGAATTCTCTGATGATCCCTTTTTGCATGAATGGTGAATTGCTGACTCCGCCCACTGACTATGACACACAGTTCCACTTCTATATTAAATGGAATTACTTTGCAAAATTTATGTCCAGTAACATGTAATAAAAAGGTAAAATGGTTAGATGGCAACCTACATAGTTGTAGTTACTATGTCTAAGTTGGCTAACCAACAAAAAACGCTTCTTGTAAATGCTGGCAAATGAGGGAGTTCAAAGTTCACTTCCGTTCTAAATGAATGGTTTGATTGGTTGATTGATTGTTTTACCAACAGCTGCAAGTAGTCAATTATATGCTTTATTTTCCCTAAATTTTCCAGGTAATGTTAGATGGAATAAATTAGATCCATATGGAGAACATGGTTAAAAGAGGAGTTGATATTCATAAGCAGTATCTCCTTTACCACAATTATAATAAATAATAAAGGTTTCGAGGAATCACATTGTCTGACCGCAAAACATGAAAAATTCTAATTATACTTTTACTTGTTACCTTAAACAACAAACAACAAAAAACTATACCCTAATAGAAACCAGTCATCAGTTAACACTTTATTGTTTTACAAAATCTTTGGCTTGTCCAAATTCAAGGGCTAGCAGACAATATTATAAAAGTATAATTCAAAAAGAAACCACCCTCTACAATAGAAAATCATTGTTGGAAAAGAAGAAATTGCTTGTGACAAGCAATTTCTTCTTTTTCAACAACGTTTTCTCAAGGGCAAGGACATAAAAAATCAGGGTTTGTACAGGAAATATGCAAGGATGTAGCAAGTTTCTTTTGATTTCAGATTGAGTAAGAAGCCAGCTGGGATGGCAAAAGTGTCAGAGAAGAAAGGTGTTGATGTTGGAGTATTGCACAAGGCTTTGTTTAAAACTGGGTCGAGCAGTTCATCCAAACCTGTAACATTTACTGTAAATATTTAGACAGCATGGAAAGGAGTAGTCAAGACTCTTTGGATAAACATAAGTGCCCCAGATTATCTAACCTCTACCCAAAGGACTATCTTTTAGACTATTCAGAATTTAAAGAGGCCACAGACAACAAAACTAAGTTGGTTGAAATTAAAAAAACAAGGGCCATATGAGGTAGAAAATATTGTGAGAAAAAAGAAATTGCCTGTTACAATGTTTTCTAAAGCTGTATTTCTTTTGCACATAAAAATGTGGGGTTGTTTGGTGACAGGTTAAATGATATTGAATGAGAGGTCATGGAAGGCAATTTATGAAGAAGTCGTCTACAAATAGAAAAAAACGAGGCATAGCCAATTTCTGTTTGTTTAAGATGACTAGTTTTATGAATTCTGCATTTTCTGAGCAGAAATGTCAAATTCTGCTTATTATATGACCTTTACATTTTGCAATGAATCAATGAAAATTGTTGAAATTTGGGTTCATTCAAGGGTTGGGTTCATTACTGGTATCTTACTGAACAAGTAGTTGCAATTGTGTACCCTCCATAAAGGCATTGATAGGTATTTGCAACACAAATTCTAGATGTCTCACAACATTCATTATCATAATCAATGATTGCCATTAACATTGTTAATTTGACTTGATATGGAAACCAGTAGAGCGGGAGAATGTGTACCTGGTGCGCTGCTGTCTAAATGTTACCCAGATGAAAAACAGGTGAAAATAGGGCTAGAAATCAGTGCACCCTATCTTTCAGTATGAGTAAATACTTAGTAGGGGACAAAACAGTGGTATAATCTTTGGTCAAGGTTAGTGTGCCTCTCCGAATATGACAAGATTCCAGTTAAAGTAACAGTATATATCCAGTGGCCTTGAGCTAGACTTTATTGTGTAATGCAAAAAGGCTTACAAACAGTTAGTGGGAAACCAATGTTGTATATTCAGCTTGAATCAAGCCGTATCTCAATATTATGGTCACCCTGCAACAATTCAAAGGCTGATTGTAGCTTATCAAATGTAAATAAATCATTAAGCCAAGCTCAACTTACAGGACTTTACGTCAAACTTTGTGTATATACAGGGCACTTAGTGTGTCTCTATCATTTGCCTTGTACAAAGTTAAAATCAATAGCAAACACATTACCAGATGGTAAAATTTTAGACTGGTACAAATTGAAAGAAGTTGCAGATGGCAATTTAAGGTTAATAAGATTTTGTAGGTTTTCGAACTTTATGAATAGAAAGCATTGTGGAAAATGAAGAAACTGCTTGTCACAAGTAATTTCTTCAATTTACAAAATGTTTTCCGATTTTTATGCCCCTGCATTGATAGATCGGGGGCATAATGTTTTACCGGTGTCCGTCTGTCTGTCTGTATGTCTGTCTGCAAAACTTAGCCTGCAAACTAAACATTTTCCTATAACTTCAACCCTGATTAAGTTACAATGCTAATATTGGGTATGTAGATAGGTCTCAACAAGTCGCAACTGGGGAAGGTCATTTCATCAAGGTCAAGGTCAAAATTTTTACCCTTTTCACTAAAACGTTACTCAAAAACTTAACCTGCCAACTTTACATTTTCCTACAACTTCATCCCTTTTTAAGTTACAATGCTTATATTTGGTATGTAGATAGGTCTTAACAAGACGCAACTGGGGAAGGTCATTTCATCAAGGTCAAGGTCAAAATTTTAACCCTTTTCCCTAAAACAAACGGAAAAAACTAATAAAAATCACCCGTTTCTAAAGAATTCCTGTTTCGGGGGCATGGTGTTTTACAATCACATCTTGTTTTTCTTGAGGGGCGTCAAAATGCATCAATGTGCAGGAATGGGCTAAACAACCAACTTTTACCAGAGGACAGCAGTTTAGACCTTAATATTGTAAATTTAAAAGTAGACCTCAATTCCAAGTGAAAATAGGCTACTCTCTGCCAAGACAGATGATTTCATGAAAAGTATTGTCTTAGGTGAGGAAATTGCTTGTGTTGTGACAAGCAATTTTCTCCTTTTACCACACTGCTTCTACCCTATCAAATGATTTCATTTCAATTTATGCTGACTTTGAATTATCATCTGCCTTCTTTTTTTAATTTTGATCAGTTTTAAAAGTTGTTTGCTGGTAACAGGTTATGATAAATGACATCATTGTTATATTTCTTTCAATTAGAGTATAGCTATAAAATGATTTCTTTTTGTTAAACTTGTGTCAAAGAAACACATATTTCATTATTAAATGAATACATCTAAATTACAGCTTGAGGTTGTTCTATTTTTGCTCGTCTGCAATTTTAGTTCACCTGAGCACAACATGCTCAAGGTGAGCTTTTGTGATCAACCTGTGTCTCTTGTGCATTGTCCTTTCTCTGTAACCATTTGGCCAATTGCATCCAAATTTGGCAGAAACATTCCTTGGTTGACCCTTTTCGAAACTTGGTTATGAAACTTATAAGTGAAAAATGCTTACCTGACTTGGAGAAATCACGAAATAATTCTTTAAAAATCTTTTCCCTAACCATGGGCAAGAATGTTGTGACTCTGTTCAAAGCTTGTTTGTGGAATTTTGATTAGTGAAAAAATGGGTGCAAGTCAGGTGGGTCTTATTAGGCATGGCATTAGGGGTAAGGCTTATCAGACTTGTTTGAAATAATGATATAAGACTGTAAAAATCTTGTCCTCCAAATATATAATATTTTTTGTTTTCTTTGAGGTATGAACCATAACTCTTTCCTGTTTTGCAAAAAAAGTTTTGCAGACGAAAAGTAAAAGTGGATTTAATTTTAAAAATAGCCATTCATTAGGTTAGAAAATATTGTGGAAATGGAAGAAATTGCCTTTTATCCCCCGCCGTTTTGGCGAAGGGGATATAGTAATGGTCTCCGTCCGTCATTCCGTCCTTCCGTCACTAAACTTGTCCGCAGAATATCTCTGAAAGTGTAATAGCTATTAACTTGAAACTTCATAGATGGATAGATCTCGTTTAGGAGAAGTGCAGTGCACATGAACCACAACTCTTGCTTGCATAATTTTGGAGTTATTGCCCTTTGTTGTTTTGAAGACTGAGATTTTGTCCTGAGCATATCTCTTAAAGTATAATAGCTATTATCGAACTCATTGAGAAGAAATGCAGTGCACAAGAAGCCTAAATCTAACTGGCTTCAGTTTACTATCAAGCTTTTACGGCGGGGGATGGCCATGTCCGACATGGCTCTTGTTACAAGAATTTTCTTCTTTTTCTAAAATGTTGACTCAATTATGAAACCATGTGGACGTAAACACCAGGGATTATACTGGAAAGGATTAAAGCTTACTCACACTGTATGAATACGCGAAGTGGATTCATACAATGGTATGATTAAGTTCCTCAATGAATACAAATGATATCTTCATTTCTTATAATTTAATGCTATCATACAAAACAAAAGCAAAATATATAAATAGTTTTGAGTAAAAATTTATAGATTAACTTTGTGGGCAAGTATACAGAATAGTTGCGTGCTCAAAGTTTTGTTCCTTGAAGTATAAAAAATCATTTCAGCAAGTCAAAACACTTGAATCTGGACAGTCGAAACTTGAATTAAATATTTGAAATTTTAAGATTTCAAACTTCTCACTACAAAGTTAATATGAGTGAATTTTCAAATATGAAGTTTAGTGCACACCTAGCAAAAAACGTATGACAATAGGTACAACCTAATATTGTAATGTATGGTGTATCGTTTTGGTCAAAAGTCCCCTCTAAGTCGTCTTAGCACAAAGAACGCGTGCAAGCGTAAATAATATAGGTAAACCCGTTCAATTTACGCGTGCGCGCATATATTTTGAAAGTGCACGCGTTAAATAACGCGTGCACTTTCAAAATATGAGCGTGCACGCGTTAAAAGTAAACACCTTCATATTTTGCGTGCACCTGTAATTTAGGCGTATGCGCACATTTAATACCCTTGAACGCTCAATGTTTATGCGCGTACGCCAAAATTTTGTGAGTGCACCTGTATTTATTATGCGTGCACTCGTTTATTTTAGCATGTACTACCTAAAGTGGACTTTTTACCCATTTCGTGCGCCATAGTAATGAGCAGAGCATGCAGATAAAACATACCCATTTAGAGAAAAGAATCCTCAATCCTAAGTGGGTCGACCTTTCTATATATAATTCCAAATAGTCACTTGCCTTTCTGGGGGTTTCAAAATTTGCATACCACGGCAAATTACTTTCCCTGAAACCGTTATAATACTCTCCCCTCCGCGAAGAATCGCTCCGAGTGAGTGATGGCCTGGTAGATCAGTTGGATAAATAACTCCGGTCTGACAGTCATCATACAATCTCTGCCACAAATTGTAACGAGCAGTGCTTATAGACAAAGCCAATCCATTCAGAGAAATGGAACCTCTACTTTTCCGTTTATTTATCGTCGCTACCGTAGCACATGCCCATATGAGCGACGCCCCCAGAAGACGGTTAGTTGTTACGGGGGATAGTGCAAGGATACAGGACGAAACTGCTGAGAGCTCCGCCTGGTCCTTTAACGTGCTTGATGGATAGTATCGTCACACGGGGCCTCGGTTTAACGTCTTTTCCGAAAGACAATAAGTTGTATTAGTTGATATGGTCAGTCCAGGGCTCGAACCCGTGATCTTGAGGTTTGAAGTCAAGTGCTTTGCCAACTGAGCTAATAGGACTGACCTCTACACTAAATCTTGTCTATATATAACTTTAAATAGTCACTTGGCTTTCTGGGGGTTTTACAATTTGCATACCACGAAAATTACCTCCCCTGAAGCCGTTACTAGATTAATATTATATGAAATGTTCAACTACTTTAAAGTGAATTGACCAACCAAAGAAAAAAACGGCCATTGATATCCATTTTGACTGGAAGTAAAATTTGAACTCCGACATTGGCCACCATATATGTGAAACATTTTGTTCGTTTAGGGCATGAAACGTCGTATCTATAGATTCAAACAGTTGTTACGACGTTTAGGTATCCAACCAACATTTTTACTTTTTGTTACACGCTACTTGCCATAAGGTTGCAAAATAACCCCGTTTAACATCTAAGCGGAACTTCCTGTAGGAGTCAATGGGCGGGTCCAATGGAGGAGTTGAGCGGGCCAGCGTTCGGCCAGTCATGCAACGGTGCGTAAGGATATGTGACCCGTGAGGCGAAACTGACCTCCCGGATATTCCATGAAACAAAGGCAAGTAACGAAGTCATATTTGGAAAAAAAATAATTACATAGAAAAGATAAAAGACTGTAGATTTAACAAATAACCAGACGGCAAAATTTACGACTGGTCCAAATTGAAAGGAGCTGAAGACGACAACTTAAAGCTTATGAAATATGGGATTTTTTTTTTTATCTTTTTGAGTAGAAAAAATTGTGGATATCGAAGAAAGTGCTTGTAACAAGCAGTTTCTTCATTTTTCAACAATGTTTTCCAAAGCCTTTTTTTCCTTGGGGGGAAAGCGTCATTGAATTGGAACGGGTTGAGAAATTGTCAAAAAAGACATGTATCAATTCTGATCAGCCTTAGAACATCCAAGTGGTCTCTTTTTCACATCTTTGCCCAATATTTTTTTGTACTCAATTGAGAATTTACTCAAATTTCGATTCAAAATTAAACATGTATATTACGTAAAATTCTAAGGTAAATGCGTGAAAAATGAAACATTATATTGGTAATTAAATTTTAATTTATAACACAAAATCTACAATTAACGTAAAAGTCAACAATTATTTAAACTTGAAGTTGGAGTAAATTCTCATGATAGTACGATTTTTTTTTTACTATCTCAGGCCCTGGTGATAAAAACTGTTGGTTTTCCATTTTATATTTTATTATTATTTTTTTTTTTTTTGGGGGGGGGGTTCGTTTGATTGTTTTTTTGTTGTTTTTTTTGTTGTTGTTTTTCTTTTCAAACGTTGACCATTTTTCAAACGTTGACCATTTTTTAAACTATCTGCTCGATATTCATCAGAATTGCTAAATATATAATTTATTTGTCATTTTCATATGTTGATTCACCCGATCGGATCTCGGCTGCCAATCAAAGAATTAATCGACCAATCAAATTATTCATTTCGACCGGAAGCGAACCCGATAGTTGTCAACATTTATATGATGCATTTTTGTTGGTTTTGCGACTTATTCCAGCTGTAGCTACGACGTTTAGGCTGTTAACCAATCATGTTATTGCTTATAAATTTTGCAAAATAACTCCATTTAATATCTGAATGGAACTTTCTGTCGGAGCTCAGTGGGCGTGGTCGGCTATCCGAAAATTTATTCTGGATCGTACTCGATTCTAAATATATGAAGTGAGTTTAACAGATTTGTAAATCCACAGATCGATTTCGTTTGATAGGAGGTCGCATAGTCAGATGTTATAAGCGAATTTATCAAGATACCGGGAAGAGGAGAAATTGCTTGTTATAAGCAGTTGATTTCTCGTTCTCTCACAATATTATCTATCCCATAACGTGACGGTATTTCTCAAATCTAAATTTTCTTTCAATTGTCATCTGCAACCTCTTTGAATTTGTAAGTGTCTGAAATATTGCCGTCTGGTTATAAGTTAATCTTGAGTTAACCTATTCCCACACAGTGACGCCTTTGGACGCCCCTCGAGAAAAAAAATTGGGAAAAAAAAACAATTTCTTCATTTTCCACATTTTTTTTTTTTTTTTTTTTACCTAGAATTTTAAAAAATCTAAAATAGATAAAAAAAAATAGACCTTATATTGTGGTCAGCAGGTCCTTTCAAATAGGACCAGACTAAAATTTTACTTTCTGACAATGAGTTAAAGTATTACAACGCTTTCTAAATAAACGGTAGGATAAGGAGGACGCAGACTATTGTTATCTGCTCATCGACCGAGAAATTCTGATAAATACCCGGTTAGCTTTAACCCATTTCGTTGGAAACTTTTAAACTCGTTCACGTATCTTTGTGTCGAAACACAGCCAGCATTTGTTTTATACGAAATGGAGATCAATTTTAAAGGAAAACGAGCCCTTGTGACGGGGGCTGGTAGAGGTAAGCTGTCTTTGTTTGAGTGACGCGTTACACTAAACGTGGCCTTCTAGAAATGCTTGAAGTATTAGCCAGTATAGACAGGAGGGAAACATTCCGCTTTTACGATTTAACTTACAATATGTCTCCAAAGAGGCAAGTTTATCTATTTCGTCAAATATTACAGTTTTATGCGATTGGGTGTCATTTTTATGCCTCCACCATGAAATGGCGACGGGCATATATAGTTGCATCTGTCCGTGTGAGAGTGCGTGCGTGTGCGGGGTGTCCAGTTCTTGTCCGGAGCATATTTCTTTTTAATTCAATCGAACGATTTCAAAATAATTTTACAGTGATGTTCTCCTTGACGAGTATAAGTGTCATGTGTTAAGTTCTATTGAACACTCCTAAGTTCAAGGTCAAAGCTGAAGGTCATGTGGCAAGCACTTAAGCAGCGATATCCATGTCTGTGACACATATCTAGTCATTTTTAGGAAGCATCGTGGTGAAGGAAAAACTTGCTAGAAACTTGCAAAAATATTGCACTAATTGAATGGTCATGCCGAACCCGGAAAACTCACGTTTTCTCTTGTATAGACAAAGATCGGCTTGCACATAAAGCAGTCTGATCCTAGTCTACACCACCTATTTGATCCTTTTAAGACCGAGTTGTTTATAAAATTCAATTTTGAGAAAATACATTTCACCACATCTCGTGCTTTCAACGCTTGCAGCCCTTTGAATTTGTGTATTTTTAAGATAAAAATTTTCTTCAACAGGGGTTAAGTTATCGTGTGTGGAATATATTCAAACATTTTGCAAGCGATTACAGCAAATTATTGAAGTGTCTATATTTTATGGATTTGTGCGTAGCCCTTGATTTCCTCTTCTCAAAATCAAGAAATCCAAACCCAATGTTTTTGCTTTATCATAATGTTTGTTCGATGTGCAGAGCTTTTGATTTCTTACGTTTGTTTACTACCGTGAATTGCAGAAGACGCGTACCTGTGTTTACACGCACGTGAGCTGTTTCGTAAATTTTCGGAATTACATGTATGTCATTACTTGAATAGTCTTATATCCTTCTGACAATCTTACACTTTTCATTAAGCTCGAGATAAAATAAAATGCGTAACAAAATTAATCGTAAGAAAGTCCTTGCTGTAACTATTATGTGAGAAAGAAAAATTCTTTGTTTGGAGAAAAGTCCGTTACTCTAACCATACTTGAATGTCGTGCAGAAGTTGTCGTAGTCTGTAAGATAGTCTCTTACACAAGCCGCACTTAAACGAGTCGCATAAGAGGTCTGCAGTCTGTAGGGATATCTTTACTCTTTACTCTATCTGTACTATAATGAGAAACAGAAAATATCATATTCTAAAGGGAAGTGTATTGCTCTATCCTTACTATAGTTTGACACAGAATGAATTATAGTCTGTAGCGAAGTCTATTGCTCTATATGTACTACAGTGTGACACAGTAGTAGTCGTAGTCTGTAGCGAAGTATATTACTCTATCTGTACTAAAGTGTGATACAGAAACAGTTGTAGTATGTAGCAAAGGCTAGTGCTCTATCTGCACTATAGTGTGACATAGAAGTTGTCATAGTCTGTAGAGAAGTCTATTGCTCTGTATGTACTATAGTGTGACACAGAATGAATTATAGTGTATGAACAGAAGTCTATTGCTCAATCTGTACTATAGTGTGACAAAGATGTTGTCGTAGTTTGTAGGGAAGTCTATTGTACAGAAGTAGCCATAGTCTGTAGCGAAGTCTATTGTCATATCTGAACTATATTGTGGCACAGAAGTAGTCATCGTCTGTAGGGAAGTCAATTGCCATATATGTACTGTAGTGTGACAGAAAAGTAGTAATAGTCTGTAGCGAAGTCTATTGCCATATCTGTACTATATTGAGACAAAGAAGTAGTCATAGTCTGTAGGGAAGGCTCCTGCTCTCTCTGTACTATAGTGTGAAATGGAATTAGTGGTAGTCTGT
Source organism: Fragum fragum (assembly GCA_946902895.1). Lineage (NCBI taxonomy): Eukaryota > Metazoa > Mollusca > Bivalvia > Cardiida > Cardiidae > Fragum > Fragum fragum. Next base: position 6,068,598 of record OX336365.1, read on the forward strand.
AGCGAAGTCTAATGCTTTATCTGTACTATAGTGTGATACAGAAGAAATAATAGTCTGAAGGGAAGTTTATTGCTCTATCTTTACTATAGTGTGACACAGAATGAGCTATAGTCTGTAGAGAAGTCGGAAAGAAGCCTATTTATCTATCTGTACTATAGCGTGAAACAGAATTAGTCGTAGTCTCTAGCGAAGGTTATTACTCAATCTGTACTATTGTGTACCATAATAGTTGTCATAGACTGTAGGGAAGTCTATGGCACAGTAGTAGTCATAGTCTGTAATGAAGTCTAAAGCCACATTTGTACTATAGTGTGATACAGAAGTAGTCGTAGTCTGTAGCGAAGGCATTTTGCTCAATCTGTACTATAGTGTAACATAGAAGTTGTCATAGTCTGTTAAGAAATCTATGATACAGAAGTAGTCATAGTCTGTAGCGAAGTCTATTGCTCTATCTGTACTTAAGTGTGACACAGAAGAAGTCATAGTCTGTTTGGAAGTTTATTGTTCTATCTGTACTATAGTGTGATACAGAAGTAGTAGTAGTTTGTATTTAAGTCTATTGCTCTAGCATAAAATAAGGCAGAGATGTCTCATTCCGTAGGGAAGTCTGTTGCTCTATCTGTATCAAATATTGCGTAAAAGTAGCCGTAGTCTGTGAGTATTCCCTTTGTTCTCTCTGTATCATAGGTCGAGCCAATAATAATCCTACTTGGTCTTCCTTGCATTTACATGTCTTTCATACTCGTTATGCAAGTACAGGGAAGGCCAAGCTCATAATTTCGGTTTACTAAATTGTGGTACAAAATAGCCGTACGTGATATTTCTTAAGTTCACAATTATTTCATAATTCAGGTATAGGCAAATCCATTGCTCTAGCTATACTTAAATGTGGCGCAGAAGTTGTCGTATGTGATCGACTCGAAGAAGACCTAAAGAAGTTCAAAGAAGAGGTAATTATGTGTTTTCCCTAAATGGGCTTAACTAGTATTTCCCTATTATAAATTTTCTATTAATAGAATTTGGGAGTCTTAATGTCATAACCTTTCCATTTGATAAATTGTTAATCTTATTTTTCAAATTGTTCAATACTGCGTTTCTCCAGCATCAAAGAACCTAAAAAAAAACATTCCTGGTACGCGTTTCTTAAAGTTTTTGTTATAAAAATGTATACTATAGATTGCTTAAAAGCTGGGAAAATTTTTCCAGTTAATCTTGAATAATAACCAAAAGTTGTCGATTTAAAAGAATGAACTATATGAAGGATCGATTCGATTGCATACAAAAATTATTGCACGATTCTCGGTAAATCGTATGTTATTGGAACACATTAGAATCGTCTTGTCGAGACGATTCTAATGTGTTCCAACAACATTCGATTTAGGTGTTAAATGGTTTAAGCCGTTACGAGAATGTCTTTATGGGAGCTTTTAATTTTGTAAAGGGAATTTTGATTGAAGTCCCAAGACATACGTCCATCATCAGTACTTTCAGTGCTTTGATTAAGGAAAGGTTTTTGTCAACTCCTAAAATGTTCTAATAACTAAGAAATTCTGATTTGAAATGAAAGGATTTTCAATGTTCTCTGATATGACTTTTTTCACGAAAAAACATTGTTTCTCATCAATTTGAACATATGTATCTCTCCAGGAACCGACCATTCAAACAGTGTGTGTGGATTTATCGGACTGGGATGCCACCAGAAAAGCCATACTGGGAATCGGACCAATACATCTACTAGTAAATAACGCTGGTGTGGCGGCTATTACACCCTTCTTTGATGTTACAAAAGAAGAACTCGATAGGTATTCTTCAATCCTTTATGTTTCTAATTGAAACAAGCTATAAGGCACCCAAACTAAAGAAAAGTACTCTTAGTGTTATATTAAACTGATGTCTTACAGAATTAGTCTCAATTAATCTAAGGGTAGTAACCTAGTCAAGTGTTGTATTACCCGTGTAGTATCAAAAATGTTCAGCGGGTTTATTTCACTCCCGCGCCGCGGGTATGTATGTTTGTTTATTTATCTTCGCTACTGTAGCATTTAACCATAGGAGCTACGATGCAAGAAGACGGTAAGTTGTTACGGGGGTTAGTGAAAGGATACAGAGCGAAATTGCTGAGAGCGCCGCCTGGTTATTTACCCTGTTAGATGAATAGCACCGTCACACGGGGACTCGCGAATTGATTGCTAATTTTAATGCCAAGTTTCAAGCAAATACCCTAAATACAGATCATAATTATCGAGATATATGTAACGACACCGAGATGACCAAAGCTCCTAGCCTTTATGTTTAAAAATATGCGTGCTTTAACCCTTTCCTGTATAAACCCGGGATTTTACGTCACTGTGATTTTAAACTTGAGAAAACATTGTGAGAAAAGGAGAAATTGCTTGTAACAAGCAATTTCTTCTTTTCCCACATTATTTTCTACCACATATGATGGTTTCATTTCAAATTGCATCCAATTTTCATTATCATTCGCAACCTATTTCAATTTGGATCTGTCTAAAATTTCAAATTACAGGAAAGGGTTAAAAATAATGATAAAAAAGGATACATGTCCTAACAATTCCTAACAATGTGTCTTTGGGACGGTTGATGGCATAATTACTGCTTCCACACCGATGTCGTCTTATATTAGAGGTACAAAGATAGAACATATTATGCAACTAATATTCAGAGAAGATTTTAATCGTGATGCACTTTTAGCAAACAAAGCGTTAGTTTTGATAGCTGAAGTGAATGCACAAAATTTTGAGGTCTTCCAAGAGTTCCACGAGTACAAACTGTCACTAGAGACTTAACCACTAAATCGATTGAATGCCTACGTCATAGAAAGTAGTTCTTATGTATTTCAGGAATGTTACAAACTCTGCATGCAAGTTCATCCCATAGGTATTTTCAGCTCACTTGAGTATATTGACGTTCAAAATGAGTTTGATCTGACTCTTCACTATGCACACTGCTTTGTATGGTAATAACAAGCAATTTTTTCAATGTCCACAATGTTTTCTATCCTTCAAGATTTTTTTCTGAATTTGAAACTTTCGTCCGCAACTTCTTTCCTTTTGAACCAGTCTAAGATTTTGTCATGTTGTAAATGGGTTAACTCCTGGGTTACTTAAATCTCGTTTTAACCTTTAACAAAGATTACTTAACACAACCATACTTTTTTAGATTATGATACTTTCAGTGCTTTGATTAAATATTTCAGAATTTTCAGTGTCAACTTTCAAGCGATAGTGAACATATCTCAGGTTGGTTTAGTCCTTTCTTTTTTATTATCTTTTTTTTTTTTTTTTTTGTTACGCTAGGAATAGCTTCTGTATTGTATGTCGTATTGTATTCTGTATGTCGTCGTATTGTAGCTTACATGTCGTCATATTGCCGCTGCTAATAAAAAAAAATGATTGACCGATCAAATCATTCGCTCAGTCCAGAGACATCATTTTTTTCTGCAATGACGGATCGTGTCTGTCAATCAAATGGATTGACGAATCAAATCGTTCATTTACACCAGAAGTTAACTTTGAACGCCAACCTCTACGTGAAGTATTTTTGTTGTCGTAGCTACAGCTTAATGTATTTAAGATGTAGTTAGGACGTTTAGATCACCAACCAACCAACCATATTACTTTTTGGTACATGTTAATGGCCAATAATTTTGCGAAACAATGCCGTTTAACATGAGTCGAACTTTCTGTTGGAGATGAGTGTGCGTGGTAGGTGATCCGTCGCTTTGAATCACAGCTTATTCACGCTGAAGTGACGACGTTCGGTTGCCCACCAACGGTTTTCGTTTTGTGTTATCCTATAGGAAATTACTACAATCACATACTGCAAACTTTTTGCCGTCTGATAACACTGTCGCAGTGAAGCGATCTATTCAACAAATTCTGTCCTAACTTTCGTATTATCGACTATTTGTACTTCTGTCGGGTAGTTGGGTAGTAGTCCGAGAAATAAAAGGCCTTTATTATTATATATTTATTCATTTATTTTGTATCTATAATTATTTCAAGTAAAATGTATGCATTCTACAGAAACAAAATCGGGCGTCGTATCTATTAAATCATCATTAATTTGATTTACTTATCTGTTTACCAATTTACTATTTATCGATTTTTTTTTCTTATTCATTGATTTCTCATCGATAAATTATTTCTTTTTCTCCTTTTTTTCTCGCAATCTAAATATATGAATTTAAAGTAAGAAAATGGGTCTTTTGACAATACAGGTGATCTTTTATAGATAACTCGTTTCCCCTTTCCTGTACAATTCCTGGTTTTACGTCCCTGTGATATTATACGTGAGAATACATTATGGAAACGTTTCTTCTTTTTCCACAATATTTTCTATCATATAGGATGGTGACTTTTTTAATCATGCTTGCTTCATAATATCGTCTGCTACCCCTTTGAATTTTGATTCTAAAATCTAAAATTTTGAAAAAAAAAAAAAAAACAGTAAAAAGTTAATCTGATTAACACACACACATATTTTGTAAGGCATCTGTGTTGTAGGTAGTTGCCAAAGGTATGGTAGATCGAGGTAAAGGAGGGTCTATAGTCAACATCACCAGTATGACAACACAGGTGGCCTTCCCAGAACACACTTCGTACTGCTCGTCAAAGGGGGCCGCGGACTCCCTTACAAGAGTTATGGCCCTTGAACTTGGACCACATCAGGTAATTGACAGACCGCGACTGCCAAACGAAAAATTGATTGCCCGATCATAGCCATCACTTATATTGGGCGTTAATGTTTAATATATTATTACAAGAACACTCTGTCTTTGAGACAGAGTGTTCTTGTAATATTATAGTTTACATTAATTCACTGTGAAATATTACGTTTAGAAGAAGTTAATGTTTAAATCCAATATTTTGGGCAATCATTTCTCTTGGTTAGGGGACTTAACCAATTACCAAACTACATAATTTAAGATTGGGCCATCTTTTAAACGGTTGCAGACAATTTAAACTTTATCAAATGTCGTAAGGTTTTGTTGTCGCTGTTCTTGTTTTGTTTTTAAATACTATTTTCTTGTGGAGCATCAAAAACAGGAATCGTATTTAATGTAGGAACTAAAGCTTAATTTATCAAGAGATTAACCCTTTTGTTTACTGCGTGTGTGTATATCCGTTTACTCAGTATTTATCGTCGTTACCGTAGCACATGCCCATGTGAGCGACGCCCCAAGAATACGGTTAGTTATTACGGGGGAAAGTGCAAGGATTCAGGACGAAACTGCTGAGAGCTCCGCCTGGTTCTTTAACGTGCTCGGTGGATAGCATCGTCACAAGGGGCCTCGGTTTATCGTCTCATCCGAGAGACAATTAGTTTGTTAGTTTATATGGTCAGCCCAGGCCTCGGACCCATGATCTTGGGGCTTAAAGTAAAGTGCTCTACAAACTGAGCTAATCGGGCTGACATTGTTTACTGCACCTGACCATACATTATTTATACTATCGTCCTTTGGTACCCCAGTTCAACAGGCTTCTCGGGGGTTAGTGGGCGTGACAAGCGATCAATGAATTGATTAATAATTAGCCACGCCCACTCCGACAAGACACTTCGTTTGACACAAAATATCACTATGTTGGTCGCGGAGGATAAAATATAGTTTCTGTTCTGCGATACAAACACCGTAACAACAGCTTGAATAAGATGTATTTACGGCGTTTCGGTCGCCCACATGCGAAATGATTTTGCTAATGAGTTGGAAAAAGACATAGTGACATTGAACGGAAGAAAGGACTGATTGGTTTGACTTTTAACTGTTCAATTCTAAATTGATTAGTTCACATTAAGCAAGTTAGCTCACTCTATAAAAACGACCTCCGGTTTCGAATTCGAATACTGAGGTCATTGCGAATTTTAATAATTGTAATTTAAACAGTACAGTTCGTATGAGAAAACACGTTCACCTGGTGGCGCTATTGAGTCCCTTGCCAATTTCACACAATGACGCTTTTTGACGCCCCAAAGAAAAAAAACATTTTGGGAAAACATTGTGTAAAATGAGAAAATGCCTGTAACAAGGAATTTCTACATTTTCCACAATATTTTCCATCCAGAAAATTGAAAAAAAAACACTAAAATTTCATAAACTTTAGATTGTCGTCTGCAACTCCTTTCAATTTAGACAAGTCTAAAATTCGGCCGTCTGGTAATAGGTTTTAAGCATTGCGATGAGAGAAAGAAATGCTGCCGACAAGCATTATAGCTGTTTAGCTAGGATGTTTACTGTACTGTGAAACTTTCTGGAGAACTCGTTTATTTGTCAATAATTAAAATTTATCTTTGTCTATTAATCATTTTGATTCTGCCGTTGTTGTTATACTAGTAGATGTTGTTGTTCCATTAGCTACGATACTATTTTAACATTTTGTGCATGAAATATATCCACTGTGAAACTTTATAGACAATTTGTTTATTTTTCAATAATTACAATTTATCTTTGTCTGTCAATCATTTTTATTGTGGCGTTGTTGTTGTTCCATGAGCACGATACTATCTTAACATTTTTCTCATAAAATATATTCATGAAATTTCACTCAATACTAGTTGAATATTTCCTTGTTGTACTTGATGGCATTCAATTAAAAGAAATAAGGATTTTTTTCTTTTTTTTCTTTGAGTTATGAACTTAGAAACTTATTCACACTAATGTTCGAATCTGCTTCGCGTATTCATTCAGTGTGATTTAGGTTTTTAGATTCATACCCCAATGAAAACTAATACAATCTCATCATCTATTAAATATTACGAAATCCTTAAAGCGGCATCCGACACTTTCTTTAATACGAAAATTATTCAAATCGTTTCGTAATTACGTAATTTGCATATTCAAAAATGTATGGAATGTGACTTTATTGCTTCTGTGAAATATGGATGTTTAGGCGTTTAAATATATTTTTTCACAGATCAAGAATTTTTCATAAATATATCAATATCCTGTCTTTCTCTATTAGATAAGAGTAAATGCAGTTCATCCCACTATAGTTATGACCGAGATGGGTAAACGTGCCTGGGAAGATCCCAACAAACATATGAAATATCTCGTCCGAACACCTATTGGACATTTTGCTGGTAAGATTTATTTCTAGTTGGAGAATAAAAAAATCACCTTCATTATCTTGTCCAATTTTTCACTTAAGAGATGAATAGAATATTTTTTGTTTTCCTGGAGGTATGAACCGAAAAACTAATCACACTTATGTATGAATCCGCTTTAAGTGTGATTAGGTTTTTCGGTTCATACCTCAATGAAAACAAAAAATATTGTCTCCATTTCTTATAATTTAATAGCATCGAGCGATAAAAACAAAAGCTTTACAAATTTTGATACCTATTTGTATCGGACTATTTTTTGCGGAAGCTTACAAAATCGCTACGTGCTCAAAATTTTGTATATGGAGTTATGAATAATTTTTTTTGATCAATCAGAACGGCCGATTATGATAGAATAAACTGAAAATTAAATTATGTATTTTTGAATAGCAAGATTATCAAGTGTGTATGGTATATATGTCTATATTGGGTAAACTCTGTATGCGACCTTCGTGAGAATGCACACATTTATTCTCTTCATTTGGAATCGCATTTTTTATCTTGCAAAACAAAATGAGGCCCTGATTCTTTTAACAAAAAGAAAAATAAGAGAAATACAGTGAAAAGTTACCTAAGATTCGGTCTCAAATTGAATGAATTTGAAACAAAGTTCAAAGAATCTTAAACACAGTATTTGTGAGTCGTGTTCATAGTGACCTCTTTTTCACAAACAAACTAACCTACCGTCTTTAGTGACTAATCATAAAAGATAATTGAAATTAACTTCCCTTTTAAGAGGCTCCCGTAATTATCTGCCAACATGTAACAAAAGGTTGAATTGACTGACCCTCAAAAAAAAGGGGGGGCGACAGGACACGAAAAAACATATCAGAATGCTCATTTTCTTCTGTACGGACGCTTCCAACCACTTGAAACGAGGAATAAATGTTCGCCAATAAAACAAAAATTTATGCTATCGGAGCAGATATCTTTTTGCATTATATATCTATAAGTATTTCAAGTAAAATATATATATTCCACACAGACAAATTTGGACGCCTCAGAAAAAAGAAATCCGTATCTAACAGTGTCAAATACGGTTCCATATAAGATAGTCTATGATGACGTCATTTTCATTCCATATATGACGTCATAATGCAAATAAACGTAATCAGAATTGTTTAGGCGAAGGGAAATACTTGTAGAAATACATATTTTTATATCATTTCATCAAATTTATTCAATAAAAAATATGTATATATATAATAAATGGAATATTGCGTAGTGATTTCGATACAAACGTCTTGTATTTGCTTCGGTCTTGTGAAATAAAAAAAAATCGCAGGTCATTGGTAATGCAAGATATTGTATCTCTATTGTAACATAATATTCCCTGTGTATCTTTGTAAAAATAATTTTCCTTTTTAGATTGTTTTTCTATATCCAGCGCCCATAAGCCGAGAGTAAGAAACCCAGTGGCATTCTAGTTCTTGACCGAAAATTGTTCATCTATTTATTTCAGAACCAAAAGACGTTGCCGACGGTACGGTGTTTCTGCTAAGTGACATGGCAAAGATGATCAACGGGACGGTCTTACATATTGACGGGGGTTTAACATCAAACTGAAGATTTCCTATGAACAATAAAATTCACTATTCGTGAAACGTTTGTGTTTGGGCTTTCTTAACCCGTTGATGTGATATTTATTTTTGAGTGTTTCATATCCAATTCCAAATCACAAAATTTAAGACCGGTCAAAATGAAAAAAAAGTTGAAGATACCATTTTAAAGTATGTGTTACTTACCAAATGACTAGGGTATAGGATAAAAAAGTTCGCAGGAAAAGGAGAAATTACTGGTTACAAGAAATTTTACCCGACCAGTTTTCTAAACCTATATTTCTTGATACATAAAAAGGAAGGCATGAGTGGAAATTGATAAACCACTTCTGTATAATTTAATTTTTAGTTTCGTCTATCAAAAACGAGGGTTCTGATTGTTCGAAAAAAAAAAATTCATAACTCCATGAACAAAATTTTGAGCACGCAGCGATTTGTATGCTACTGCACAAAATAGTCCCATACAAAAAGGTATCAAAATTTGTAAAGCTTTTGTTTTTTTCGCTCAATGCTATTAAATTATAAGAAATGAAGAAAATATTTTTTTTGTTTTCAGGGAGGTATTAACCGAAAAACCTAATCACACAATGTATGAATCCGCTTCGCGTATTCATACAGTGTGATTAGGTTTTTCGGTTCATACCTCCCTGAAAACAAAAAAATATTCTCTTCGTCTCTTAATTAAACTATTACCAGACGACAAAAATTTAGACCGGTCTAAATCTAAAGAAATTGCAGCCGACAATTGAAAGTGTGCTAAATTCGGAAAATAAGTGTAAAAAAAGGCAAAAACATCAAGAGAACATGTTAAATGTTTTTGTAACAAGCAATATCTCCCTTTCAAGAACATTTTTTCTTACATTTCTTCGGGGCGTCAAAAAATAGGATTATTTTGTGAAAGGGAAAAACTCCATATTCTATCAAGAAAATCCTAGTATATCTTTCGAAATAAATTTTGAGTATTCAAAAAGAGTATCTAGAAATAATCAGTTAAAATATCAAAGGATCTACAGAATATATCTGTATACCTTTATCTAGCTTATCTCAATTTGAACTACATGTATGTTCCTTTTTTATCATGCTCCCGAAGGGTCTTATTATATTATGTCCCTGGTCGCCCGTCTGTCCGTCCGTTATCAATGGCTTTGGTGCGCAGCCCCGCATAATTTGATGTCTAGCTGTACAAGAGACAAAAAATTATTTGATCCCATAAGTGGTGCTCGAATAAATTGCCCTTGCAAAATACATGTAGCTTAAAATTGCAGTGTTCTAGTAAGTGCATCTATTTTAGCTTTTCTTCATCCTTTCAAAAGATTTTTCAACGCCCATTAACAATTTAGAATAATATATGGAAAATATGTATTTCACAAACAAGCCCCTTAGGGAGTACATGCGCGGCTCCGGAAAGCTCTTGAATATTTGCAGAAGATCCAACATTCTGATTTGTCGATACGAAAGGTCTTCAAGAATTATCGAAACTCGTGACTAGATAAATGACTGGTGGTTTTAAAAGACAGAAAGACATAATACGGACAAGTGATTTTAATTAAAAACACAGACAACACAAAAAATACATACAAAGGTTAACTCATAAATTAATCTCAAACGGCGTGAACATACAAAGACAGCAATGGAAATACTGGCTCAATACTTCAACAAAGATAATGATCTGGACTGTTCTTACTCCTTGATCAACACACACAAAAGATCTAGTAACATCTATTAAGCATAGGATTCAAAAGCGTAGTAAAGCATATTTTATCCAGAATTTCAAAAATATAAAGTTATGTTTATTATTGTTAAGAACCCTGAAAAGCTGATTTTGTTTTGCACAGATTTTTGTTAAAAAAAAAACTGTGAAATTCTAAATTTGGTTAATCTAGAATTTGATAACTATTTCAACTTGAATCTGTTGTCAAGGAATTAAGAATGGTTTAAATATGATTTGATTACGTCCAGAATTTAAAAAAAAGTTTAAAGCCGAATTTTCATTGCACTACAATGTCTTAGTATGGAAAGTGCAATACACTTGGAGCCCTATTGTCCTGTTGTATCAGATTGAATGTCGCCTGGTCACTCGTAAGTTAACTCCTTTACTTGGCACAATGGCGCCTCGAGATACCAGTGTTATGGAATCCTGGAAAATATCATTAAACAAACACTGTTTCAACCCTTTCCTGTTCAATCCCTGGTTTTTACGCCCCTTTGATTTTATAATTGAGAAAATATAACATAAAATGAAGGAATTGCTGGTAACAAGCAATTTATTCTTTTTCCGCAATACCTTCTACGCTAGTATTGGTTATTTTTCGTATTAAATCAATGTTCAATTCTCGTCAACAAACCTTAGATTTTGGACCGGTCTCAACTTTAGCAAAACGAGAAAGGTTTAAAGATGTTCCAAAATGAAATGTTCCAAATATACTAAACAAGTCAATTGAGGGATCGCTTGCCCCGCCCTCTGAACTCCAACTGAGAGTTCCACTTACACATTAAACGGTGTAAAAATTATTGCCAGTAACTTGTAAAAAAAGTAAGTTTACATTTTTGCGACATAAACGTTCAAGCCGCCATACCAATCATAACCCTTCATATGTCGGCAATTGTCGGAGTTCACGTTCACTTCCGGTCTAGTTGAATAATTTGGTTGGTCGATAGCTTCTTTGACAGTCGCAATCTACGAATTAACGCAAAACCAATTTGGCAGTTGTCATGGTTTGTGTCTGTTAACAGAAGTTTTCTCTTAAAATCGTTTTGTCGTAAACCGATGGATGAATTTCTACTTGATTTAACAGGGATAATTAGTGAGTTGCCTTTTATCAGGCTCCTTCTAGGAATCTTGATTGGATTGAAAAGAAACTGCTTTTATTGGCTAGGATAGAATCCATATACGCTTTCTTTAGTGAAAACATTGAAAAGTGTTTGCCTAAGAAACTACTTTGCGGATTTTATCCAAATCGTACTTGGTACTCCTTTCAGATTCAATCGAGAATATCTATAAGATGAAATGACTTTCAATGCTGGAGCTTATATATAAAGTCTTCTTCCATATTTCAATAAATTAAGGTCTATGGAGCGATACATACGTTCGAGTGCCTCTTGTTTGTAAAATTCGTAACTTCTGAGCACTTCAGATTGTGAATAAGACTATCTTATTAAATTATGTATTCCTTTGAGTCGAATACCATTTCAGAATAGTATATATCTGAAACCTACCTCTTCACGACATTTTCAATATTGTGTGTATTTGAATGCCACAAAAGTCTACGGAATTGAATTTCTGCTATTAGATAATTGAGTATTAGATTTAAATGCTATGCAAAACTTTTAGTGACTACTGTTATCGTAAGTACTCGGACATCATACTTCCTAAAGGTTTTAACCGATCAGTACTGTCTTTGTGTGCAGCGGTACCTTGGCATCTTTTTGCTAATGAATTGCGATTGAAATATCGTGTTTCAATCCATAATCGGAATCAATAGTAAGGCTGACTGACGTTCATGGCGTGACTGATTTAGCCAAGAGGGATTAACATGTGTTATTAAAGTCAGAAGTAAAACAGAGTATGAAACACGAACACGTGAGTTTCGTATAATTTCTGTAAATTTATTGTGAGAGGGTATACAAGTTTGGTTTTCATTAGACAATTAGGAAATGCAACATGAGTCTTAAAACTCTTTTTTGTCCCTAGTTAGTCTGACAGGATATCCTTTAAAAATGTGATTTTTAATCAGTATTTATCTAAAGAGAAGCAAGCATAAGGGGATTCGAAACTATAATGACAAAACCGTACCTCTGTATCCAAGGACTTGGAAAATATGAAGTTATGAAGAATGCGAGCAACAGCTAGTTTTATTTCCAAAATGGCGAACCTCTGACCTATACACATCCGGGGACCAGCGCCAAAAGGGAGATAACTATACTTGTGGATCTTCTCTTTATTCTCGGAAGAAAACCTGCAAATCACATTAAAGATGTACATTCAAAATTTGGTAGATTTTCAGGCTGCTATATAATATGACGTTCTTTTCCACATAAAACTGTACAGTAAGCTTCTCTCTTTTTTCCCCTGTATCTTAAAGACATGTTGCGTCTATTTATCAAGGCAAAATCTCGCAAAATGCTTAAACTATATTACTATATTTTGTCCCCTTTTATAGTATCAACAATTTTGTAGATCTATGGCCACTCTAAACCTTCCTCCGATAGAAAGTTCGACTAAGGTATTAAACGGCGTTATTTTGCTTATATTTTGACCAATAACATGTAACAAAAGGCGAATTGTTGGTTGGCGACCTAAACGCAATAACCAACAGAAATCCTTAAAAAAAAGTTCACTTCCGATCGAAATGTATAATTTGGTATATAGAGATTTTATTTATTGGCAACCGCGATCCATCAACTGTAAATATGATATTTCCATAGATACGATTTTAAACATAGGTCAATTTCTATTTGGTAACTTAAAGCACCGGCGATTTGGGATCTTTCAGTCGAGAACGGATCATCTAGAAATTGTGCAATGCAGATAATTGAACTTAAAAGTCTGGCCCAGTATAGGTGAACTAGACTTCTTATATTAGAAGTAAATAAAGGATGAGATGAATTGGCCATTCTTCAATTTTGAAAGTCTGCAGACAACGAAAAGTTTCGATCCTTGCCAGCCTATTGACATTTCTACCTGTTCCAATTTTGGTGACATTCTATACAGAATAACCTACCTTGAAGGATTAAATTGTTCTGGGTTATCCCAATACTCCTGATCACGATGAAGTTGCCAAACATTGGCCTGTACTGCCATACCGGCCGGGATTTTTACGCCCTTGTATATTTTTGTCGCGGCTGCTTGACGGGTTATTATTCTGTAATAAAAAAAAGTCTCTATTGTTTAACCTATTCCCAAACGATAAAAATTTAAACTAGTCTACATTGGAAGAGGTTTCAGACGATAAAAACTCAAAATTGAGGTCAACATGAGGTAGAAAACTTTGGGACAAAAGAATTTCTTCTTCCTCGAAATGTTTTCCAAAGCTATAGTTCTTGGTCAATATATAAAGAAGCTGCAGACGATCATTTCAAATTAATTGAATTAATTCTGGAAAGAAAAAATGTGGATAATGAAGAAATTGCTTCATACAATCGATTTCTCCATTTTCCACAATGTTTTTCAAAGCTTTTCTCTTGGGGGACGTAAAAAAGAGGGATTATGTGGGAAAGAGTTACATGTTTATACTGACAAGAAGAAAGAAGTCATAAATCCGCGTTGAATACTTTATGTTAGATTGTTTGAAGACCGTCAAAAAATAAAGTTTGGATTCGAAAAAAAAGGTACATTGTGGCTAAATAATGGAATTTCAGTCTGTGCACGATATTTAACCCATTCCCACACAGTGACGCTTTTGGACGCCTCTCAAGAAAAACAGTTGGCAAAACATTGTGTAAAATGAAGAAATTACTTTTAGAAAGCAATTTCTTCATTTAACACAATGTTTTCTACCCAGAAAGTTGTAAAATCTAAAATTTCATACACTTTAATTTGTCGTCTGCAGCTCCTTTCAATTTGGAACAGCCTAAAAAATTTTGCCGTCTGGTAAATGGTTGAAACAAATTTACGTGAACAAAAGACGCAGACACTTAAACATCCTGGGCAGCTTAATAGTGCATGAACATGAAGAATATTTATTGGCCTTCTTAAGAAGCATCAATGATAGCTAAAGAACGCATCATGTGGGATGATGTTAGTCTTTATTTTTAAGAAATTGACAGAAAGTTAAAGTTTTTGGTTTATAGTCTTTTTCTACGCCTTCCGTAATCAAACGACTTTACATTAAAACCCCCGATCATTGAATTATGAGTCGGCTGTTAACATACGGCGCCCATGGCAGCCACAGCGCATTGGCTATCAGCCCCCCATTTTACACCTGGGTGGAGAGGAGCAATGTGGGGTAAGTTTCTGCTCAGAAAAATTCCCACGGTCCGGGCGACGGTCCGGACGGGATTCGAACCCGGGACCCTCCGATCCTGAGTTCCGCGTCCTACCACTAGACCACGGAGTTGACAGATCGCTGGCCACGCCTACTGAGCCCCGACAAGAAATTTGCTTAGGTATTAGACGGCGTTATTTTGTAAAAAAAAATATAGCCATAAACATGTAATCAAAGTATTGAAAGTACTGTTAGCTATTAAAAGTTTTTGGTTTTATTACGAAATTTCTTTGTCATGCTGAAAAATGAGATTAAAACAACCCAGGATTTAGACTGGTTCGAATTTAAAGACGCTGTAGTTGACAATTTCAAGTTGGTGCAATTTAGAAAAAGCTATGCCTTGTAGAGTAGCAAAACATTTTGGACATTGAAGAAATTGCTTGTCCACAATGTTTTCCAAAGCTTTTTTCCTGGGATGTGTAAAAAGCGGGGTTGAATGGAGTTTTAGGCTACAGTTTGAATACAGTTTATAAATGTGGCCATAGGAGATGAATTTGCAGGAAGAGCTTGCAATATTCCTGAAATACACTTTTTATGCCGTAGATTTAGTGGTCAAGTCTCCAGTGGCAGTTTGCACTCATTAAACTCTGAGAAGACCTCAAAATTTGACTGTTAATGCTTTGGTAGCTATAAACGTCCATTCTGTATTCTATTTTCTTTTCTACGTCGGCCAATGACCCATTTAGTAAACAGGGCAGCGAGGATATACCATCACCACCAAGTTTGCTATTCTACCAAAATCAGTATTAACAATATCGCCATTTTATCAAATATATCCTGAAATTGATATCAAATCACTAGGATAAAAGTTGCTTCCCTTTAATCTCATTGTACGTACAGGTGTCGCTAATAGAGGTGGAAAACACGTTAATCTACCATATTTCAAACCGGCGTTTTTTGGTTGTTTGTTTTTTCTATTTGTGAAATACACTAATATATACGTGAATACTCACAATGACGCTGTTGGATACAGACGACAGACTTCATCAATTACCATATCAAAATAAGGTAATTTATTAACCAGCTCGTAAGTGACGTCACGTCCTTTAATGACGTCATCAATTTCTTCACAAAGTTTGTCTTGAACGTCATGGTGTGTGGCTAGTGTATGTGTGAGGTACGCTAAAACTGCCGACGTAGTCTCATAACCAGCCAATAGGAATGTTAGACTCTGGGCGACAATTTCTCTTTCTGTCATTGGCCTAGTCTGACTAGACGATTGTTTGGTTTTATCCATATTTGGAAAAGCCATCAGTTGCACTAGGTCTGTAGCTCCATTATGTGGCTGCAATTCGAAAGTTTTAAACATTATACATTATAATACAGGGATGATACATCGATAGGAAATACATGATCTGTTCTTTAGAAATTACTGCTTGAATGACGTTACTTTATGACGTTTGAAATTTCAAATGTTTTGATGACGTCAAAATAGCTCGATTATCGCTATGCTCCTCAAGAAAAAAACGTTTTGGTTGTTGCTTATTTTCCTACCTAAAATACAGTATTCAAAAAGTTCATAAACTAAATATGTCGTCTGCAACTTCTTTAGATTTAGATTAGTCTAAAATTGCGTCGTTAGGTAATGGTTTACTTACGAAAACAGTTGTGAATTTGCCAGTTTTTTGGATATTGACCTTTTTTTCCATTTTCAATCGGAATGATAGTTTAAATTTGAAAAAGAAATGAAAAATCCAAGTTTCTGACATCTAGAAACGTTTCCCTGGAAAGCGGATCAAATGAATTATATGTGTGAAAAATATAATAATATAAAAGCCTAAAATTTGTCATCTCTCTAAATTGACATGTATATATGGGTGTTTAATTAAACAGAAAGAAAATATCCCGAAAAAATCAATAAAATGTATTTTATAGTGTGTTTTCAAACCGAAAATCACTCAATGACTTTACAACTTAACCCACGATCACCGAGTTCGTAAGTCGTTTGTAAACAGATGGCGAGCAAGGGTACACTGGCTCATAACCCTTGCGTGTATCCGTTCGATCCCCGGTGGCGGCTGATATCCTTTCCGACACTTGTCTCTCACCAAAGGGTGGATAATCGTAAACCTAAGTGGGATAGCAGCTCGAGGCTAGGAAAGTATGTACTGGCAGTACTGGTGTGAGAAATACCAGGAATCCATTGTTAGGTGCTCCAGCATCCGCGATTTGACTAAAATACTGTTAAAAGTGGCGTTTAACCCCATTCAACCAATCAATCATTCAATTACGTGTATCCATTTATACACCTTGGTGAAAGGAGCACCTCAGAGTTATTTCTTGCTCAGAAAAATTCCCATTGCGCGGGCGGGATTCGAATCCCGGACCCTCTGGTCCCAATTCCTGTGTCTTACCCCTAGACCACGGACTCCACAAATAACATTACAAAAAAAACTATTTTGGATCAGACATCATAATTTTCAAGCGTTGATTAGTTTTGGTTTTTTCTCATGTTTTCTATCCTTTTTAGCCGTACTGTTTTAAGTTAACCTAGTCCTACACAATGTCACTTATTGACGCCCCAAAAGGACAAAAATGGAACACATTTTGTGAAATGATGAAATTGCTTGTTTCAAGCAATTTCTTCGTTTTCCACAATGTTTTTTTTTTTTTTTTACCCAGAAAGTTGAAAAATCTAAACTTTCACAAACATTGAAATTGTCGTTTGCAACTCCTTTGAATTTGGACCAGTCCAAAATTTTGTCATCTGGTAAAGGGTTTATTTTAAACAGTGTCAAAATATCGCAAATTCTTACCAAGTGGACCAGTCTACATTCTGTGTCGTCTTTTAACCAATTGACAAACAACAAAAATTGAGACTTGTAAAAATTGAAAGAGGTTAATTTTCTGTTGATGAAATTTTATAATTCTTTATCTTTTCGGGTAGAAAGCATTGTGGGTAATGAAGAAATTGCTTGTAACAAGCAATTTCTTCATTTTTCACAATGTTTTCTAAAGTCTTTTTTACTTATGAGGCGTATAAAAGTGTCTTTAGTACAATTAGCAACAAGTAATATTTTCTAATTCGTCGATTGAACTGTCTAACTTCATTACCCCGATTTCTTTACGGATCCTCAAAACTTCTCTCATCTGGTTACGAAGTCTAACAACTGGGTTCATACCAAACAAGAAAACGACGTTCTTCAGAGCAAATATGAAATAGGATAGGATCGGCATCAACACTGTAAAAAATGAATAAAACAATGTCATTTGAGTTTGGACATGAACCGTCTAAGAACCCCATCGCCAATCAAAGAACTATTGACCAATCAAATCGCTTATTTAGATTGAAAGTAGAATATTGACTTATTACACGTATGTAATACATTTTCGTTGGAGAGTGACGTTAACGTTGTAACTATAGCTTGGATAAGCTATACGACGTTACGACGTTTAGTTGCTCAACAGCGATTTGCTTTTTTCTTGGTATCTCAGTAACACTTTCTAACCTATTATGAGATGAAAAACCTGATGGACACAACGACCAACTGAAAATAATTTCAGTTTCGTTTATCAAGATTCAAACACTTTGATTGGCTGATTTTTTTCCTACTTCAATTGACAAAAGTTTGAGCTCGCAAGTATTTTGTATGCGTGCTTGCGCACACATAATATTAATACAATTCTACCAAAACTAGTAAAATATTTTCTTTGTTTTGCTTGATGGCATTTATAGGAAATGGAGAGAATATTTAAGTTTTCATTGAGGTGTATTTTAATTTCTAGTTTCGTCTATCAAGAACGAGCATTCTGATTGGTCGAAAAAAAAATATTCATAACTCCATGAACAAAGTTTTGAGCACGCAGCGATTTTGTATGCTTCCGCACAAAATATTCCCATACAAAAAGGTATCAAAATTTGTAAAGCTTTTGTGTTATTTTTCGCTCGATGCTATTAAATTATTAGAAATGAAGAGAATATTTTTTGTTTTCATGGAGGTATGAACCGAAAACCTAATCACACAATGTGTGAATCCGCTTAGCGTATTAATACCTCCATGAAAACAAAAAATATTCTCTTCATCGCTTAAATGCACATAAAAACTTAATCACACTAATGTATGAATCCGCTTCGCGTATTTATACAGTGTGATTAAGTTTTGGGTTCATACTTTGATGAAAACAAAAAAATATTCTAATTGTTTCTTATGTGCACTTACTGACTAGGGGTTGTATAAGAGTTTTCGAGAGCCCATCAAACAGCATTCGAATATTCTGCATGAATGGGTCTTTATCGTCACATTGAGCGTCCGTCTGTAGCCCGAATGCACAGCGACCAATAACGTCTAGAGTTAAACACTGGTACAAACTGGAAACATGAACCAAAATGAAAGATCAGACCAATAAAGACAACTTTGTCCAATGGTACTTCTTTTTTGTACAATTGATAGATCCTTTTTATATTAAAAGTAGCAAAATAACCTAGACATTCAATTAAATGACGTGAGTCTGGTTTATTCATCTAAAGAATTACATACGGTAGGCACTTTGTATATCTGCAGACGATGTTTTAATGAAGAAAAAAAAGTCGAATTGTTTTAGTTTGAATGAAGTGGCTTATCATACATTTTTTCAAATGCCTATAAATGATATTAATAAAAATCTGGCTGTCTAATACAACTCGACAGAAAAAATACCTATTCGGCGTGTACTAAAAACCGTATTCGTCGAGTACCGTTAAACACGGACTACTTTTTGTGTATTGGCGTTCGGGTTATTTCGGATAGTTATTATTTCTTAATCATTTAAGAGAATTTTCTTAATGTCATGTCCTAAAAGGTATATAATAAAAGGAATTACAACATACATAGGGAATATTACAACAGTGTTTTTTTTTTCTATTTGTTGTTATCGTGTTCTCGAAACGTGTGTAGGCATTTGTATTGGATTCGACCTTCGGTCTCATCCGATAACGAATACCTACACACGATTTTCAAGCACGATAAACACACTGTTGTAATATTCCCTATGTATTCTTAGAAAGAATTATTTGAGTTTCGGGGGTTTATTTTAAGATGAAACGAATAAAAGCTAGAAATATCCTTTAAAAATATGACGAACTGGTCGAATAGGTTGAAATAGTCGTAGTTACGATGTTTTCGTCATCCACAAACGAGGTGATCGCAGAATGTCGAAATGTTGGCACTATAATCAATATAACAAAAAAAACGTCGTTACGATTTGTTCTCATAAAGAATTATCCTAAAGTCATCGCTCAACCTAATATATAGAATTAAGTTCGCGCAATAACGAAAATGATAGGCTTTCTGGTTTAATTTACGAGTCTAGCAAGACTTATAACAACAACAACGTCAAAATAAATTGGTCGTTATAGCAACACAGAAAGAATTTATTTAAATAAAATAAAATCTACCACTTTGTAAACATACTTGTATACATCATAAGGTTTCTGTTGTTCACATTTCTCCATAGTATTAACAACCAGGCTATCGACACTCTCGTTAATAGTGGCGAACATATGACGGAGTTTACCGGAACTAAAGGCCGGAGTCAACATAGTCCGGCTACGCTTCCACTGGTCACCGTTCTCAAGGAATAAACCTAGAGCCTTTCTGGGTGCCAGCGGGAAGGGCTGAAAGAGAAATTTAGACTGTGAGCACCCTAAAACTCGCGACCACCTCTACTAAGCGAACATTATTGATATCTTCATTAAATTATTGTTTCTTATTAAGACATCATCACACTTATTAAAATATCACCGTAAAGATAAACTTATTTACAATAAGGTTTTCGAGAAAAAACAAAGAAAGAACCAAGAAAGAAAAAATGATAACAACACACAAATAAATGCGCACACAACTATGCCTTGCATTTGTGGACATGCGTAAACACAGTTTATATCTGGGCATATTTACTCATAAAAATGTAGAAATAATGCTACAGGATACTGAACATAAAAAGTTTTTGTTTTTTCATTTTTTGATTTTAGCTTAAACATTTTAATAATTTTCATATCAGTTCTTCTCCACACACAATTCCGCCGATAACTTAATCGGGGTAAAAAAGTCAATGGACCCACGTCTGGAAAAGACGGACGAAAAGTGTCTGTTGGACCGCTAATCACTGGAAAGACAAACGGGTAGGTATATGTTTGTTTTAACTACAGCACAGAAAAATAATTCAATCCAAATAAGGCAGTAAAAGAAATGACAACTTTCTGGGACGACTTACATAAGGGGATCCTTACAACGCCATAATGTAACGATACAATCGGTAATCAAAGATTTTGCCATTTATTTAATAATAGCAAATGAAAGGATAGACGGAAGATAGACTGTTCGAAAATGGCTACGTCCCACAAAACATTTGCCTGCTTATGCTTGCGTTTATTTAATCTTAACCCTTGTCATGCTAAATCCGGAATATTCCTGTTTTAGCAGGAGGTATAGAAAAGAACAGCCTGCACAAATATGCAGCCTGAACTTTGTCTGACGATCTGTTTGCGTTTTTTACGCAAGAGATGTTTAGAAGATAACTTTTAATTTTCATAATAATTATCAACTAACTATTAATGATTCCAGCTCTGTCAACCTTTTGATTTTTAATTTTTCTACTTGATTTTATTGGAGGTTGAAGGCATAGACAAGACAAGGAAGTCCGTTTGACTGTGAAACCGCAACAGAATTCCAAACATTGGCAGCATATTCCTTCTTACGGGTATACACACGTATTTTCCAATTAAGTATGAACTCTTTTCAAGCTGTTTTGAACTTTATTGGATATAATACAAGACCCTGACCTGATGGTTTGATTTTTTTATTATGACTCTTACGTTATTTCGGCTAAAATATCTGTTTAGAAATTCTAAAGCTTCAGCATTTTCTAATCATGATTTTAAAAAAAACTTATTTTTGAATCGATCGGATCTTTTGCATTTTCGGATATGTTTATGTACTATGGATTTACGAAACTACAAAATAATGAAAAGTCAATTACAGGCTTTAAATTATTCTTTAAATATCTCTTGTAACATTTAACATTTGTAATCTAACTTAAATGTAATGGGATCGAATTCCAATACTTCATATGTCTTAATAGAAAATATTTTTCACGCATTCAGATTTTAGAATTCAATGGTGTTAAATCTTATTTTTTGTTTCAGATAATAGAACATAGAATTGATGCCTACCCGAATTCAAAATATCTAACCTGCAAGCTGAAGTTAACTATTTAACATATTAAAAAAAGACATTAAAACGGTAAAAATGCATCGAGTTCACCGTTCCTGCAAGTACTCACCCATTCCCTCACAGTGGCAATTTTTGAGGGGGGAAATAGGAAAACATTGTGGAAAATGAAGAAATGAAGAAATTGCGTGCAATTTCTTTATTTTACACAATGTTTTGCCAAGGAAGTTGGAAAAACTAAAATTTCATTAACTTTAAATTGTCGTCTGCAACTTTTTTCAATTTGGACCTGTCTAAAATTTTACCGTCTGGTAGTGAGATAAAATCGTTTTGATCATTAGGTAATATAAAGAATATGCCTGTCAAGAAATTTGTATAGAGACAAGCCGACTTTAGTGGAGCCCAGAACAGTTAAATTCATTTTAAGCGAGTCATTGCCGTTCCAATGGTGGTCGCTTATTAACTCGTTCAGAGAACCACATCGCGTTAGACATGTAACCGAACATCTAGCAGTTTTTCTTAAAGGTTGACTCTCGTAGGAACAATATTTCTCATTAAAAGTAATCCTAAAATAGTCCTTAACCGATTCCAGCTCCGTGACGCTTTTAGACGCCCCAAGGAATAAAGCTTTGGAAAACATGGTGGAAAATGAAGAAATTGCTTGTTGCAAGCAATTTCTTCATTTTCCACCATGTTTTCAACCCAGAAAGTCGAAGAAATCCAAAATCTCATAAACATTGAATTGTCGTCTGCAACTTCTTTCAATTTTGCCGGTCTAAAATCTAGTTGAGTTAAATTGTTTGCAGACCCCTCTATAAATACTTTCAGAATAGGTCAAAAACCCACTTTGAGAAGCGATGCCGATCAGAAAACGTAAATTAATTCAAAATTCTTCAAAAATAATTCCCCTCTTATTGAAATTAATTTTGAGTAAACTTTTTTATTAAACTACTTTCAAGCATGAAAGAAATAACTCATATATATTTTTTATTAATGTTATTTTTCTACTGGGGGATTTGTTTTTGTTTTGTTTTGGGAAGTATTATTGTTGGTTTATTGTTTTTGTTCGTTTGTTTGTTGTTGCTTTATTATTGTATTGAAACTGTGTTGTGCTTTGGGTGAAGGGGATTTTCGTTCATATTTCATTTTGACAAAGTATAATGTTTAGAATGAATAACATACCTTTCTACTGCGAAAGTTTTCAAAATCTTTTACAAGGATATCCTTCAATATGTCGGGATCAGCAATAGCGAGTACAGGCGTCCACCCCTCATAGTATCTGTAAATTTATAAATGTGGCGGTCAAAATGTATTTTAAGATAATTTTCCATCCTTAACAAGATAGCGTATTAAAGATCAACCGGCGGGTCGCGTCTTTCAATCAAAGATCGATAGATCAATCAAAGCATACATCTTGACGGAAGTGAACTTTGAACTGCGACATCGGTAGATGTATATTTAAAGTTTGTTTTTGTTGTTATTGTTGCTGTTGTTTGAGGCTTTGGTTTTGTGTGTATGTGTGGCTGTGATTGGGGGTGTAACTTTAACTCATTCCCACTCGTCAATGGTCCAAATTCAAAAGAGTTGCAGACGACAATTTAAGATTAATGAAATTTTAGATTTTTCAAATTTCTGTGTAGAAATCATTGTGTAAAATGAAGAAATTGCTTGTAACAAGCAATTTCTTCATTTTACACAATGTTTTCCCAATTGCTTTTCCTGGGGGCGTTCAAAAGCGTCACTGTTTGATGTTGGGTTAAAGTCGTAACTGCAGTTTATTCAAGCTTTAGTTACTACGTTTAGGTCATTGAATAACCAATTTATTTTTTTCTTTATATTTTACTGACCATAAAGTTTGCAATATAACGCCCCTTAATATCTAAGTCTAACTTCAAGTCGGAGCTAAGTGAGTGGGCCCAGCGATTCGTCAATTAAGAGATTTTCGTAGGGAAAAGTGGGTGAAAATCTGACCAAGCATCTGTTAGCTCTTGTCATGCTTATCCCGGAATATTCCTGTTTATGCAGGGGGTATAGACAAAGATCCGCCTGCAGATGAGTGCAGGCTGTTCGTAGTCTATACCACCTGCTTGTAACTTTTAAGTGGCATTTATTTAAAAAATTAATTTGAAAAGAAACCCTAGTCCTCATAATGGCTTCCAGAGCTTTCGGCTTTATGATTTAAAAAAAAGATCTTGGAAACCGATTTTATTCAGCATGACAAGGAATGAATAAAACCAACAGACATAAAATTTGTGCATTTTTATAAATACAAATAATATTTTCAAAATTCTATTTCTTAAAAGAAGGACACATTTCCGTTAGATTCTGGACAAGTATTCAAGAATGGATTAACCCATTCCCACACAACAAAATTTTAGACCAGTCGAAATTCTAAGAAGTTGCAGACAACAATTTTAAGTTGATGAAATTTTTAAAAACTTGTTAGGCTAGAAAACATTGTGGATAATGAAGATATAATTTGTAATAAGTAATTTCTTTATTGTCCTCAATGTTTTCCAAAGCTTATATTTAAAAGCGTCATTGTGTGGGAATGGGTTAACGAGTGAGAACTTATCTGTGTGTGTATTAGATCCGTGAAAATATTTGTTTAAGAAAAAAAATCAGGTCCTTTCTTCAAAAACTGATGAAGACAGGGTTTGCTGTCTTTAGGTACACACAAAAAACTTATTACCCCGCAAGAACAAAAAAAGCGGATAAATATATTAAGTGTGATGAGGTTTTTATTGTTAAATCTCAATGAAAACATAGGAAAATTTTCTTATGAGTTAATTTCATAAAGGCATAAGACGCCATAATGAGACATTCGTCAGTTACAAAGATTTCCCCCGTTTTTATGTTGACTACTTTGTGCGCAAAGTACAAAACAATACAATTTTGATCTTTTTTTTCTTTTCTAGTATGAAACAACTATTTTTATTTAAGCATGGAACACGTGTTTTAGTGAATCAGAGTTTACATATCTTAATAGGCACAACTAATTTCAAATTGCTTTTCCTTTTCTAGTAAAACATATATTTCCACTGAATCGTCGCTTACCCAAAAACACGGCCATATCTCTCTCCCCAAGAAACCATAGCTTGTAGTTGTCCCTATAATTTAGAAAATAAATGTTATAATATCTGCTTTTATCAAAATCATGATCAGCATTATTACCATTCTCTCTATTATTAATATCATTATTATCATCATCATTATTATTACCGTTATTGGAATTAAATTCATATGCCCGAAGTATCCCTGAAAAGTAAATGAGCAGCACTGTATGGATACTCTGTACGTCAAAATGTTGGGTGCTTCCAAGATGGCGGACAGGATTTGTTTATAAGATACATCTCATTTATTTCTGGTCTAAAACCATTGAATATGTATTTTCATACAAAGTGTTGGATATCATCGTGAAGACATTTGGTTGGAGAACCAATGAGTATAACCCTTTTGAAATTATATAGTACAGTTTGTGAGTAGGCGATGTCTTTTATCAAATAAACATTTCTTTTTCAAATTTAAATAGCTATTAAGAGAAATGAACAAATTGACTATATTTAAGAGATGAAGAGAATATTTTTTGTTTTCATGGAGGTATGAACCGAAAAACCTAATCACACTGTATGAATACGCGAAGCGGATTCATACATTGTGTGATTAGGTTTTTCGGTTCATACCTCCATGAAAACAATAAATATTATCTTCATTTCTTATAATTTAATAGCATCGAGCGAAAAATGTAACAACTTAACAAATTTTGATACCTTTTTGTAGTGAACTATTTTGTGCGGAAGCATTCAAAATGGCTGCGTACTCAAAATTTTGTTCATGGAGGTATGAATTAAATTTTTCGACCAATCAGATCGCTAGTTTTTGATAGACGAAACTAACAATTAAATTATGTAACTTTAAAAAGATGAGAAATAGTATTTTTGTTTTCATTGAGGCATGAAATAAACAGACTTAGCACATTTATGTGATGAACTGCAGCTTTTTCATACAAAAGGCGATTAGGTTTTTTCTTTGCATAACAAATATATTCTCTTCAGTCCTTTAAATTGCAGAAAGATTTTAGAAAAATAGCAGTTTGGGACAGCTTTTCATCGAACTACTTTGTGCACATAAAACTCATCTCCGTTTTCATTTTATTTTTACAATTATTTACTTATATATTCATGTAGGTATGAAACGAATCTTCCAGGTAACCAGCATTCAGTAATTATGAAAGGCGAGACTAAGATTGATTATTCTGCTATAAAATCAAAATGTGACTCTTTTCACGGCCTTGCAATTTGAAGTTGGGAGCAACATTTGTTTAAAAGCGCGGATTAAATTATCTACTTGTAAAACTATGAATTTTATAAGCGTATATAAGTATATAAGTTTTTCACATGCAGCTGTCATCATGTAATACAAACGATTGCAAACCATTGTGGATATTTCAACCTATTCAGTTCATTATAAATAGGCGCTCGTACAAAAATCATATCGCACCCATATTATCATACAGTCGAAGTGACTAACATGTTGGTCAGTTTCGATCGTATATATTTTTTTAAATCTTTTACAAGATGTAGCCATCAGGTTTTAGAAATAATCCGAAAGTTAATTTTCTCCGTTCTATCAGAAGGAGAAACATGTTTCGTGTGGTGTTCAGCCCCCCCTTTCAATTATTCTTAATTACGTAATTTATATCAGGGTAAAGTTCACTTATTCGTTTAATTCTTTTGTATTGCCAGAACTACATGAAGGAATGGGAACTCAATTTTTGTTCGAGGAAATACCCACGTAATCACTGAACTATGCTGAAGTTCTCCTTAGACGAAATTTCGGCACAAAAATAAATGTAAAGGTAAAACGAAAATGAAAAGCAAATACACTGTATTTATGTCGATTATCAAATTTATGAGTATTTCTACAAAGTTACAAGAAATAATAAGCGGTTTGAGACTTTGTGCTTGAAGACTCTTGAATACAGAGAATTCAACAAAAATACGTTGTATTAATCATAACTCCATGTGTCTCTACTAGTTTATACTTGTATTACACAGGGTTCAGGTTTTGATACTTGAATTTTCTTGAATACAGAGATAGTGTATACGTAAATGTGTTATATCATCACTTGTCTCAGTATCTCTAGTAGATTACCAGATATAATACTGGGTTCTGGACCTAGTGTTTCCAGTCTCTTGAATATACAGATATACGTAGATCTATCTATATGTACGTGCAATATTACTTACATGTCACTGTTTCTTTATTAGATTGCCAGATATAATACTGGGTTCTGGTCCTGGTTTTTCTAGTGTCTTGAATACAGAGCTACTACGTAGATCTTAATATATGTACGTGTCATATTACTTACATGTCTCAGTATCTCTACTAGATTGCCTGATATAATACTGGGTTCTGGTCCTGGTATTTCCAGTCTCTTGAATACAGAGAAATGCCATCGAAGGTACCTAGAAAGTAAGACGAACTGTCGCTTAAAACGGAAAAAAATAACGAGAATCCAATTCCCAATGTTTATCACTCTTGACTTTTCACCGTCGCTCTCTTTCATCCGCGATATAGCATTCTTGTCTCTCACTCGCAAGTGGTGGGGTTTTTTTTGGGGGGGGGGGGCGTTGTTGTTATCGTTTTTCCGACGACGACCCAAATTTTGTTGTATGTAAATTCCAGTAACAAACCAATTTTCTTAAGATTCTCAGCGGATGATTTTGGGCGAAATGTTAGCGATTTCTTTGTTAATTTTCTCGAGAAAGCACATGTTTTACGATGTTTATCATTTGGCACAATAAACGAAGTTAGCATGGTTAGAACTCACCTGTTTACAAAGATTGAAAGTAGTCATAGCTAAATTTGTCATTTCAATGACTTGTATTCACTTAGATAAAACAAATTTGTTAAAGCATTTCTTGCAATTTCAATGATGTAGGACTTGGTTCGTTCATTCGACACGATACACACGTTGATGTCAACAGAAATAATTAACCCTTTCCTGTTTGCAAAATTACAGACCTGTCTAATTTTGCAGACGAAAATTTGAAGAGAATTTAATATGGAAAAATAAGCATTCAGTAGAGTAGAAAATACTGTGGAACAAGAAGAAAATGCTTGTTACAAGTAGTTTCTTCTTTGTCTACAATATTTTTCTCGATTATAAAAGCCCGGGCCGCAAAAATCAGGGAATGGTTAAAATTGTTTTGTGGAATATTGTACGACCAGCGCAGGCAGCCCGGGCCGCAAAAATCAGGAAATGGTTAAAATTGTTTTGTGGAATATTGTACGACCAGCGCGGGCTATCGTCGGAATAACAAGTTGCCGGAGGTTTGTTTGTTTGAACGGGGTTTTACGCCGCTTTCAACAATCTTTCAGTTATATCGCGGCGGTTGGAGCACCTAACACTGGAATCCTGGTATTTTTCACACCAGTACTACCATTACATCCTTTCCTAGCCTCCAGCTGCTATCCCACATAGGTCTACGCTTATCGACCCATTGGTGAGAGACAAATAGTCGGAAGGATGAGTGCCGCCGTAGGGGATCGAAACCGAGACCTGTAGATTGACAGTTCGACGCGCTACCAACTGCGTTATGATGGCGGCTGCCGTCGGAGGTACAAAATGATTTAATAAAGCCGTAGACACGACTTTTTAGTCGCACACTAAAGATTTGATATCGGGAATTATCAGTATAAATAAGAAGACCTTGAATATGAAACTTAAAAACCAGATTTGGCGGTCTCTCGTATGTTTGAAAGATCGCTGATCCCGAATAACTCCAACAGACTTAGATATTTAACAGAGTTATTTTGAAAAAAAATGTATAGTCAAACACGTAACAAAAAAGTAACGACAGCTTGAATAACAGAAACGCTCAAGGTTCCATATAAATTTCCGGTCCAAAGTAATTATCTGATTGGTCGATTGTATGTTATTGACACATGCGATCCGTTTGATTTACAGACACGCGCGTTTACGAAGTAGTCATGTTTCATCTGTTGAAAACAATGCCGTTGCTATTCCCTATGATAAATGCATAATTGTGCGGGACTGTATTTATCAATAAAATGATAGATCGTTGTAATAGTGTTTCTATTTACTTCCAAAGAAAGCGAGTTGGCTACCCTCATCCAAAACTCTTTTTCAGTGAGTTATTTCTAAATGGTTAGTGTGTATTTCCATTTATTTATCGTCGCTACCGTAGCACACGCCCATATGAGCAAAGCCCTTAGAAGACCGCTGGGGAAAGTGCAGGGTACGGGACGAAACTCCTGAGATCTCCGCCCATTTCCTTAAAGATCTCGATGGAAAGGACCGTCACACGGGGCCTTAGGTTAACGGCTCATACGAAGCATAATTAGTTTCTTTTTTTTGGGGGGGGGGGGGTCAGCCCGGGGATCGAACTCACAATCTCATAGTTTTAGGTCTAGTGTTCTTCCAACTTAACCGATATAGCTGAAAATGGTAAGTGAAGACACCTTCTGAGTTATAGTTACTCCCATTTTTTTCTTTTAGGTAATTAAGGTCGATTTAAATAATTTTGAAAAGTGCAATAATGAACTGCTTGCTTAATAAAGTTACTGTTCTGACTTTTAAGGTTTGATAGTAAAAATGCAATCATACCTATATGCCACGATTAAAGCAATTCCAATAAATATCACATACATTCTTTTATTTGGTTAATTTGCAGGGAATCTTGTTTTCAAAACCACTTTACATTTCACTTTGGTCAAGTGTATCAAACTCATGTTTTTTGTTCAGTCCTATTTCCATATATTTCGCAACTGCGCATATTAGAAAATAATGGTTGTCCAATTAGATTGCGTATTCACTTCGGGGCTGTGATAAAGGGATTGAAGTAAATACCTGTTTGGTTTACGTAATTTAGTTTGATATGGTATCAGATGTCCGTGAGATTAGCAAGTTTATTGGTTAAAGTAAATTTGATTGACACCGCATCAATTTCGCATTTAAGACGAATTGTCGCATCGGAGAATTTATTTCAGAACGATGAACTTTTGTGGTCAGCGCAAAACTTGTGGATTTCCTATAAAAATCTATTCTCCTACGGACCCCTCGATTAATCTTTATTCAATAGTCCATATATGGTAATCTAAGTTTTAGAATTAAATGGAAAACGTGTCATACAAAAAGGTCACTAACTCGAAACTTATTGACCCTGGACAGTAACAAGCTGATCGAATCTTTTCGCATTTACCGATTTTTAAAGTAAAATTGTCATTCTATATTACCTTGTGAAGCCTGAATGATCTCTGCTGGATTTCAGCTCTTGTTCATAAATTTGATTTACTGCATTCCTACATGGCCACCTTTCATGTGATTTAAGCCATTTTATAGTAGATTTATGTCAACATTTAAATAAAACAACATACAGCCAGTCAGTGGATTGAAGCCAGGACCTCGAGCTAATCACACCGCTTACATGCAATCTCTGGGCTCAGTCCATATTGACAAACGCTGAAAATATCACTCCAAAATTCAATTCAAACACCAACGTCTGAAGGCGACTTAAACGTCGTAAGTACAGCTTATTCCAACTGAAGTTACGAAATTTAGATCTCCTACAAACGACAAACGTTCCGAGCCATAACCTGAGTAAACTAACGTCGTTTGATTTCACAGTCAAGCTGCCTTGTCGGGGGTCAGTGGGCGTCGCCAGATCCGTTAACCCTTTCCTGTTTTGCATAATTTTAGACCCGTCCAAATTCAAAGGTTTTGCAGTTGAAAATTTGAAGAGGACTTAATTTGAAAAAATGACCATTTACCGGGATAGAAAATATTGTTGAAAAAGAAGAAATTGCTTCTTACAAGCAATTTCTTCTTTTTTCACAATGTTTTCTCAATCATAAAATCACGGTCGCGTAAAAACCAGGGATTAAACAGGAAAGGGTTAATGATTGTTTTCATATGCTTCAAAAGGTTGTAAAAATACAAACGAAAAATGGACCATAAAGTGAACGGGAAAATGTTCATGTGTATCTGATATGTACAAAATAATGACAGAAAACCGAAACCGTCATCTTGACATATCAATTGTTTGTTACCAAATATAGACCCTATCTCATTCAGGGGTTGCTTTAAGAGTCCGGCCTTCCGTAACACGTAGATAAGAACCGGGGCTATGGAGCTAATTTTGGTAACAAGGTTAGGATATCACCCCATTATAGAAACTCTTCACTGATTAGGGTCTTCATGGGTTATAAGTCAAGCTGTTTGTGTCCGCCATTTCTAAGTATTTTGGGTCAATGTCCGACAGTCTCCAAAGAAGGAATAGTCTTCGACCTAGATCGAATGTTCGAGAAACTATAACAATACCGTATATAAGATGTTCATTACCCCACTATATTTTTGCGAAAAAAAAAAACACTCACCGAAAAAGAAATCTAATGTCCTATGTTTTAGTTATGAAACCGCGTATATAAATATCGTTTTCCTGGTTATTCCTGTAGCAAGATATGTAATTCATAGAAATTTAAGTATAGCGAATTTAGAATTTGAAAATCTGTCTCTCTTTCTTTCTTTCTCTCTCTAATCTATCTCTCTACATATCTATCCCTCTATCTATCCACCCATCTCACTCTCTCTTTTATACATGTACAGACAATATATTATCTATAGTAATAATACTAATGATAATAATACCTTACCACCAACCCAATGTATACTAATGTGTACTCAAAATACTGACTTAACCAAACCTCTCAAAAAAGTCAAAACAAACGATTTAATACTTACACTGGCATTCCTTACAAAACCGAAACGCTATAAAACGCCGTTGACACCAGTGTTGAATTTTCTTTTTGGCCTTGTTAAGAGACAAAAGCAGACAGTAAAGTACAAAATAAATTTTTTCTTACTATTATAACATGAATTATAATATGAATTTTCTAAATCTACTTCTGAATGTCTGGTATAGAAGGAGTTTTGTGTATAAAAGATATAAAAGATGGCAACTTATTCATTATCGTGTCAAAAGCCTGGATTGAAATTAAGCAAAGCGGCATGAGTGACGTGAAGGGGCACCAAGTCGGGTATTCCTTGACCCTTTACCAGACATTAAAATTTAAGACTGGTCCAAAATGAAAGAAGTTGTTGGCAGCAATTAAAATTATATTCAAATTTAGAAAAATGTCACAAATATTAGAAATGATATTTGTCACAAACGATTTCTCCATTTCCAACAATGCTTTCAACAACTTTTTTTCTATTGTGCGTAAAAACGCGGAATGGAGTGGTTATGTGTGTATTTCCGTTTACTTATCGTCGCTACTGTAGCACATGTCCATATGAGCGACGCCCCAAGAAGACGGTTAGTTGTTACGGGGAACAGTGCAAGGATACAGGACAAAACTGCTTAGAGCTCCGTCTGGTTCTTTAACGTGCTCGTTGGATAGCAACGTCACACGGGGCCTCGGTAACGTCTCATTCGAAAGACAGATCGTTAGTTGATATGGTCATCCCAGAGCTCGAACCCGTGATCTTGAGGTTTGAAGTCAATTTTGGAGTACCAACTGAGCTATTAGGGCTAAATAGTGGTTATGTGTTAAGCATCCCCGTTTATACCATCCACTGCGAGAAGAACGAGGTTTAAAAGGTAAGTGCTCGGTTCATTATACTCTTGTTTTCTCTTTTCAGTCAATTAAGAATACAGAAAACAAATTCAACTGATATGGATGTTTGACGCTTGCCTGTTGAGTGCTTGACAATGACTTCAAAATTCGAAAAAAGGGGCAAAAGTCCAAATGAACTTAAAACTATCCGATCGCGATGGTCAATCAAGAAATCAGTCGACCAATTAAATCACACATTCAAGCTGTAGTTACGAAGTTTGGATCGTCAACCAACCATTCTACTTTTTTGTTACATACTGCTGGTTATATATAGATATTTTTTTCTTTAAATTAACGCCGTTTAAAATCGAACCTCTTGTCTGAGTCAATGGGCGTGACAAACCGAGTTAGTGGGCGGCGCAAGTGAATGGTTAATGACATTGTACATCTAGTATAGACTGTATAGAGGTAGTATAGACTGCTTTCTGATAGTAAAACTCCGTGTAAAAACCTCTGTTAATAACAACTTCTCACACAATCCTGGTTTTTTTTTTTGTTGTTGTTGTTTTTTTACGTCCCTCAATTTTGAATTTGAACCAGTCTAAAATTCTGTGTTTTAATAATTAGTTAAAGCATTTTGTATGACTGCGACGCCAGCTATAGCAATGCCTCGGGTTTTCACTGTAAACAACCGGATTAAAACGCTGGTTTTGGAAATTTTTCAACTTGCCAGATTTTCGGTTAGAGCACAAGCCTATGTTCGTTACGAAAATTCCAATATTACGCCTTACTAACAGCTTCCAAAAACCACTTTTTAATTATGTTTTATCTGCAAAACGATGTCATGAAAGGAGGATTGTGCATGCTATATTCGTGGAAGAATATATCTAAACCAAACGAACGGTCAGTGCTAGAGAAGAATTCCTCTATCTGTCATCGAATGCTCGTTCACTTGCTCATCCAAGATCCAAAAGTCCTAAAAGCATGACATCTTTGTCTGCTTATAAAGTCGCCTGTCTACCTTGACTTAATATAAGACTATGAACGTTTTAGACTGGTCCAAATTGAGAGCATTTCGAAGTTGTTGATTTTGTCTTTTAATGATATTGTCCTTCTGAATAGTTACAAGCAATTTCTTCATTTTCAACATTATTTCCTTAAACGGGAGTGTGTAGTAATGGTTTAAACGGGGAAAGATTGTCAAAATATGGAATAAGCGGGCAACTGTTTGCTCATTTCGTATGTAATTTTCTTACAAACAGCACTTAAAAACAATTAAAAAATTTTTTGGGCAATTTGAAGAATACAATATAAAATCTACTTACAAGGAAATAATTAACTTTTTGGATTTCATACATACTGTTACCAATTACTTTAAATTCTGTTATAGATAAATACTTATTCACCCATCGAAATTGTTTATGGTTGTAACATTTTCATATTGCGAACAATTCATATTAATTTTACCTCCCCTCATTCAAATTTTACGTTAAGCATTTACACGTACACTTTATTATACAAGTTATAAATATTCCCTTTCAACACAAATATCTAATGTTAGGTACTTCTGGTATTTGGTTTATGTTTCAGAAAAATATAGGACTATTAAATTCAATCAGACATTCATAAAATAAATACATTTGCTAATTCGCCAGTTAAATAAAAATAACATAAGTAAATCAAATTACTGTGAAATATTTTGTTCATTAATTTTTTTTTTTGGTTATAAAAAGTATTTAATTGATAAAACATTTACGATTAAACACTTTTCTTCTTTTACCATTTTACTAAGTGATCATTCCAATCCAATACATTTTTGTAGTAATTAAACTTAATTTCAATTTACCATTCATTCTATTCTCTTGAATAAAATATTTTTACTATACCCTAGATCGTAGAAGAAAATTAAGGCTTTATTTAAAATCACTTACAAATCAATTTATTCTTGTTAACAATCTGACCTTAAAAATGTATTTTATTATTGGATGTAAGAGAAACTCTGTTTAATTCAGTCTTTAACTTTTCTTGCATACTAGACAATACAAGATTTTCCGCCTTTGTTTCCCATTATTTTATCGTATAATATTTACTAACACACAAGATTAATTGGATTTCTTAATTACTCAAATGGACTGTTTATGATATCGTTAAAGCGATTGAATATTTATTTTCTGAAAAATAAAAATACTTTTTTTCAAAAAATCATAATTACGTTATACATGTAACGATATATAGATAAATAAGTTTAGCTCATGAAACTGAACTTTTTACAAAACCAACCCAAGGAATTTAGAATTTTATAACGTAATAATTCAGTTTACTTTAGTTTTAGTTTTGTGTGTGTGTGTGTTTTGTTGTTATTGTTGTTTGTTTGTGTGTTTTCCCCTTTTTTATGAATATATACTTCGATAGACAATTTTGGTCAATCTCAATGATAAATCTAACATTTTTTTATATTCAATTGAATTCATTTTTTGTTGCTACACCCTAGATCTTAGTGATAAATTAATGCTTTGTTAATATCACTTACATATCAATTTATTCTTATTAACATTCTAACATTAATAAAATGTATTCTATTATTTGATGCATGATAACTATCTTTATTTCAGAAACAAGCGTATGTCTATGTTTATTCTTAAGGACAATACACGAATTACCCCCTTCTATTTCCCATTAAACTATGGTATATTTACTAAAACATAAAAAGTATTATTTACGTTATCCTTATTAATTCAATTTAGGTAATTTAATGCAACCAATCTTTTCATTTTTAACTTTATTAACTTCTTATTTTTTCACTTCTTTTTCTAAAATTTGTTTAGATACTGATAAATAAGTTTAGCTTTTTAATTGTTTTCTTTAAATGATTATGAAACTGGACTTTTTACAAAACTTAATCAAGGAATTTAGAATTTTATAACGTTATAATTCCGTGTAGTGTAGTTTTAGTAGTGTGTGTGTGCTTTTTCTATTGTTCTTGTTTGTTTATCTGTGCGCTTTTTCATTTTTTTTTTATAAATATATACTTCAATAGACAATTTTGGTAAGGCAATTATACTGTATGCTTGTGCTCAAAGTAGATCCATAATTTTTCAATTTCTTTTTTATATTTATTTTCTGAAAAATAAAATTGCAATTTCGAAAAATATTATTATGTTATACTTGTTAATTCAATTTTGATAATCTAATTCAACATTATTGTCATTTTTTGTTTAACCTTTTTCACTTCTTTGTCCATAATTTGTTCAGATGGTAATTAATATAATACATCAAACAACGTATACTTGATATCTTTAAGCAAAGCTGGTATTCCTCAATCAATAATTCTCCACGCCTTAGTTTCTATAGCCTTATAAAACATGATTTTATATATGAAATTGATTTCCTCCACGAACCAAAATATAGAATATCCTTAACAAGACTACGATTATCGTCTCATGATTTAGCTATTGAAAGTGGGCGCAAAACTAATGTAACAAAACAAGAGAGAATTTGTAAAAATTGCAATTCCGGGTTGATAGAAAACGAATTTCACTTCATACTAGTTTGTACAAAGTTTTCTAGCATTCGTTTGAAATACATTAAAAAATATTATTATACATGGCCAACAGTTCAAAAACTATCTAACCTTCTGTCATCTTCATCAAAAATGTCATTTTGAATTTATCAAAGTACATCTATTTTGCTAATAAAATCCGAGCCTAAACAAAGCACTTTAACATCATGTGCTCTTCCGTTAATCCATTTCACAGATTTTGTAATGTGTATTTATACTTGCTATAAAACATGTTATGTTTTCATGCAATAAAATATATGTTATGTTATGTTATTTACCCTTTTTGATGTTATAAATCTGAACTTTTACAAAACTTATTTTAAGAATTCGGAATTTTATTTTGAAATTACTAGATCCCTTTTCTTGTCATCCTGCTTAATTTGCTTTTATTGCCTTAATTTGATCTTCGTTTTTTTCAAGGTTCTTTTTTGTTGCTATATTTTCAAACTTCGATGAACAATTTTGAACAAGACTTTTTTTGTTTGTTTGCGTACTCAAAATTTGCAAAATATTCGCTTTGTTTAATTTGATGGCATTAGATTTCAGGAAATGAACAGAGTATTCTTCGTTTCACCTAACCGTATCCATACAGTGTGATCAACTTTTTAGGCTCAATGAAAATAAAATATTTTTTGAATTCTTAAATCGATGTATCTATATATGTATAAACAAGTTGCATGTTCTTTCACACATGTATGTACTGCATTTTTTTAAAATCACTTATCTATTCAAATTCAGCATTTTTTTTTATTGATTTACTGCCATTTTACAAAAAAAATGAATCTTAAATTTACTCCTGGTTTCATACAATCTCTGTCTGCTTTCGACATAAAATTTCTTTTATTGACTTAGCAAATTTTATAAGAACAGTACAAAACTAAATCTATAATCTATGATTTAAGTTAAACCGGAATTCGAAGCAATATTGAAAAGGGGCCGTCGAATATATTCTCTTTATTTCATTTATAAAATAAAATGTTTTCTTTTGAATTCTGGCGAAACCTTTTACGTTTTATCAAACATGTATTATGACAGTTTTATAATATTTCCTTTTTAAACATACACAGAAAGTGGCATTAGAAAATTTAGGAAACTTTATAGTAGGTAGAGCACCTCATATCCTCACTTGTTTTGTGTGAGTTGTGTGTGTGACAACTGAAGTAAATTATTTTAAAAAACGAATCATTAAAAAGGATATTGTCCTTTAGTAAAAAAAAAAACAAAAAAACACTGTATTCAAAATAAGTTTTATGAAAAAAAAACAACAACACAATCTTCTTGGGAAGTCTGATTAGTCCATTATCACTTCATCTTGTACATTTACGTTCTGGAAAAAAACAACTACGCACAACATTGGAGGGAAATGAGCAATGGATTGCATTTTTCCTGTATTTCCAAACATATTTTCATATTTTTAAAAGCGTTTTGGAATTTCGTTTTCAGAATCGTTTTATCTGATAGTCTTAATTTGTTTTGTTCAATCTAAACATCATTTGTTTTATTTGATTGAATGGGGTTGCACGCAAATTTCAGTTTTATCAAGGCAAAGTTTAGTTCACTTATTCATCTCTTATTCATGTGATGCCTGCTATACATGCCTTGTCAAAGGGCAACCATGTGACAAACGATGAAGCCAGGACTCAAACACGCAACTCTTTTAGCCTTTTTGATTACAAGTCCACCATCCTGATCACTTAGCAAAACACAGAACCCTTAAAAAACATCTACCTTTATAAACAATTTCTACAAAAGTGCCTTTTATACAGGCATTGCCTTGATACACTGGTAATAGCAAATATGTATCTTGCAATTGAACACTACCTTTTAATAATAGTGCTCAAATACAAGACCCCAAGAGCATCTTTACAACTCAGCCACTGAGGATGTATTCTGCTTATGTCACTCTATGTTCATTAATATTTACAATATTATGTAAAACTAACAAAAGACTCTCCTGTAAAAAGTCTGTTTATTATAAAATATAATCTTTATAACAAACAAAGTAAAAGCACAATCGTATAATAATTACGATGCATGAAACTTTCTCTGGATTACTAGAAGACATATTTTTAAAATCTCTCGTTACACTTTTGGCATTAGTTCTCCTTGGTAAAGCTCATACATATCACAAAAAAACGAACAGCAAATGATTAAAAGTAAATAGATTTAAGCAAACAAACAGGGGAGTACACAACATTGTTAAAAGAAGGTATCTCTCTCTCTCTCCACTTATTTCTTTCACTTACAATACTTGAATGTTCAAATATCAACTAACTGTAACACTATCCTGCAAATTTACGTGCTAAAAAATTACTGAGAAAATTATTGTGACAAAAGAAGAAATTGCTTGTAAAAAAACAATTTCTACTTTTGACACAATATTTTCTACACTTATTGTTTAATCATTTTTATTGAAATGCTTTTCTAAATGTCGTCTGCAATTTTTTTTGAATTTGGATCAAGCCAAAACTTTGTTGTTAGTTATTAGCATAGACTGGAGTTAAAACCTTCAATTAATGAGGCAAAAAAGTTCCTTGAAAGATAAATTTTTGCATTCAAATGTACTGAAAATGATTAGGTACATTTAGGAAAACCAATGATTGTATACCTATCTATTCACAGACTGTAACGGGAAAAATGTCAAAAATGAATACTTCTATTATGTTTCATCTGTTTTCTCTCTTCAAAAGTCAGTGATTATGGTACAATGCAAGTATAATTCATTTCAATTTATTCTGAATCACTTAAAAAACCAGAGGCGCTTGAGCGCCTTATTCGCTCCACCGGCCTGAATTTACTTCCTTAGAAGTTTGGTTGAAAACCATAATGCAGTTTCCAGGAGTAAGATTTCAGAATTTTCACTATATACCATATACGGAGACAAGGATTATTCTAGCGAAATTTGGTTGAAATTCATCCGATGGTTTCTGAGAAAAAACTTAAAGCATTTTTCTGTCCATTCTATCGAAAATCTTTGAAAAAAAATCAGATAAAGAGTCACCCAAGGATCAATCCAGTGAAATTTGTTTGAAAACCATCAATTAGTTTTAGAAGAAGATTTTTAAAGATTTCACCTAATATGGAAATAAGTCCTGCCCATTAAAGCCATGTTTTTCATATGAGCTCAATTCTTCAAAAGAATCTGATAAAGAGTCACCAAATGAGCATTCCTGTTAAATTTGGGTGTTATTCATCAATTGGTTTCTTAGAGGAAGATTTTAAAGATTTCATCATAAATGGAAATAAGCCCCGCCCATTAAAGCCATGTTTTTCATCCGATCAAAATTCTTTGAAGGAATCTGATAATGTGTCACCCAAGGATCTTTTCTGTAAATTTTGGTTGAAATCCATCAATTGGTTTCTGAGAAGAAGATTTTTGAAGGTTTCACCATATATGGAAATTTTCCCGCCCATTTAAGTCATGTTTTGCATCCAATCAAAATCTTTGAAGGAATCTGATAAAGGGTCACCCAAGGATTATTTCTGTGAAATTTGGTTGAATTCTGTTCAGTACTTTTTGAGGAGAGGATTTTAAAAGTAAAGGTTTACGGATGGATGGACGGACGCACGCACGGACAGACACACGACGTACACCACGCAATGACAATAGCTCGCTGGCTTTCAGCCAGTGGAGCTAAAAACTTGAAAATGAGATATTTCTTGTGAACCTTTATTTCTCCTTGTGAGAAAGGTTTTCCAAAATATAGAAATTCAAACTTATAAACAAATCATTTACCTTTTTTATAATGGAGGCCATTTTCTCCAAAACTAAATAATCCAAATGAAAGGAAGTAATCGTTATATCACTTCTTTCCGTATTGCAACGTTGAAAGATATTAGAGAAAAAACATTTCAAGTTGTTGAAAGTTAAATAATTTTTGCCTTCGGGGTAGAAAACATTGTGGACATTGAAGAAATTACTTGTCACAAGTTATTTCTTCATTATACACGATGTTTCCAAAGCCTTTTTCTTTAAGGGCGCAGTAAAGTGGGGTTGCATGGGAATGCGTTAAAGGGTTAATCATTTCATTTGTATCAGACTACCCTAAGGTCCATGTAAAAGACCTTTGAAGTAATTATGCAATACTTTTTTAAGGTTTCTTTCCCATTTCTATACCCATTAACTGGAAAATGGTTGCAGCTATTTTCTCGTATACCATAAACATTAAAGCTGCAGTCAACACTGTTTGAAGAAGTTTGGCTTCCATGCCTTTAAATAGACCAGTTATACCATCATTTCTGAAAGATAGAAACAGATTAAAATAAAACTTGGAATTTACCTGTCCAAGTTCTGAGCATTTTCGGTCAATCAAGGATTTTACTAAGTTGGAATCAACTCTAAGGTAAAAATCGAGATTTTAAATGGCAATTAATGCAAAACTACAAATCTTTGAATGATACGATTAAATTGTTCTATATAAATATAGCTTTGTCAAAGTTTTGGGAAAAAAAAAGAAAAAAAGTTTCAGGGCTGGAATAGTACTTTAACTGCATTGATATAGAGAATTTTATGAGGATTATCAATTCAATAATTTCACATTGGATTATCAATCTAATTTTATCACTAAAATCCAAATCAAATTTTCAACTAGATAAACTCACTAGGTACATCTTATCCCGCATTTTATCTATGCCCCTCTGTTAATCAATTCATCACAATCCAAACAAGGAAATAGCTTTGGAAAACATTATGGTATGTGAAGAAATTGCTTCTTTCATCGTAAATATAAAATACTGGATAATGATGATGATTCTTATAGCACCTTGTGTAGTTATAAATAAAAGAATACATTTAATACCTTATAATACTGTGTAAAGCTTGCATGATTGTCTGGGATTTCATTTCTTTGTTATAGCCAGCCTAAAAAAAGGGAAACGTTTCTCAAACCTTAATATCAAGAACAGATATAGATTCTTTGCTCTGTACAAATATGCGAAGCGGATTCATACGAAATGTGATTAGGTTTTTAGTTTCATACTTCCAAAACAAAAATCTTTCTCTTCATTTCTTATCATTTAATGACATCAAGCAAAAAATCAATTATTTAACAATTTTCAGTACATATTTCATGGATCTATTTTTTTGCGCAGCATATGAAATACCTGCGTGCTCAAAATTTGTTCATGGAGGCATGAATCATTTTTTCGGCAAATCAGAATGCTCGTTTTTGATAGACAAAACTGGAAATCAGACTGTAAAGAAATGATATAAAACACATTAAACTTAAGTTAAGTTTGATCAAAACATGAACATCAGTTCGTCATATCATCATAAATTGCATTATTATTTCTTAGAGATTTTGACAAGTTTAATGTGTGTGTTTGTTGGAG
Organism: Fragum fragum; assembly: GCA_946902895.1. Classification (NCBI taxonomy): domain Eukaryota; kingdom Metazoa; phylum Mollusca; class Bivalvia; order Cardiida; family Cardiidae; genus Fragum; species Fragum fragum. Next base: position 6,109,879 of record OX336365.1, read on the forward strand.
TAGATTCTAATTTTCAAAGAAATCATTTGGCATTCAAAAACCTTGTGATAGGTTGTTAAAGGCTGGATAATGATTCAGTTTTGGTTGTGAAACCAGAAATCAAGTACAACTAGGATTGTTGCAAAGCAGACTAATATCCCTCCACCAGTACCTTGTCACTCAAGACGAACAGTTGACCTTCATTACTCAAAAGCAGACATGATTTTCAATCAGAGCTCAAATGTGACATTGACCTTTAACCCACGTGTCCCCAAAACTATAGTGTAACTCCTTGAATCATGGACATTATGGGTATAAGTTTTATTTCCCTAGATCACATTGATGATGTGTTAGAGCACGGAAATGGTTTTCAATCAAAGTTCAGTTGTGAACTTGACCTTCGACCTACTTGACCGAAAAATGATAGGGCACCTCCTTAGGCCACGGAAAACATGTGTATGAAGTTTCATTGCCTAAGTCACATGGCTAATGAGTTAGATCCCGGAAAGTGTTTTCTATCAAAATGGTCAATTATGACCTTGACTTGAGACATGCATACACAATTGTATGAAGTTATGAGGTTGTGAGTTTATCGGTTCTTGAGTTAGAGCAGGGACACTGTTTTCAATCGACGGTCGATTGAGACCTTGATCTTTGACATCTGTCACTCAAAAACCGATAGGGCACATCCTTGGTTATTAGCAACAATTGTATTAAGTAACAAGGTTTAGGTCTATTTTTTCTTTAGCTTGAACCCGGAAAAGGTTTTCAATCAAAAGTTCATTGTGACCTTGACCTTTGACCTCCATCACCGCAAAAGTGCACTTCCTTCGGTCATAAGTAACAATTGCTTGTAGGTCTATTGATTCTTGAGCCAGAGCATGGAAACGGAAAGGTCTACTGACAGATGGATGGACAGACAGACATGGTGATACCAATATACCTTTTCTTCTTTTTAGGTCGAGGTTATGATAATACTAACCCTCAGCCTGGTTTGAACAACTTGTAACGGATATGTTATAATTGTGGCAACGGTTTTGGCTATGGCACCAATAATAAAGTACAAAAATCCACTGAGATCCTGCAAACATAAATATAGTAAAAGTTGTATTTCATTACCACCTAAAATGCCACTTTTTGCTTACAGCACTTTTTCAGAACATATGTAACAGGGATAAACTTGATTGCCGTTATGAATTATTTAGTATTTTGAGTGATTAATATACGTCATTGGTGTCTAAAAACTTATTAAAAATTATCATATTGCAAGGAACTTACAAATCTTAGTCCAAGTATAAATATCAAGATATGTTCTTTATTAGTTCTGTTTGTGTAATCAAGTTAAAACATCCTATTCCTTTGATAAAGAGTTCTTGAAATCAACTTACAGTCTGTTGAAGGTATCTTTGGAAATATCTTTTGATTGTTTCATAAACCATGAAGTGTATCGAGGGGTTGGTGGCTAAGACTAAAGAAGGTTTTGTTCCGTTCCATAAGGTGTACACACCCTCGTATTTGGCTATCTTTATCAAGGCATCTGTGGAAATAAAAGTTGTAACAATTGCTTACTCTGTTTTACTACTTTCCCATGGATTATTTCTTATTTTCTTTTGTTTGTTTGTTTGAATGGGATTTTACGCCGCTTTTAACAATCTTTCAGTTATATCGCGGTGGCTGGAGCACCTAAAAATGGAATCCTGGTATTTCTCACACCAGTACTACCATTACATCCTTTCCTAGTCTCCAGCTGCTATCCCACATAGGCCTACGATTATCGACCCATTGGTGAGAGACAAATAGTCGGAAAGGATGAGTGCCGCCGTCGGGGATCGAACCCGGGACCTCTAGATTGACAGACCGAGGCGCTACCAACTGCACTATGACGGCGGCTTCTTATTTTCTCCTTCTACCACTTGATAATTTCACTGATAACGAAAAAATATTATCAAATTGATGAACTGTCAGAGAGAGACTCTGTTATTGATATTATGTCCTTTCATTGAGCATAACACAGGTTAACATATTACCAGACAAATTTAAGACTGGAACAAATTCAAAAAAGTTGCGCACAATAGTTTCAATATTATGAATTTCAAAAAGATCTTTCTCTCTCATTTTGGGCAATAACGAAATTGCTTGTAGCAGAGAAGGTATCAAAATGCTTCATCACCGTTGGGACTATGTTGAAAAATAAATAAAAATATCTATTTTACACCTCTCCTATCTGGTAAGCCCACAGACTTTTCAACCACCCCTTAGTTAATTCCAATTTATCTTATTACATTTGCAACGAAAGCTTTACTCTTATAGAATCGCTCACCAACGCTCACAACCAAGATGCTTTTGCATTCCTGGAAGACAAGCAGTTCTTTAAACCTACTGCTACCTAATTTTACAGCTGGGTAGGCTGGGGCTGGCTATTCATTGTCTTGTCCATGAACACATCAAAGATGGTGGGACTAAAACATGTGACCTTCAGACCACGAGTCAAGCACCTATACCACTCAGACATCAAGACAGTCAAAGTTACCATTTCATGTACATGTATATAAACCAGGGCCACTTAAAAGTGGATTTACCATTGCTTCTAAGACTTTTTTTATTGTAAGTTATTGTTCTTTTACCCATTCCCAAACGACAAAATTTAAGACTAGTCCAAATTGGAAGAAGTTGCAGACGTCAATTTGTAGATGATGGAATTTTAAAAATCATTGGGTTTTTTTTGGGGGGGGGTGGGGGGTAAAAAATATTGTGGATAATGAAAAATTGCTTGTAACAAGTAATTTATTCACTTTCAAAGCTTTGTTTCTAGGGGGCGCCATAAGTGCTGCTGTTTCACGAAAATAATTCAAAACATTTGCAGACTACCTTTTTGAATTGTCAAGTTCAAACTGTCCGTTATGATTGATTGATTGAAAGGCTTTAACGCCTCTTTAAACTGCAACAAATAATAATAATAATAAAAACAACAGCTAGGATAGCTTAACCAGCGTCTTTTATTTTCCTGATTATCTTTTTTTAAAGTCAACTGAAACCATTACAATGCACTTACAAAATACAATCTTTTTTGATAGATGTTTTCAGCATCAATGTCTCTGTTAAGCCCAAATAACTGTTTCACTTTCATGAACCACTACACAGCATCAATGTCTCTATTAAGCCCAAAACACTGATTCACTTTCATGAACTACTACTCAGCATCAATTGTCTCACTGTTAAACCAAGTTACCATACAGATTCATTTATAAAACTTGAGACACAAAAATGACATTGACAAGGTTTTATAAATATCCACTCAAAATCCCAGAGACTAAGTATCAAGGGGCATAACTCTTGCAAAACTCAATGATCCATTAAATCCTTGATCCATGTACATCTACAAATTATGGTGGTGACATTGACCAAGTTTCATTTAATTAAATCAAGACAAAAAGTCAGGAGGAGTTGTGTTCACAAGGCTGCAATTTCAATAAGCATCAGATACTAAGTTTTAAGGGGGCATAATTCAGGGAAAAATAAATGAACACTCAAAAACCCAGAGACTAAGTGTCAAAGGGCATAACTCTTACAAAAATCAATGAACCATAAAATCCTTGGTCCATGTACACCTACAAATTATGGCCATGACATTGACCAAGTTTCATTTAAATCAAGACAAAATGTTAGGAGGAGTTGTGTTCACAAGCTTCTATTTAAATTAGCCCCAGATACTTAGTTTTAAGGGGGCGTACTTCAGGGAAATTAGTGAACCATTAAATCCTTGATCCATGTACATTAACAAATTATGGTGATGACATTGACCAAGATTCATTTAAATCAAGACAAAAAGTTAGGAGGAGTTGCGTTGACAAGGCTGCAATTTCAAAAAGCCCCAGATAATAAGTTTTAAGGGGGCATAATTTAGGGAAAAATTAATGAACCATGAAATCCTTACTTCATGCACATCTACAAATTAAGGTGATAACATTGACCAAGTTTCAAAAAGATACAACCAGAAACTTAGGAGGAGTTGCATTCACAAGGCTGCAATTTCAATAAGCCCCAGAGACTAAGTTTTAAGGGGGCATAACTGAGGCAAAAATCAATGAACCATAAAATCCTTACTTCATGCACATCTACCAATTAAGGTGATAATATTCACCAAGTTTCAAAAAGATCCAACCGGAAACTTAGGAGGAGTTGTGCTCACAAGAAAAGTTGACATATGTACATACGTACGGATGGATTGACGGATGGACAGACGGAGAGGATGATGCCAATATATGACTGCCTCAGGGGGCGTATAAAAAGTATCCTTCTTGCTAAGAATTAGACAAACAGTGTTATAACCTATAAGCTAAAGAATCACCCCCAGGCATCATTTATAATCTATGTTATTCTGTTAGGGTTCAAACATAGTGATCAGTGCAAGAATTTCAAAAGAAGAAGCAGTATATTAACCCATTCCCAGATGACAAAATTTCTGACTGGTCTAAATTGAAATGAGATGCAGATGACAGTTTTAAGTTTTTGAGTTTTTAGATATTTTCACCTTTTTTGGATAGAAAACAAGGAGGTCAGTGGGCGTGTCTGGCAATCTATCATTTACCTGTCAAACTTACCTATAATGCCCTTATATTGCACTTTCCTTTCTTCTTGGTACTTCTGTGTTTCAAATTTTGCTCCCTGGATTTTCAATCTGGTATTGACAACCCATAATGGAGTGGTAACTAATACATTTACTACACCTGAAAGGAGAAAATAAAGTGTTCTTACATGACCTTTGGTGTAATATACATTAACAAATGAAAGATTTCTCATCTTCAATATTTTTTCTTATTGGACAACACCTTTTTGTAATAATTTCAGGCAAATGAATTTCTCCCCAATATTTTCATCTACTACAAATTTCCTCTTCAACAATCACTTAGTGTGATTATACCCCCACTAGCTTCTTGTCACAAAAATGTCTTTCAATACAGAATGCAGTCAGATTCAGTGGCTTAAACCCATGCTACCCTTTTTTACAGCTGGGTAGATTTAGGCTGGCTATTGAGTCTCTTGCCCAGTGACACAAAATACAGGCCCTTTCTTCATCTCCTTGAGACATGCCAGTTGCCACTTTTTTCCACAAGACAAGATGGCAGATAAGATAATTGTAGCCTTCTGAGGCGAAGTTTGGTTAATTCTGAAACCTTGTTTGAACCACATGAAGTCTCAAAGGTGAATGATTTTCAGCCAAAAACCTTTTTTTTATTGAGATCAAAATACATGTATAAACCCATGAATAGGAAAGTTCTGCAAACCATCTGCAATCCACAAGTAACAAGGAAAGCGGTTGTTTGTTCCTGATTTCAGTTGTCCTGTTGGACCTATGTGACCCAAACCCTAAAGGCCATCCACTATGATCATGAATGACACTCAGGGATCTGCCTACTCAGGGATCTGCCTGGGGCCAGAAAAATTGGGAAAAATTCCCTGAATTATTCTAATACTGGCCAAATTAAGGAGATTTTATACAAGTATATCTCTAGATTAAATACAATAAATCAACTCTAATGAAGGCTTCATTAAACTTCCCTCTATTCCTAGCCTTTATTTGAATTTACAAAGCAAATGAAAACTTGGAATTTCAAGGAACTGCTGCCTACAATTGGAAATTTTCTACTCTGAATTTGGGGGAAAAAAAGATAATGGGGCCAAATTTCTGCCAAAGAATTGGGCAAATGAGACCCCTGACACTAGTGGGTTTTGGTTTTTAATTAAATAGCTTTTGAGACAGAGCAGTTAACCAGGCCTTTAGCCACGATCAAACTCTTTTAAGGGAGATATTTATATGAACAACCACTGAAACCACCCTAGCAATGAAACTTTGATATGCACAACTTCCTAAGTAAAGAAACATTTGTGTCAATATCAGGTGGTTTACATCAAATACCTTATGATTAGAGCACTTAATTAACAATTAACCAAATATTACTAACTTAAAAATAACTAAGTTTAAGATAACTCTTGAATCTAAATTCCTTGAATGAATCTGATAAAGAATCACCAAAGGATGAATTTATTCAGTAGACACAAGACAATGACAGCAGCCCTTCTTGCAGTTAAAAACAGTATGTTTGTGTTTTCTTAAAGGTGAATTACATACATGGTAGTCAAAAACACAATCTGATTACATGTACATTAACCCATTTTGACAACCCTCAAGAAAAAGGCTTTGCAAGCAATTTATTCATTATCCACATTGTTTTCTACCCCATCCCCACCCCCACCCCGACCCAAAAAACAGAAAAAAAGATTTTTTAAAATTTCAATCAAATACAAATCGTCATCAGCAAACTCTTCTAATTTTGACCAGTCTGAAATGTTGCCATCTGGTAATGGGTTAAATGCATACTTTACCGGCAACAAATCCAAATACTAAATCTTTCATTGGGTCAGGTTTAACGCCATCACTCAAAAATACAGCCTTTAGTCCACTATATGTGTAGAAATAGACAAAATTTGAGCAACAAAGAGTTGTCACCACTGGAAACACACCTCTATACAGGGAAAAACTGAATAAAGAATAGTAAAATTTTGTGATACATTTGACCATACTTGAAACAAGATTTAATGCAGTAGAATCCCCTCTATTACATCTCTGATAATAGCAATAAATAACAGAGCAGTTGGTTTTAACTATATATAACTTACTATTAATTACTATTAATTACAATAATAAACATTATGTGCCAAAGATCTTACTCTATTCAGAGTGGATTGTTTTGTCGATAAATTCATGGTGTTGCAATTAATAGGATCCCACATTCTAGTAAAACAACTTTAAATTTGGTTGCACTTTCAATTACGACAAACATCATTAAGAACAAAATACAAATTGTTACGAAGTCTAAGAATATGTCATCATTAAGAACAAAATACAACTTGTTACCAAGTCTTAAGAATATGTCAAAAAAATATAAAATTTTTTGCATGAGCATCCCCCCTCCTCCCCCTGAGCTCCTTCAAATGACAGAAAATCCCCCCCCATCTAGTTCATGCAAATGACAAAAAGTATGTTTTACAGGGATATCTCAATTGTCAATGGTGGCCTTAATAAACTTTGCTACATATTTCTAGAATGTCATCTTAAAGAATATTTTCATAATTACTGGTAGTTTTACTGTTTATTTGAATTCTGTTACAATGCAATCCTGCAGACATCCGGAAGAAAAACAGAATTGAAATATTCTGAGAAAAAGAAAGTTCTTATGACAGGCAATTTCTCATTTTCTCACAATGTTTTTGACCCTATTGGCACTTATTCTTCAATTATAGTGCAATTGAAATTGTCTCCTGCAACTTCTTTTAATTTGGACCAGTCTGGGTATGAGTTAACTCAGTAATAAATGTTTTCCTGAGGAGCATTTAACAATCAAAGAAAAGCTGACTTACAAACCCTCATCTCGTATTATATCTAGAATTACTTCAGGAGAATGTTTGGCTTTTCTTTTTTCATCAACTAAAACAAAAGAAACACTAATGGACTTTAACTAAAATATGAACCACTTAACTGAGACAGATACCACATATAATAAACAGTTTCTTTTTTAAATGGTAATAAGATGCTAGAAATAAGTATTATATCCAATTGTAAGGAAACAAAGAAATCTTGACAAACTAAAGCTATTTGCTTTAAAGATTAGAGATTTTCCTATAGAGATCATTGATTAACATTTATTTAATATCCCTAGTACCATAAAACCAATTTGTAAAAGCACAGGAATTAATTATTTAAGAATCAATATTAATCAAGTATTTTTCATTCAACCAAACTGTCTTAACCCATTCCCACTCAGTGACGCTTTTAGACGCTTACAAGAATAAATCTTTAGAAAACATTGTTGAAAATGAAGAGATTGCTTGTTACAAGCAATTTCTTCATTTTCAAAAATGTATTTTTACCAACAAAGTTGAAAAATTCCAAATTTCATAAACTTTGAATTGTCGTCTGCAGCTTCTTTCAATTTGGACCAGTCTAAAATTTTGTTATATGGGAATGGGTTAAGAATATGCTTTGAAACATACCTTGTAATCTTGTTCTCGCAGTTTCAAGAGGATAAAATACAACCATACTAACAGCACTTCCCTGAAAAAGAAGGGAGACATAAAAATTTGCTGACAAGAAAGATACATAGTATCTGGCTTATCTTGCAATAAAAGAGAGATGAATTAAGGAAAACAAGTCGAAAAAGGGGCATCACTCTTACAAAATTGCTTTTAGAGTTATCCCCCTTGATAGTCTAGATAGCTCTTGTGATGGTCAATACACATGCCAAGTTTCATGAGGATTTCTTCAATAACAACAGAGATATGACCAAGGTTAAAGTTTGTCACGCCAACGTCGACGCACACACCACCCAGGTGATGACAATACCTCAGTTTTTCTTCGAAAACAGATGAGCTAATTAAAAGGATTACTTTATTTTTTATTTCAACTTTGTCATCATGAACACATCCGTGTATTTTCATTTTATTATCCTTGCCAGGGGTTGAAAAATCCACTCGTCCACTCGCATTGGCGAGTAGAAAATGCCTTAGGGCGAGTAGATTTGGGGACGAACTAGTCCGACGGGGCGAGTGCAAATTTAGGACTTGAATCACGCTGATTGAGGGAAAAAAATAAAGGATCAAAAAGAAAGTATTTATTTCAAACAAATTCATATCGGAAACAATAATAGTCACTGTAAAATTAGACCGCTCCCTGTTTATTTTGATCAATCTTCATAGACGCTTGATTTGTAGACTGGAGACCATGTCGAAATACACGATAATGTATAGAAGAATCTCCAGTTTAGCCTGCATAGTATTCCGTATTATGATCACTGTAATGTGTATTGCAAAGCGAAAACACATAGATCTTGATAAAATTCGTCTGTTTTAAAACTCATGGCTGGAACATCGGACATCCAATTGTTTTTTGGGTAGTAATTTTCTTCATCTTTAAGGGCGAGTTGGTTGCCTTAAGGGCGAGTAGAAATTCAGAGCTACTAGTCCTACAGGACTAGTAGGTTTGAAGAAATTTTTCAACCTCTGCTTGCCACTGGTTAGCAATACTATTAGCAATGCCCCTCAGAGAATTCATTCCATTGTTATATGTGACAGTGCAAGGATACAGGATGAAAATACTTAGAGCCCAATCTAGGTCACCTCATCAGAAAGAAAATGAGTGTTTTCTTACGAGTCAATCAGGGCTTTGAACCAGCAACCTCATGGTTTGAAGTTGGGTACTCTAAGCACTAAGCTTATCAGGCTAACAATGAGCTTGTTGAATGGTTCAGCAAAAGCCTTGAGCCAACAATCTCAAGGTTTGTATTTGAAAACATAAGACACCGAGCTTATCAAGCTGTCAATGAGTTTGATTTTGGTCAATCCGTCAAACCAACAATCTCAAGGTTTGAAGTTGGGCGCTCTTCATGCTAAGCTTATCTAACAATGAGTTTCTTGTATGGTTCAACCAAGGCCTTGAGCCAACATTCTCATGGTATAAAGTCAATTGCTCTACACATCAAGCGTATCAGGTTTGCAATCTTAGCCATCAATATCTAGCTTTTATCCATAACAAGACAGCAAAATCAAAAGGAGGTGCAAACAACAATGTAAAGATTATGGAATTTTAGATTTTTCTTTATCTTTCTGGATAGAAAACACTGTGTAAAATGAATAAATTGCTTGTGACAAGCGATTTCTTCATTTAACACAATGTTTTCCCAATTGCTTTTCTAGGGGGCGTCATAAAGTGTCAATGTGTGGGAATGGGAATGTTATATTTTCCCATTGCCCAACTCTTTGTTACTTACAACTGCGCCTGCAACAGCATGGACAAGGTTGGAATAAGAGAAGATGTTTGTCATCTGCCCCACTGAACACAGATTCTTTATGAGCCCTCTAGGTGCATGACAGTACTTGATGGGTGATCTTAGGCTTTCCATGAACTCAACTGATCTTGATTGTGCATCGTGTTAAAAGTCTTCCCGAGTTTTTCGGTAAATTTTTGTGTTGTTCAGTGAAAGCGTATTCTGCATTGTTGACATGTGAATCTACTTCCGGGTTTGATAAATAGTCCCAAAGAAAAATGTTAATTATCCAATGTCAATAATATGTTTTTTTTAATATCAGAAAAATAAATAAATTAGTATTTATAAAAAATTCTATAGATAATTCTTGGAGAGAAACCTAAATATATACGTCTTAAAGGCAGAATCAGTAACATGTTTTTAAAGGTTATCAAAATGGCAACTGTCAACTTTGGACGCCGGGCACTCGGTCAAATATCTGTCCTTCACCGCCAAACAAATAATATCTTATTGTTCAAACAACCTGTAAGATGTATGTCAGAAAGTAAGTTGTATTTTACGATCAAACTTGGCAGCTGACACTGCCTTATGATATGAATTTTGCTAAGATATTGGTAGGTAAACTGTTTTCGTGTCCTACTTTTTGCCCCCATTTAGGCCTAAGGGAAGTAAATCATTTTCCATAGACAACCATTATAACGTATTCGCTTATAGCTCAGTCCAAGAGTTTGCGAGAATGACCAGACCTACTTTAAATTAAAGAACATCCATTCATACATCCAAAAAAAATAAATTTTAGTGTGGCATGATCCCTTTTCTCTATGACTTTTGACCCCATATTTGAGATGACCCTCCCTGTACAGTTGTCTCTATTGGCAATTCAAAAAAACGTACCTGCTTTTAAATCCCGCTAGTAAATTGCCAAAATGATTCAAAACTGTTACTTTTGACTTCGTATTTTTTCAACAGAACATAAAAGGTCTTGAAAAAATCATTGATTTTGAATTTCAATAATATTGTCTAATCAGAGGCCATCTTGATCTTGTGTTGATATGGACCGGAGCTTCCCTATACTTACCTGACAGATGACGGGAAAATGATTTACTTCCCTGAGACCAAGATTATTTTTGTTGTTCAGACTCTATCATTCCCAACCTACAATCAAATGTACAATATGTATATGAGAGCATAATTATACTGGTCAGCAGTGAGTTGGTCAGCTTTTATACCTTTTATGAGAGAATATCAGCTCATTGAATTTCAAGCACTAGATCAATTTAGTCCTTGGGGATAGTGCACTTGAACTAACTTCGACATTTCTTCAATTTAAAACATTATTTGGCAACTACATGGGACAACAGAAGTATAATACAGTAGATATTTAGTAATTTTGACTTAAGCAATTTCATGTCATATTTTACTGTTGTCTGTTGAACCTTAAATAGTACTGGTTTGACTTATGTGACTTTCCATCGTTTGTGAATAAATTATGCAAAGGAAATTAAATCTAGGTCAGAAGATTTATAAAAGAAAAAAACACAAATTTTTCATGAACAGAATTAGGCATTAGTGAAATCACTTATTTACGCACCTCCTTTGGTTAGAATCATAAAGTGTCTAATGAATTTAATTCTTAAACTTTTGATCTGTTTAGATGTGCCATGCTTATGTAAGTAATTTGGTAAAAAAAAAATAGTACCTTAAAACTTTGATTCCAATGTCCAGGATGTAAACAAATATGGCTTGAATCAATGTTCATTGCTTCTTAAGTTACCTGGACGATATAAGAAGCAGTTTCTTCATTTCCGACACTGTTCTCTACCTGGAAAGACAAACAATCTTTTACATTTCATCAACTTGAAATTGATGTAGGCAACAGTCCAGAAATTTGTTGTCAAAATTTACCTCTCTATCTGTAACAATATCTCTGACAGCTTTAACAATACTTTCTTGATTTCTTCTACTCATTTCAGCAAAAGAATTCATAATCACTGACAAGAAAGGACAGAAACAGACAGTTGGATTCATTCAGTTGAATCGTAAAAAGGCCCTGAATGCTCTTTGTGATGGTTTAATGAAGGAAGTCAGTGATGCACTGGACAAGTTTGAAGCAGATCCAAACATCGGCTGTATTGTGCTGACAGGGAGCGATAGAGCATTTGCAGGTAAATTACTACATATGTATTTAGGATTTCAAATATGATACAGTAGTCTTGAACAATGTTCAATCTGAGCTCTGACCTATAAGTACATTGATTTAACACGGGATTTTAGGTTCCTGTGATTTTATACTTGAGAAAACATTGTTGAAAAAGAAGAAATTGCTTGTAGCAAGCAATTTCTCCTTTTTCCACAATATTTTCTACCACATAAGATGGTTTCATTTCAAATTGCATCTAGTTTTCATTGTCGTCTGCAACCTCTTTCAATTTGGACAAGCCTAAAATTTCCTAAAACGGGAAAGGGTTAATAACATAGTGCATTATGCTGTGTAATATTAAAACTATTCAATGGGATTCTTTCTTTTTGTTGATATTGGTTGTATTGTTAACCCATTACCACACAGTAAAATATCAGACTCATCCAGTTCAAAGAAGTTGGAAATGATAATTTTAAGTTGATTGAATTTTAAAAATCTTTGTCTCCTACGGTCAAAAACAGTGCAAATAATGATGAAATTACTTGTCACTTGTAGTAATTCCTTCCTTTTTCTCAATGTTTTCCAAAGTTCTTTCTTGAGGGGAGAAAAAAATGGGATTGTGTGGGAATGATGAATTAATATAATCATTCTTACCTTACATTATTCTAGCTGGAGCTGACATTGCAGAGATGAAGGATCGTAATTTTTCGGAAGTATTTTCTGGTAACTTTTTAACCCATTGGAACAGACTAGCCAGTTGTAATAAACCAGTTATAGCCGCCGTAAATGGGTTTGCTGTGAGTATGTGTGCATAGTTCATGGTATCAGAAAAAACAAATTTCAAACATTTACAAAAGCCATCAATATAATTTTTTGGTCATGGTGTAAGAGTTTTATATGATTTCTTAAGATTTTCAGGCTGTATTGACTTTTAGCTTGGGTGTTGATAGAGAATCAAGTCATGTTGTCTGCATCATTGTATGAGTTGTTGACATTGCAGAAAGCTCAATATTTTGTAGTAACTCTGGTATTACTGAAGGCATTCATTTTAAACTTTGAGGAAAAGCAATAAAACTCTGTTAAGGAAGTTTTTGCCCTAATTAGATTTTCATATTTTTCATAGTAATTATTCTGTTTGATCTTTCTTTGGGTCAAGGCCATAGTGCAGTTGGTAGCAGGTTTGACTCTCAATCATGTGGTCCAGTGTGAGACCCGGTTGCAGCAAATATCCTTTCCGACATTTATCTCCCACCAATTGGTCGATAATTGTGAAGTTAAGTTGGGTGAGCAGCTGGAGGCTCGGAAAGGATGTAGTGGTAGTACTGGTGTGAGAAATGTCAGGAATTAATGGCTAGGTGCTCCAGCTGCCTCTATATGACTGAAATACTGATAAAAGTATTGTTAAACCCCATTCAAACAAACAAACAAACAAAATAAAGGTAATGCTTTTATTTTACACTCTGTCAAATTTCCGTCATCTAGTAATGAGTAAAAGTTGCTTCCATACTTCTTTACTGTAAACTCTGTCCAATGTTTTACAAAGGGATTATCTAAATCAGAGTTGATGTTACTATGTGCGACCATTTTTGTCAAGCCTAATTGCATTGAGTGAGACTTTGTCATTACATTGAGGTATATATTTGCATAGATAGATGTACATGCATACAACCATCAAGTGGTAACTTCCCTAAATGTAGATGGATTTCAAACTAATTTGGAGAGTTAGTTCTAAACCAATGGAAGTGTCCTTTCAGGTTCACGGACAAGTGAAATTGTTTTGGGGCTCAGTGCATATTGTTCTGGTAGTTCAAGATTTTGTCCATGCTAACTACTGAACTATCATCAAAAGACCAGAGATTATAAACAATATCATTTAACCCATTATTAGATTGCAAAATTTTAGGCCGGTCCTAATTCTAAGAAATTGCAGATAACAATTGCATGTTGATGGACTTTTGATTGTCTCTGTCATTTTTTTTACATGTAGAAATCAATGTAGAAAATGAAGAAATTGTAAAAACACAGGATTATGTGCTCAGGGTTTAGACAAATTTTGATCCTGCCCCCTTCCCCCCCCCCAAAAAAAAAAACAATTTGGAAAATATTGTGTTAAATGAAGAAATGTTTTGCTTCATTTCATGTTTTCTACCTAGAAAGTTGGGAAAATTAAAAACTTCACAAACTTTTTTTTTTTTGTCTGCAACTCTTTTCAACTTTAATTTTGTTGTCTGGTAATGTGTTAAAGGACTTTACGTTTTTCTATGTCTGCAGCTTGGTGGTGGATGTGAAGTTGCTATGATGTGCGACATTATCTATGCAGGAGAGAATGCTCAGTTTGGTCAACCTGAGATCAACCTTGGAACTATTCCTGGTGAGAGAACATGGTTGTCATGTTTATTTTAAACTGACTGTAATAAATTTAACCCTTTCCCATATTTCAAAAATTTAGACTGGTCCAATTTGTAAGAAGTTGCAGACAACAATTAAAAGTGGAGGCAATTTGAAAAGTAACCAATGTACCGGTTAGAAAACATGGTGGGAAAAGAAGAAATTGCTTGTTACAAGCAATTCCTTCTTTTCAGACAATATTTTCTTAAGTATAAAATCACAGGGACATAAAAACAAGGTGTTGTAGGGGAAAGGGATAAGCAATTATCAGACGTCAAATTTAAAGAACTATAGATATTTTCAACTTTCTTGGTTCAAGCAATTTCTTCATTTACACAATGTTTTCCAAATTGTTTTTCTTGAGGGGCGTCAATAAGCATCACTGTGTGGGAACGGGTTAATTGAATCAAGAAATTGGAGAATCCTAAGATGCTAGATGCTTCCTTTTGATCCAGAAACTGTTTATTTGAAAAAGAAAGGATTAACCTTTTCCTGCACAATCCGTTCCCATTGTGCGCCTCCAGAAGAAAGCTTGGGAAAACATCATAGGGAAAACATCGTAGAAAATGAAGAAATTGCTTGTAACAAGTAATTTCTTCATTATCCACAATATTTTCTCCCCCAAATCACAATGAATTTTACAGTTCTGTCAGCCAAAATTGTTGTCTGCAACTTCATTCTATTTTGATCAGTTTTGTGGTAATGGGTCAATCTTGTGTATTTTGAATCACGAAGTTGGAACTTATTGCTATTTTGAATATTCTCAACTGTTCAAAAATAGAGAAAAATAAAAAATGTTGCATATGACGCCTACTTTTACAGAATTGGATTATGAGATGAAGAGAATATTTTTTGTTTTCAGGAAACCTAATCACACTGTATGAATATGTGATTCATACATAAGTGTGATTAGGTTTTTCGGTTCATACCTCCATGAAAACAAAAAATAATCCCTTCATTTCTTATAATTTAAAAGCATCGAGGGAAAAAAGCAAAACTTTACAATTTTTATACCTTTTTGTATAGAACTACTTTGTGAGGAAGCATACAAAATGGCTTTGTGCTCAAAATTTTGTTCATGGAGGTATGAATTAATTTTTTCCACCAATCAGAACGCTCGTTTTTGATAGACGAAACAAACAATTAAATTATCACATGATGATGCCAGTAATATTCTGATTGATTTTCACCAGTGCTCATGTTCAATTTTGTAAACCAGGATTTTGACCTTCAAAAATATGAAAATATCCTACTTTGACCCTTAGAAACTTCTTCCAAGGGGTCATTTTGACCTCCTTGGAAGATATTTCAAAGGGTCTATATAGAATTTTAACCCTGAATACATGTATTTCAATGATTTATCTTGTATACTTTTGAGATTTTTTTAATTAATCCTTCACTTCATATCTTTACAAGAGAAGGTCACGTGACACTTAAACCATTCCCACACAGTGACGCTTTTGGACGCCCCTCAAGAAATGCTATTGGGAAAACATTGTGTAAAATGAAGAAATTGCTTGTAACAAGCAATTTCTTCATTTTCCACTATGTTTTCTCCCCAGAAAGTTGAAAAAAAAATCTAAAATTTCATTAACGTTGAATTATTATCTGCAACTCATTTGAATTTGGACCAGTCTAAAATTTTGTCATTTGGTAATGGATTAATTCTCCAAATTTAGACTCATGATGCACTCTTTTTGTTGGTTTTGCCCCTTTAAAATCAGTTTGACCCCTAGAATTTCATGGTCAACAAGTGAATTACACCTGAATTTCAAATGTTAGTACAAGCCCTGTACATCGAGACTTGTTAGTTATTTGAATAAGCAGTAGAGGAAAAACTTAAATATTATAAAGCCCAAGCTTTCATACTTGTCGCAATTCAAATCTCACAGACCTTGACCCATTACTAGAAGACAAAAAGTAAGACTGTTTAATTTCAAAGAAGTTGTAGACAACAATTTTTTAAATGAAATCTTAACCCCTGTCATGCTGAACCCAGAATATTCCGGTTTGGGCAGCAGGTATAGACAAAGATCAGCCTGCACATATGTACAGTCTTATCCTATTCTTTACCTCCTGTCTATCCAATTTAGAAAAGAATTGTTGATTGTATTAATTTTCCAAAGAAGTATTGATGATAAACAACATGTACTATCAGTGCTTTCAGTAGTTCTGAAAAAAAAAATATTCAGCA
The DNA here is from genome assembly GCA_946902895.1 of Fragum fragum. NCBI lineage: Eukaryota > Metazoa > Mollusca > Bivalvia > Cardiida > Cardiidae > Fragum > Fragum fragum. Next base: position 6,126,401 of record OX336365.1, read on the forward strand.
TGACAAGGGTTAAAAACCACTATGTTTTGGGGTAGAAAACATTGTTGATAATGAAGAAATAGCTGATACAAGCACAATGTATTCCAAAGCTTTTTCAAGTGAGGTGTAAAAAAGTGGGATTGCCTGGGAGCGTGTGAAGCTGCAATGAAAAAAAAACCCAGATCCTCAATATCATGCAGCATATGTAAAGGTGTAACATATTATATTACACTAGGTGCTGGGGGTACCCAGAGATTAACAGCTGCTATTGGTAAATCCAAAGCTATGGAAATGGTGCTAACCGGGGACAGAATAACGGCACAAGAGGCTGAAAAAGCAGGTACATTTATGAATATCTAACCATATTTATAGTATCCAGGTGCTGATAGGTGTGGATTGGTTAGCCAAAAAACCTGTAGTCAGACACTTTTGGGCTCTTGTTGTCTTGGTGAAGCTCTGCCCAATTTGTTAAAAAATTCTATTAAGTTTAAAACTATAGTTGTTATCGTAACAGAAACGTCCAGACTCATTTACATAGAATCAAAATAGAAAAACTTAAAAACCATGAAATATACAGCTTCTATATTTTTTTTATGTTACATCGGCTGGTGGCCCTCCACAAAAGTTGTTAAAAAAATGCCTCTTGGATGTTGTTTGGGCTTTACTAAGATGTATGCCTTTCAACCAGAAACAAAGACAAAAATTCTTTAAACTATTTAGACAAAATGCAACTTTCTGAAACCCTCGAGAAATATAATGGTAGAAAACTGACTTACTCAGCAGTCAAATCTTTGACCCCTCATGATAGGCAGTCTACCATGCTACTAACTGTACTTTAGCAGCAAACATCAAATTGAGAGAAATGGATATTGATTTAACCTGTTCCCAAATAATTAAGCTTTGTGGTGCCTCCTAAGCAAAACAATTGTGAAAACATTGTGTAAAATGAAGAAATTGCTCACAAAAAGCAATTTGTTCATTTCCAAAATGTTTTCTACTCAGAAATTTGAAAAAAATCTTAATTTCCATAAACTTTCAATTGTCGTCTGCAACTTCTTTCAAATAGGACCAGTCTAAAATTGTGCTGTCTAGTAATGGGTTAAAGAAACAGAATGCACAATACAATTAAAGAAATTTCAACAACCAAATTATTATTATAAAGGTCTTGTGAGTAAAGTGTTCCCTACAGACCAAGTGGTAAATGAGGCTGTGAAAACAGCCGAGAAGATTTCAGGTTTCTCCAAGATTGCCACAGCCATGTGTAAAGAAGCTGTAAATGCAGGTAATTACTTAACCCTTGTCATGCTGTATAAATTATCTTACTGAATTGCTGTCAAATCAAAGGGCTGAAAGCACTGATAGAACTTGTTGCTAAATAGTCAACATTTCTTTTAGAAAACAACTTCACACACAACTATGGCCGGAAAAGTACTAGCAGGAGGTATAGACTAAGATCAGCCTGCACATAAGTGCAGTCTGATCTTAGTCTACACCTCCTGCCAAAACTGGAATATTCCGGGTTCAGCATGACAAGGGTTAATATGTTGGTTATTACATGAGTATTCATTGGTTATTACTTAAATCTAAGGAGTCCCTCTAAAGGAGATAAAAATGAGGCATTCTGGCAAGAAGAATTAGGTAAAATTAGTAATCTCCGAACACGATTGTGATATTCCATTTTGTACCACAAGCTTTTAATCCATTCCCAAACAATAAAATTTCAGACTGGTCCAAACTCAAGGAAGCTGCAGACGACAATTGCGTCTTTTTGGATAGAAATATTGTGGATAATGAAGAAATTGCTTGATACAAGCAATTGCTTCATTATCCACAATGTTTTCCAAAGCTTTTTTCTTGATGGGGGTGTGTGAATAAAGAAGGGATTGTGAGGGAATGAGTGAAAGGTTTTATGATAAAAATCACAAAATGATAAGAATGGCTTTAGTAGCAGTGGGAAACTGCAATATCCTTTACACAAAAGTTTATATCAAATTACATTATTTGAAAATGTTATTTCACTAGTAAAAATAACCTAAGCAATTAATGCCTGTGGGTAATGTATATATAAAATAGGTACAGGATTATTGCTTGTTTCATGGGGATGTTAGAAGGTGGCAAAATTAGGCAGTTGAGCCCTTGCTCAGGTTCATAATAAAGTAATTCTCAATGTAGATGTTTGAAAGTGGCTTAGTTAGGAAGGTAAACTCTTATACAGGTGGCTTGTAAAGAAGGTTGGACTGTGTTGAAAGATTACATTGAGGATTATTAGCTTTCAAAGAAACATCATAACAAATATGTTTTTCTGATATGTTGGATTTTAGCATGCATGGTTAAAAAAATTATTTTGTTATGTTTAGCCTATGAGATGCCACTTAAAGAAGGACTTCATTTTGAGAAGAGACTTTTCCATGCCACATTTGCAACTGTAAGTAAACAGATCAGTTACCTAACATTTACCGATTGTGGACTGATGTTGTCAATGAAAAAAAAAATATATTGACCAATCAAATCATATATTTTGAACAGAACTGAGTGTTAACCTGCAATATTTATATTAATCTCTTTTGTTGTTTGGCAACTTAAATGTTGTAACTACAGCTTATTTTAGCTTTAGTTACAACAATTTAGATGCCAACTAATGAAGAACTGTTTGCTTAATCCTTTGCGGACTGAATCAGACTACCTCCTAGGAGTACAGTGGGAGTGGCTAGCAATTTGTCATTTGGAATTGGTACATTGTTTCCATCATGATTGAAACCAAAAAAAGATGACTGCCTTGATGGCTGAGTGGTAAAGGTACATGTACTTGAATCTTTATCTGAGCCCCACCGTCATAGGAATGTGTTCATGAGCTAGACACGTAAAAGCCAGCCCCAGTCTATTCAGCTGTAAAATTGGGTAGCAGTAGGTGAAAGCTACTACCTCTCTTTCCAGGACGTGTAAACATCTGGATTATGAGTGTTCGAGAGCAACTCTATAAGTTTAAAGCTTTCATTGCAATTGAAACTAAAATAAATTTGAATAAATTAACACAAAAAAATGCAAGTTAAATTCTACACTCTTCAGACAATCAACACATTCCCACACAGACGCTTTTTGATGCCCCTCAAGAAAAAAAACTTTGGAAAACACTCCGGAAATTGAAGAAATTGCTAGTTAACAAGCAATTTCTTCAAAGTCCAAGATGTTTTCTACTTTAAAGGGTGAAGACATTTTAAATTTCACCAACTTGAATTTGTCGTCTACAACTTCTTTCATTTTGGACTGATCTAAAAATTTTATCATTTGGTAATGGATTAAGGGGCTAAGTTTAAAATTGATATTACTTTTTCAGTGATTAAAATATTGTTGATAAGGCCATTACTCCCTGTAAGTCATTTAGATTGAAATTGTTTGTTGATGAAAATTTAAGATGTCAAAATTGTAGACTGGTCAGAATTCAATGATGTGGCAAATGTCAATTTAAGTTAATGAAATTTTGAAAAATCTTTGTCTTATGAAGTAAAACAATTTGGAAAATGAAGAAATTTATTGCTACAAGCAATTTCTTTATTTTCAACAATGTTTTCAAAGCTATTTAGCTCACCTGAGCACGCAGTGATCACCTTTCGTCCGGCCATTGTGCGTTGTCCATCAACAATTTCGCCTGACCAAGAAGGCGTAGAGCCTTGATATTTTGAAAGAAGCATCAGTATATTGGCCTTTGTCAAGATAGCTAAAATCATCATACTCGGGTCCCCAAACAAAAGTGAAATTTTAAAATAATCTTTAAAAATCTTCTCCTTCTGACCCAGAAGGCGTAGAGCCTTGATATTTTGCATGAAGCATCAGTATATTGATATCTTTCAAAATAGCTAAAAACTCTGGTTGCCATGGCAACAAAGTGAAATTTTAAAATAATCTTTATAAACCTTCTTCTCCTGACCCAGAAGGCGGAGAGTCTTGATATTTTGCATGAAGCATCAGTATCAGTTTCAAAATAGATGAAATAATGATCCTCGGGTCCCGAGGGGCGCAGTCCCAGGGGAGGGGGGTTATAGGCATGAAGCGTCAGTTCACAGACATCTTTCTTATTTCTGAAATTATAACCCATGGATCCAGAGGGAGAAAAAAGGTAATTCCTTCTTTCAAATTTACCCTAAAGCCTTGGAATTTGCAATTTAGACTTTGGGATCCCAAGGTACATTGTCTATATATGTAAGTATGGCCCACTTGTATCATAATCCTAACCTTAACATGAAATTAGACTGATGAAAGAAAAAGTGCCTCTATCTGAGGTGAGCGCCCCATGGCCAACGACCCTCGTGTTTCTAATAGAGGCATAAAAAATAGATTGTATGGGAATGGCTTAAAAGACAAAAATATAAAGGTTGAATAATGCAGGTTGATGATGTTGAAAGTATTAATCTGTTAGTGACATTTTTCAACCACATGAGCCCAAGGTAAAGAATTAACCCAGTCCCATATGACAAAATTTTATACCAGTCCAAATTGAAAGGAGTTGCAGAAGACAATTAACGTTTTTGAAAATTTAGATATTTTCAACTTCCTGGTAAGAAAACTTTGTTGAAAATGAAAACAATTGCTTGTTACAAACTATTTCTTCTTTTTTCTGTAATGTTTTCCCAATTTTATTTTTTAGGGCAACAAAAAAACACAAAAAAACAAGGATTAGTTGGGAGTAGGTTAAATCATGCTGCACAGTGTTATCACAGTCTGCCCTCTGCACTTTGTAGATAGCTAATGACTGAAAGTTTCATTTGACAATCAGCCATTAATCTAACTTCTCATTGTGGCTGTGTGGGCTGCTCAGTGTCTGCGCTGTGAGTACATGGGAAATTGTTGGAAATGTCACTCGCACAGGCTCTTAGATTCGTGATGTAACAGGGGCCGTGGCCATAGTGTAGTGGCAGCACATAGGACTCCTACTCATGGGGTCCTGGGTTTGATCCCTGGTGGTGGCAAATATCCTTTACGACATTTGTCTCCCACCGTTTGGTGGATGATCGTAAAGCTAAGTGGGATGAGCAGCTTGAGGCTCCGAAAAGATATGGTATTACTGGTGAGAGAAACACCTAGAATCTATTGTTTGGTGCTCCAGTCACTTGGATATGACTGAAATACTGTTACAAGTGGCCTTACACCCCATATAATCAATCAATCAATTGTGATGTAACACAGACTTTTGTTTGTATTACAGGAAGACAGGAAAGAAGGAATGACGGCATTTGTGGAGAAAAGAAAAGCAGACTTCAAAGACAAATGAGATGGGAAATATTTTCATGTACATAAGCAACTATCACATGATACACAGTGGTTACCGATTGCCCTGAAAGTCATGGCAAAACTTTTGTTAAAAAGGCAAACAGTGTGTTTACCATGTAGATGGTCTTCAAAAAACTTCATTTTGAAAATGATTTATTTTGCAAAATTTACGACTAGTAGTATGTAACAAAACAGTAGATTGGTTGGTTGGCAACCTAAAGTTCATAACTACAGCTAGATCAAGCTGTAGTTATGTTGTTTAAGTCGCCAAACCAGCAAAAATGCATGAGATAAATGGCAGCCAATGGCAGAGTTCAAAGTTAACTTCCAGTGTAAATGAATGATTTCATTGGTTGACTGGTTATTTGATTGACAGCCTCAATAGGTCAATTGTGTATAGTTTGAAATTTGATTTTGTGGGATTTTATTAGAATGCCATTTTCTTTACATGATTCAGCTTTAAGCAGTAATTCAGTATTATATTGGTAATATGATAGAATTATGCTAGTATTTAAATCCATTGTGATTTTTTCCTGAGACATTAATACAAAGAAGAGAATAGATTATTGATAATTTAATTGGGTTGTTCTTTTTATCTCGGCTAGATTGTAAGGGAAAAGTTAAGTTATTTATAACCATTGTGACATTGATGTTGGACTTTTTGACCAAACATATATTGATCTTAGTTAACCCATTACCAGACAAAATATTAGACTGGTCCAAATTGAAAGGAGTTTCAGACAACAGCTTAATGCTTATGAAAGTTTGGAATTTGTTTTACTATTGGGGTAGAAAACATTGTGGATAATCTGAAGAAATTACCTGTAACAAGCAATTTCTTCATTACCCACATTTTTTTCCAAAGATTTCTTTCTTGAGGGCATCTAAAGGAGAATTTGCTTGTGAGTAGGCGTGTTAAGTCCATGGTTTTACACTGATCAAAATCTTTATTCTAAAATCTGATTAAAGAACATCAACAAAACATCCATGATTATCCAATTAAGATTTAATTGACATCCATTTGATGCTTTCTTAGGAGAAAATTTCAGATGATTTGGTATATATGCGAATAATGTCCCTTACCCCTAAAAGCAATCTTAATTATTCATTCTATTTTTTCTTCAAAGAATCTAATAAAGGTTCACTGAAGGATCATTTTTAGCTCTACTGGCCGAAGGCCACTAGAGCTATAGCGATGGCTTTTTCCCGTCCGGCGTCCGTGCGTCCGTTAAACTTTTCCTTGTTTACACGATAAAGAACACAGTTTTCATCTGATTCTCTTCAAACTTTCACAGAATGATTGTACCAACATAAGGATCGTTCCTTTCGAAATTGGGTCAGATCCGTCAAGAAATACGGGAAAAGGGGCCTAATTAAAACTTAATTAAAAAATCTTCGTTTACGCGATAAAGTCCACAGTTTTCATCGGATTCTCTTCAAACTTTCACAAAATGATTGTACCATCATAAGGATCGTTCCTTTCGAAAATGGGTATGATCCGTCAAGAAACAGGGGAAAAGGGGCCTAATGAAAATTTAATTTAAAAATCCTCTTTTACGCAATAGAGTCCATAGTTCTCATCAGATTCTCTTCAAACTTTCACAGAATGATTGTACCAACATAAAGATTGTTCCTTTCGAAAATGGGTATGATCCGTCAAGAAACATGGGAAAAGGGGCCTTATGAAAATTCATTAAAAATTCTATTAAAAATCCTCGTTTACGCAATAGAGTCCACAGTTTTCATAAGATTCTCTTTAAACTTTCACAGAATGATTGTACAAACATAAGGATTGTTCCTTTCGAAAATGGGTATGATCTGGGAAAAGGGGCCTTAGGGAAATTTAATTAAAAAATCCTCGTTACGCTATAGAGTCCACAGTTCTCATCAGATTTTCTTCAAACTTTCACAGAATGATTGTACCAACATAAGGATTGTTCCTTTCGAGAATGGGTATGATCCGTCAAGAAACACGGGAAAAGGGGCCTTAGGGAAATTTAATTAAAAAATCCTGGTTAAGCTATAGAGTCCACAGTTCTCATCAGATTTTCTTCAAACTTTCACTGAATGATTGTACCAACATAAGGATGGTTCCTTTCGAAAATTGGTATGAACCGTCAAAAAACACGGGAAAAGGGGCCTTATGAAAATTCATTAAAAATTCAATTAAAAATCCTTGTTTACGCAATAGAGTCCACAGTTTTCTTCGGATTCTCTTCAAATTTTCTCAGAATGATTGTACCATCATAAGGATCGTTCCTTTCGAAAATGGGTATGATCCGTCAAGAAACAGGGGAAAAGGGGCCTTATGAAAATTTAATTAAAAAATCCTCGTTTACGCGATAGAGTCCACAGTTTTCATCAGATTCTCTTCAAACTTTCACAGAATGATTGTACCAACATAAGGATTGTTCCTTTCGAAATTGGGTATGATCTGTCAAGAAACACGGGAAAAGGGGCCTTATGAAAATTCAATTAAAAACTCCATTTAAAATCCTTGTTTACCCAATAGAGTCCACAGTTTTCTTCGGATTCTCTTCAAATTTTCTCAGAATGTTTGTACAATCATAAGGATCGTTCCTTTCAAAAATGGGTCTGATCTGTCATGAAACGGGAAAAGGGGCCTTATGAAAATTTAATTAAAAAATTCTTGTTATCACTCTGGAGTCAATAGTTTTCATCGGATTCTCTTCAAACTTTGACAGAATGATTGTACTATCATAAGGATTATTCCTTTTGAAATTTGTTGTGATCCTTCAAGAAACACAGGAAAAAGGGGCCTTATGAAATGTTTAATAAAAAATTCTCATTAATAATCTAGAGCCAACAATTTACAACAGATTGTACCATCATAAGGATTGTACCTTTTGGAATCGGATATGATTCCTCAAGAAACATAGGAAAAGGGGCCTTATTAAAATTTAATTCAAAGATCTTTGTTAACACTCTAGAGTCCACAGTTTTCATCTGATTGACTTCAAACTTTCACAGAATGATTGTACCATCATAAGAATTGTTCCTTTCAAAATTTGGTATGATCAGTCAAGGACCACGGGAAAAAGGGGCTGGATTGAAAAAGTCCTCGTAAACACAATAGAGTCCATATTTTTCATCTGATTGACTTCAAACTTTCACAGAATGATTGTACCATCATAAGAATTGTTCCTTTCAAAATTTTGTATGATCAGTCAAGGACCACGGGAAAAAGGGGCTGGATTGAAAAAGTCCTCGTAAACACAATAGAGTCCATATTTTTCAACAAATTCTCTTCAAACATTCCCAGAATGATTATTACATTAAATGGATTGTTCCTTTCGGAAGTAGGTTTGATCCATCAAGTTTCATGGGAAAAGGGGCCCTATGAAAATTTAATAAAAAAAATCTTAGTTAACATGTAATGGCCCTAGATTTTACCTGATTGACTTCAAACTTTCACATAATGATTGTATCATCATAAGGATTGTTCCTTTCAAATTGGGTCTGATCCATTGAGAAACATAGGAAAAGGGGCCTTAGGAAAATTCAATTAAAAAAATCTTAATTAATGCTTGTAAGTCCACAGATGAGATGGGGTTGTCTTTATACTCAAACAGAATAATTATACTTTTGTAAAAAGAGTTCCCTTTGGAATTGGTTCAGATCCATCAAGTAACATGGGAAAAGGGGCTATATGAAAATTCAATTAATAAAACCCTGTTAACACAATAAAGCCCACAGCTTTGATCAGATTTTGTTGAAACTTCACAGAATGATTGGAAGGTCATAACTATCATTCTTTTCATAACAGGGTTTGAACTGTCAAGAAGCACAGGAAAAAGGGCCTTATGAAAATTTCATTTATAAATCCTTGTTACCAAGTCCAGAGCTTTCATCAGATTTTCTTCAAACATTCACAGAATAATTGCACAATAATAATGATTGTTGATGTTTGCATTAGACCTGATCCGTCAAGTATCACAGGAAAAGGAGCATTATGAAATTTAATTTTAAAATCATTGTACCACAATATAGTCAACAGTTTTCATCAGATTTTGTTAAAACTTTCACAGAATGATTATTCCATCATAAGGATTCTTTCTTTTCAAATTAGGCATGATCTGTCTAGTATCATGGGAAAAGGGGCCTTTAGAGAATTTTATCTATAATCCTTGTATCCAAGTCCAGAGCTTTCATTGGATTTTATTCAAACCTTCACAGAATCATTGTACAATAATCACGATTGTTGATGCTGACATGAGACCTAATCCTTCAAGTATCACAGGAAAAGGAGCCTTATGAAAATTTTATTTTAAAAATTTGACACCAAGATAAAATCTGCAGTTTTCATCAGATTCTGTTTAAATTTCACAGAATGTTTGTACCATCATAAGGATTGTTTCTTTCCAAATGAGGCCTGATCTGTCTAGTATCATAGGAAAAGGGGCTGTATGAAAAAGTATTACCAAATCCTCATAAACACAACAATGCCCTCAGTCTTTATCAGAATCTCTTCAAACTTTAATAGAATGATTGTACCATCATTTGGATTGTTCCTTTGTAAATTAGGTCTGATTGGTTAAGTGACACAAGAAAAGGGACCTTATAAAAATTTTATTACAAAACATCATTATTACAATAAAGTCCTCAGTCTTTATCATTTTCTTCAAACTATCATTAGGATTGTTCCTTTGTACATTAGGTCTGATTTGTTAAGTTTCACAGAAAAAGGGGCCTTATGAAAATTTAGTTACAAAAATTCTTGACACAATTCAGTCCACTGTTTTCATTGATTCTCTTTAACTTTTAAAGAATGATTGTACCTTCATTAGAATTGTTCCTTTTGAAATTTTGTTTGTTCTGTAAAGTATCATGAGAAAAGGGGCCCTATTAATATTTCACTATAAACTCATTAACACAATAAATTCCACAGATTAAACAGATTGATTGTACCATCATTCCAATTGTTGATTTTGACAGTGGATCTGACTATAGCAAGGGTCACATAAAAAAGGGCCTTATGAAAAACTCTCTTAAATATTCTGGTTAACACAATGATGTCCCTTGATTTCACCGGATTCACTTCAAAATTTCACAGAATGATTGTACAAATACTTAGATGGTTCTTTTCAGAACTGGGTACAATCCATCAAGTATCATGTAAAAAGGGGCCATATGATTTTTTTTTTTTATTATTCTAGTAAACATAATGAATTTCCAATATTTCATCGGATTCACTTTTAACTTTCATAGAACGATAAAACCAACAGTAAAATATCACGGGAAAAGGGGCCCTTTGAGAACTTGAATTTAATATCTTTGTTAACACAATAAAGTCAACAGTTTTATTGGATTCTCTTCAAAGATGCATGGAATAATTGTGGCATTTGAAACACAGGAAAAGGGGCCTTACAGATTATCATTCAAAACATTCTTGTGTATGTGATGAAGATCACAATCATTATCAAGTTGTCTTTTAGATTTCACAGGACAATTGTCGGGTTGTAAGGAAAGTTCCTTTTGAAATGAAATTGATCTATCAGAAAACACAGGGAAAGGGGCCTTATTGATTTTCATTCAAAACAATCCTGTTTATGTGATTAAGTCCACAATTATTGTCAGATTCTGATGAAATATTCACAGAATGATTGTAGGGTCATAAGGTAACTTTATTTTGGAAATGGAGTGGATCCGTCATGAAACATGGGAAAAGGGGCCTTGAGGATTGTTGCTTAAAATGATAAAGGGGATGAAGCCCCTTTTTTTTCTTTATGCATTCTTCTTTGAGCAATAAACTTCCTTAAATATCAGATTTCTTTAATGGAAAACTTGGTAACCAGTAGAGCGTCTCAGGCCCTCATGGGCCTTTTGTTATGAAATTCAGAAATAATCCAGTCAGTAGTTTCTGAGAAAAAGATTTTCAAAGATTTCACTATACACCATACATGTGTATACAGTTATTAGCCCCGGTTGTAAAAGCTATGTTTTACTTGCAACAAAAATTCTGTGAAGGAATTTGATAAAGGGTCATTAAAGGATTATTTCTGTGACATTTAGCTGAAATCTGTATGCTAGTACCTGTGAAATCGATCCCGCCTACAAAACCGAAGGTTTTTATCTGATCAAAATTTGTTAAGGAATCTGATAAAACATCACCAAAGGCCCATTCCTGTGAAATTTGGAAGGAATCTGAATTGAACTTTCTGAGAAGGACCCTATCACGGATTTATGTATGAAGAAGCTATGACAATAGCTTGCTGGCTTTCAGGTAGAATAGCTATAAAAGAAAATGAAAAATGTCCACAACTCTTGTTGCCATGTTAACAAAATAGGGGAGACAAAATTTTGAAAAAATCTTTTCTAAATTAGGAATGCTAGAGATATGATATGTGTCACTCTGTTGATATGATGACCTTTGGGTCATATTTGGGCACTAATGATGTATTTTACTGGCCGAAGAAATACAGCATAGGAAAATATTGTGAGAAAAGGAGAAATTGCTTGTAACTCTTCCTTTCCTCACAATACATTTTACCCTAAAAGCTACTTATTTTTCAACTTCCACCAAATTTCTGCAGCTTTTTTCAATTTGAAACTTAATTTTGTCTTATGTTAATGGGTTAAGGGAGTTGACTTTTTTTTTTGATGCATTAAATATTCTCTAACAAGCTGCATCAATTACCTTCCAAGCTTCACTATGTTATTTCTTACTGAAAATAGTCCCATACTCAAAGGCAATATCATTAAACCCATTGAAATTTCCACAAGAAATCTGATAAAGGATCTTCAAAAGATCATTCCTATGAAGTGACGTTGTAATCCATTCACTAGTTTCTGAGAAGATTTTCACAAAGTTGTCTCTGATAGAAATTAGCCCCATTTATTAAAGCCATTTTTTTTTATTTGATAAAATTTCTTGGAGGAATTTTGATTAAGGGTCATCTAAGAATCACTGCTTTGAAATTTGGTTGCAATACAATCTTTGAAGATTTTTAACCCTTTCCTGTTTTTTTGAAATTTTAGACTGGTCCAAATTGAAAAACGTTGCAGACAACAATGAAAATTTGATGCAATTTGAAATTTGACCACCCTATGAGGTATGAAATATTTTGGGAAAAGGAGAAATTGCTTGTTACATGCAATTTCTTCTTTTTCCACAATGTTTTCTCAAGTCTTAAGTGACAGCGTCGTAAAATCTCAGGTTTGTACTAGAATAAAGAAAAAGTTCAGAATGTGACAACTTCATGTATGACAGACACAACCCCATGACATTAACCTGCAGGACTTTAACTATTCCCACCCTATCCCTCTATGACTCCCCCAGGAAAATACTTTGGAAAACATTGTGGAAAATTAAGAAATTGCTTGTTACAAGCAATTTCTTTATTATCCACAAGGTTTTCTATTCTTAAAGACAAAGACTTTTGAAAATTCATCAACTAAAAATGTTGTCTGTTTTGTCATCTGAGCACAAACTGCGAGGTGACAAAACAAATGTTGTCTGTTTTGTCATCTGAGCCCAAACTGCGAGGTGAGCTATTGTGATCGGTCGTCGTCCGTCCGTCCGTCTGTCTGTCCGTCCACAATTTCTTTAAAAATCTTCTCCTCCTAAACCAGTAGGCTAATCAAGCTGAAACTTTGCAGGGATGTTCCGTGGGTGAAATTCTACAAAAGTTGTAAAAGAATTTAATTCCGTCAAAAACTGGATGCCAGGGCATTTGAAAATGAGAATCTTTAGTAAATCTTTAAAAATCTTCTCCTAAACCAGTTGGCCAATCAAGCTGAAACTTTGCAGGGAGGTTCCTTGGATGAAGCTATTCAAAAGTTGTTAAAAGAATTTAATTCTGTCAAAAACTCTTGTAAACGCAGCATATGAAAATGGGAAATTTTAGTAAATCTTTGTTGTTGTTGTTTTCATAGACTACATGGCCAAAGGCATTTATATTTTATATAGAGCTTAATCATATGGTTCTCTACCAACTTTTTAAATATTTAATCTGGGGGGGTCAAAAATGGCCCTGCCCCTGAGGTCCAAAGTTTGGAAAAAATGCTTAATTAGAGCAATTTCAAAAGACTTCTTCTCTTAAAATATAAGGTCTAGGATATTCATATTTGGTATGTAGCATAACTAGATGGTTTTGTACTACATCACTAAAAGTTGTCCTCCTAGGGTCCAAAACGGCCCTGCACTAGGGGGTCCAAAATTGGGAAAAACTCAAAATTTGATTATGTTAAAAAAATCATTTATAGGCGGAGGGCATTTATATTTTGAGTGTAGCATAGCCTGGCTTTTATCTATCAATTTCGATTAAATTATGCCTGTAGGTTAAAAAACACCCCTTCCCTGGGTGTCCAAAGTTCGTTAAAATGACATTGATCTCCTCCCAATCTACAAAGTCAAAGGCATACATATTTGGATTATAGTATAACCAGATGGTTCTCTACCATGTTAGCTAAAATCTTAGCCCTGGGATTAAACATTGCACTGCCCGAAAGGTCCAAAATTTTGGAAAACACCCAATTAGAGCAACTTCAAAAGTCTTCTCCTGGTGAAATATAAGGTGAAGGGCATTCATATTTGGTATGTAGCATGACTTAATAATTTTGTACTGTGTTACAGGAAAATAGGCTCTAAGGATGAAAAACGTCTCTGCTCCTTGTTTTGAAAATTGTGTAAATTGCATTGAAAAAATTCTTCTTCTTAAATATAGGTCCTAGAGCATTTACATTAAAAACATATGATAACATTATTGTTATCTACCATGTTTATATCTTTTTGACAAACATGACCCTTCCCAAGGCATCCAATGTTATGAACAACTCTCAATAAGATCATGTTCAAATATCTTCCTCTCCTAATGTATAAGTTGTAATGCATTCATATTTAATTTATATTGATTGTTCTCTACTGAAGTTTCTAAAATTACACCCATTGAAGTTGCAGACAGTAATTAGAGTTTGACTGAAATCTAAATACAAAGAATTTCAGGGTAGACAAAAAAGTACTGTATTTTGCAGATGCCTCAGGTGAGCGATTTAGGACCATCATGGTCCACTTGTTTTTTTTTAATTTTACAAGTCTAAAATTTGATGTCTTGTAATAGATTAAGAAGGTGGAGCTAAAAATCAAAACTGCTACCATTCTAAAACTGGCCAACATCAAAGAAAAAATGCTCAAGAGTTATGTCTAGGAGAGATTTCATGAAATTTGCTTAATATGTTCAGTATCATTAATATGGCTGCCTCTTTCAGAACTGCTGCAAAAATAAAACAGGCTGGGAACATATGTGTGGGCCAGTGTCACAATAATTGCATACTGCAATAGTAACAGGAAAAATAAACTGTAAAACTGTTTAAAGAACTAAATATTTTTTATTGTGTTTTATTGCACAATTAGACCTACATCAAGCTTAGAGGTTTCTTTAAGATTATGCAAATAAAAAATGCTAACTTTTACATTTTCATCATACAAATAAAAAGGAACCCTCTTTTCTTAACATATCTTAAACCATTACCAGACAACAAAAATTTTAGACTGGTCTAAATTCAAAGATGTTGCAGGTGATAATTTCAATTTGGTGAAGTTTTAAAAAACTTCTTCTTTGAGTAGAAAACATTGTAGTTAATGAAGACATCATTTCTTCATAATTCACAATGATTTCCAAGGCATTTTTCTTCAGAGGCATAAAAAAGTGTTATTTCTTGTAATGATTTAAAACCAACAAATCAAAGACGAAATAAAAGGTTGTGAAATTGCTGTGAGCAAAGAAATACCAGTATTTCCCCTTTTTTAAAATATTTTGTTTACCTTTTGCAAGATTTTTCTAGAATCTGAAAGATAACCTATTGTTTGTTGACCCCTTTTGATTGTGGTTGTTTATTTTTTCTTTATCATTTCACTGGTTAACACATTTCCACTCAATAACACTTTTTGAAGATCCGTAGAAAAAATAACTTGTCGTCCCCAACTTCTTCGAATTCAACCAGATGAAATTTTGTCCTCTGGTAATGGTTTAAACAATACAGTATTATGGATTATTTAGAATAAAGGAATAACAAGGTCCACTATAAACAACAGGTACCCACGGGTGTGAAATTCCCTTGTCCCACTTGGGTTTTTCTACTTGTGGAAAACCGCAATTTTCAGAGCCACATGTCCAAGAACCAGTAAATACCAGCACAAATCTATCATTTAAAAATATAAAAAAAACCTCATTATATATAGGAAAATTATAATAAAACTTCTATTGAGGTGTAGAAAACAATGCAGTTAATGAAGAAACCAGCATTTTCTTCTTTAAACTTATCTAATTACTATGTTTGCAGAAACGTTCATTTTAATTCTAGACAAGTAGAAAATATGTCTTACTTTTCTCGGGACAATTTAACAAAAATCTTTATTTCCACACCACTTGGTAACTAAAAACAATCAAGTGCACGGTGCACTTCAACTTAGCAAAACATTCTGACAGATATACATCTGGGATTGTATTACAAATACGTAAAACACAAAATTGACCGATCAGGACATTCATTAAACTTTGAATTTATTCAAGCTGTAGTAACAACATCAGGTCACCAACAATTTACTTTTAAATTTACATCCCTGATTACATAGAGGATAATCAACTGGTTATTACCGATATGAAATAATATTTTCAACGCCTAACAATGTATCTGAGTGAAATATTTTTTCATATCTGAAATAACCAGTTGATTATTATATACCTTATTTTTTTCATTTTTCATTAAAATATTTAAACCAATCTTTTTGATGTAACTGGGTTGGAAAAAAAGTAGTTCCTAAATTACGGCAGGGAGTGAAACTGAAAAGTGTTATGGTCACTCCAGTGATGACATCAAAATTTATTACACTGAGATAGCCGCTGTCATAGCGCAGTTGGTAGCGGGTCAGACTGTCAATCTAGAGGTCCCGGGTTCAACCCCCAACGGCGGCACTCATCCTTTCCGACTATTTGTCTCTCACCAATGGGTCGATAATCGTAGACCTATGTGAGATAGCAGCTGGAGGCTAGGAAGGGATGTAATGGTAGTACTGGTGCGAGAAATACCAGGATTCCATTGTTAGGTGCTCCACCCGGTGCGATATAACTGAAAGATTGTTGAAAGCGGCGTAAAACCCCATTCAAACAAACAAACATACACTGAGAAATCCCAAGATTTCACAGCAAGGTATATAATAAATATTTTTAACGTTTATTTTCTCATTTGTAGGCCAGTAGGTGTAGCTAGCAATTGGTCAATTTCATAATAAGCACACTGATTGGCCAAGACAGAGTGTTTTGACAAATCGGGAGATTTTTATACAATTCACAAATTAGCACCGAGTATGACCACTCCAAAAATTTTACATGTGTATGATTGGTTGATTGATTGAATAGGGTTTAAAGCCTTTTTTAACAGTATTTCAGTCATGTCACAGCGGCTGGAGCAACTAACAATGGATTCCTGGTATTTCTCACTACTCTAGTACTACCACATCCTTTCCTAGCCTCCAGCTGCTATCCCACTTTGGTTTACGATTATCCACTCATTGGTGAGAGACAAAAGTCGGAAAGGATATGTACTGCTACCAGGGACCAAACCCATGACATCCCATGATTGAAGATTCTGACACGCTACCGACTGCTATGACAGCAGCACCACATGTGCACAGACAATCAGCAGCCTGAACAGCCATACAGCGGTACAATTGATCCATCACCCAGGAAAACCTGCCCTAAATGACATTACTTTATGACAGAAAATTCAAATATTTTGAGGATGTCTCAAATGTCCGATTATTATTACAAGCCTAAGGAAAAAGCTCTGGAAAACAATATGGAAAATGAAGAAATTGCTTGTGACAAGCTATTTCTTTATTATCCACAATGTTTTCTACTCCGAAATACAGATTTAAAAAAAGTTCATCAACTAAAAATTGTGTTGGCAACTTCTTTTACCCATTCCCACACAATTCCACCTTTTAAACCCCTCAAGAAAAAAGCTTTGGAAAACATTGTGGAAGATGAAGAAATTGCTTGTATCAAGCAATTTCTTCATAATCCAAAATATTTTCTATCAAAAACACACAAAAATTTAAAATTCCATCAACTTAAATTTGTTGTCTGTAGCCTCTTTCAATTTGGGCAAGTCTGAAACTTTGTTGTGTGAAAATGAGTTAAATTTGGACCAGTCTTTAAATTTTGTTGTCGTGTCTGGTACAAAAAAACAGTTGTTAAGCAAATTTTTCTGGATACAGATCATTTATCATATATGGATCATTTGCAATATGGTATATGGTTGACTGAAGAATATTGGATACCAAAAATTTTTACAGAGCACACAGTGAAGACTCTGATCAGACTGTGTGGATGCAAAGGCTGATCTAAGTCTTTACTATGCTCACTTATGAATATATTGGAAATGACATCTGTCTAGTATCTGATGGCCAACTATCACTTCTCATTGTTACAGTATTTTGTAACAATTCAGTTGCTCCAAATAAATCCCCTGTCTAAACTGTCAATCACATTTCTTTTGGCATCGACATAAAGCATAGAAAAATCTGTTCAGATGTAATCAAAATTTACGCTATTTCAACGCTAAACCTGATTTATCAGCTTAAACAGTGACCCACGCACTTTGAATTCTTTAACCCATTCCCACTCAGTGACGCTTTTAGACGCTCCCAAGGAAAATAGCTTTGGAAAACATTGTGGAAAATGAAGAAATTGCTTATTACATGCAATTTCTTCAATTTCCACAATGTTTTTTACCAAGAAACTTGGAAAAATTCCAAATTTCATAAATATTAAATTGTCGTCTGCACCTTCTTTCAACTTTGACTAGTCTGAAATTTTGTTATGTGGGAATGGGTTAAATTTCAATAAATACCTTGTACTGTGTGTAAAAGTGGTATGAAATTCATCGACAAAAGATACATGCAAGTGATGCAGGAGTACACCTAGACATCACATTGTAAACAAAAAAATATCAAGGTTTTTACCCATTCCAACACGACAAAAAATTAAACAGGTCCAAATTCAAAGATGATTACAGATGACAATTTCATGTAGATGGAATTGAAACATACTTGTTTTTTTGGGTAGAAAACATAGTGGACATTGAAGAAATTGCTTGTTACAAGTTTTCAAAAGAGGGGCTTTAAAAAGAGTGATTGTGTGGGAATGGGTTAAAAAGTGTTCAAATCTTTCAGGGTTCCAATAATTGTTATAGTTAACCATAAGAAATTATTCTATCAGATGGATTTCCATCATTAATTCTAAGGCTATTTTAAACTTTTTTTTTCTCCAATTTAAGCCGGTAATGATAAAGCATCACAATGAAAATGAAACTTGAGACAAGGATCCATTATAATGAATAGCGACAGTTAGCCAACCGATCCTGGACTGTTTATGGACAGGCTCAAATGATGAAAATAGATTTTTAACTGTTTACTGCAAACAAACATTGCTTTCTTACCAAAAACTTGGTATTTTAGTGTCCTGTTAACGCTTAGTATAAAAACACCATATTGGTTATCACAGCTACCATAAATAACTTTTATTTGAGCGTGTGCGTGACATTTCCAACCATTACGTATGTGCGCCAAGTAAAGACTCAGATCAGCCTGTGCATCCGCACAGTCTGATCAGAGTCTTCACTCTGCGCTCTGTAGATAGATACTGACCCAAATCTTCTTTAAACATTCAGAGAATATTCTAATTGCCATGAATGGCTGTCCAGGGTGCTCAATGTGTGGGAGTCACGCACATGCATAATTGTTGGAAATGTCACACAGGCTCATTAAAAAGCAAACTAACTTGAGAGATTGGATACTAATATTGACCTTGAAAAATTTGACCATATCTTTACGCACCAGATTTATCACAGACTCAGTCCATTCTTACGATGCCAAAGATCAGGGGAGTTCATGGTTTTGCGGCTTAAATATCAAAACTTCAGCTTATTCAAGCAGTAGTTACGATGTTTAGGTTGCCAACCAACCATATTATATTTTTGTTTCATGTAACTGACCAAACATCTTATAAATAATGCTGTCTATTATCAAAGTCAAACTTCTTGTTTGAATCAGACGGCATGGCCAAAAATCGGCCAATTACACAAACACACAAACACAAATAATACATGCTGCAGTAACATTTATGACTGGCCTAAGTTTACAAAAGTTGTTTTTAAAGTCTTATGGTGGTTTTGGCTTTGTCTGTTTGTTAAATAGAGTAACCCCTATTGGAAAGACCAGACAATTTTGGTCTAATAGACACTTTGAGCACATAGTAATTTACGAATCCCTTCTCCACGTGCATAACTGTCTGGCAGACACTGGTCTCCATTAATCAATCTAGCTGCCACTTGCCAACCCTCACTGACCATGTAGCCTGCTACTGGCAAAATTCAAACCTTTGACCTCCCAACTCATTGTATACCACAACCACTTCACCATGGCAGGATTGACTATTTTGAGATAAATAGACCTAGCCTATTTTTAGTAATTTCTATTGACACCTTCTTAGAAAGTCACATGTTTGTTCATGATAAATAAACTAAAGGCACATTTGGCGTGTGTGTTCCAGCTATTGCCATCAACAAAGGGAGATCACTCACATCAAACCTGAAATATAATAAAAACAATTCTAACCTTACTTTGGTTGGCTAATTTCTTCCCTGGTAATATTCAAGGCACTTTCTATTTGTTTACTTTCCCCTTTAATCTGTTAACCCATTCCCACTCAATGATGCTTTTTAATGCCCCTCAAAAAAAAGAAAAAATATCGTGTAAAATGAAGAAATTGCTTGCAACAATCAATCTCTTTATTTCACACAATGTTTTCTACCCAGAAAGTTGAATAAAATCTAGAAATATATAATTTAAAATTGTTGTCTGCAAATTCTATGAATTTGAACTAATTTAAAATTTTGCTGTACAGTAATGTGTATAATAATCTTCACACCAAAATCATGTCCTAAAGTGAAATGTTGAAGTTATTGATACTGTAAGATCTTTGACTAGTCTGTGTAATTTCTAGAAAAACAGAAATAATGTCAAAAAGATTTTTACAAAATTTGATTGAACCCTTTCCTGTTCAATCACTGGTTTTTATGACCCTGTGAGTTTTATGATTGACAAAGTGCAGTGAAATGTAAGACTGTAGCACCTGTTTGTCCCATTTAAGCCAGAGTTATTTAACCCATTTCAACTCAATCCCTCCTTTTTACGCCTTTCAGCAAACAAGAGAACAAGTGGCCTGGCACTCACCTGAGATAAGGCTCTTTTTTTCTTCAAGGTCTAATACAAACTGGGTCTGGAGAAGACCTCCTTTAACATTTAAATAATATCAATAACCCAATTTGGTTTAAATTGGCCAAATACTTTTGAAAGGGTTGCCTTCTTTATTTCTATTTAAGCCTAAACACCCTGTGGCTCTAAAATTTTATCAATTTTGAAAGAGGTCAATGTACTGATGCTTCATGCAAAATTCAAGATTCTTAAACTTCTGGGACAAGAGATTTTTTTTGTTTTTAAATTTACTCTTGTTGTCATAGAAACCAGAGTTTTCAACTTTGGTTGAAATCAGCCTAGTTGGGAGGAGATGTCTTTTTAAAAATCCTTCTTTATTTCTATATAAGTCCAACCCCCCTGGGGCTCTGCCCATGGGGACCCCGAGGTTGGTGATTTGAGCAATTCTGAAAGAGGTCAATGTAATAATGCTACATGCCAAATATCAAGACTGTAGGCCCTCTTGGTTAGGCGGAGATCATTTTTAAAGTTTTAATTAAAATTCCAATTTTGTTGCCATGGCATCTAGAGTTTTAAACTGATTTCAATTCTTTTAGCCAATTTCATATGGCATCACCAAAGGAACATTCCTGCCAAATTTGGTTGAAATCCGCCCAGCGGTTTGCAAGGAGATGTCATTTTAAAAATCCTTATTTATTCTAAGTAAGCCCCCCGCCCGGGCTCTGCCCCTGAGTACCTGAGGGAGATGATTTTAGCAATTTTGAAAGACGTCATTGTACTGATACTTCATGCCAAATATCAAGGCTCTACAACTTCTGGGTCAGGAGGAAACAATTTTTTAAAGTTTCATTAAAAATTTCAGTTTTGTTGCAATGGCAACCAAGGTTTTTAACGGCTTTCAATTCTTTTAGCAATTTTTAAAGGGCACCACCCAAGGAACATTCCTGCCTAATTTGGTTGAAATCAGCCCAGCAGTTGGGGAGGAGATGTCGTTTAAAAATCCTTCTTTATTTCTGTATTGGCCCCAACCCCCCTGAGGCTTCGCCCCTGGGGACCCGAATGTGATGATTTTAGCAATTCTGAAAGAACTCATTGTACTGATGCTTCATGCCAAATATCAAGGCTCTACGCCTTCTACGTTAGGAGGAGATAATTTTTAAAGTCTTCATTAAAATTTCAGTTTCATTGCCAAGGCAACCAGAGTTTTGATATAACAGATTTCAATTCTTTAAGCAATTTTTAAAGGGCACCACCCAAGGAACATTCCGGCCAGATTTGGTTGAAAATTGCCCAGAGGTTTGGGAGGAGATGTCGTTTTAAAAATCCTTATTTATTTCTAAATAAATAAGCTCCCCCACCCCCCTTGGCTTCGCCCCTGGGTACCCAAGGGAGATGATTTTAGCAATTCTGAAAGAGGTCATTGTACTGATGCTTCATGCTAATTATCAAGACTCTACGCCTTCTAGGTAAGGAGGAAATCATTTATAGTTTCGTTAAAATTTCAGTTTTGTTGCCATGGCAACCAGAGTTTTAAACGAATTTCAATTCTTTTACCAATTTTTAAAGGGCAAAACCCAAGGAACATTTCTTCCAAATTTGTTTGAAATCAGCTCATAGGTTTTGGAGGAGATGTCATTCTAAGATTGATGACACATGACAAACGACACAGGCCGGACAGAGGACAATCAAAACACCTCACCATGAGCAATTTGTTCTTAGGTGAGCTACAAAAGCTTTGAAAAACATTGCAGAAAATAAAGAAATGGCTTGTATCAAGGCATTTCTTCATTATCCACAATGTTTTCTATCCAAAAAAGCCAAAAAGAAATGAGATGCCATCAACTTGAAATTGTCGTCTGCAGCTTCTTTAAATTTAGACCAGTCTAAAATTTGTTGAGTGAGATTGGGTTTAATCAATTTTCAAAAGAAATGTTGACCTATCCCTTTGATTTTATTCAGCATGACAGGGTTAACCCATTCCAACAAAACAAAATTTTAGACTGGTCCAAATTGAAAGAAGTTGCAGACGACAATTTCAAGTTTATAGAATTTTGATTTTTTTTTTTCTTTTGGGGTTGAAAACATAGTGGAAAATGAAGAAATTGCTTGATACTAGCGATTTCTCCATTATCCACAATGTTTTCCAAAACTTTTTTCTTCAGGGGTGTAAAAAGGAGGGATTGAGTGGGAATGGGCTAAACTCATTCCCACTCAAACTCCTTTTTTGACACCCCACAAGGAAAATGCTTTTGAAAACATTATGGTAAATGAAGAAATAGCTTGTTACGAGCAATTTGATAATTATCCAAAATGTTTTGTAACCACTGTGTTTTCTACCCACAAGACATTTAACTGCTGTCTAAAATTTTGTTGTCTGGTTATAGTTTAAGCATACACAGCTACCTACCCAAACATATCTTGAAGCTCCTTGATATTTTTCGTTCTTGTTCTTTTTATATATTCTGCTAACATTTTACTCTTGAAATATATTTCTTGAAGTCTATCTTCTAAATGCATTATACACTGAAAAAACAACAACAAAAAACATACAACATAGAACAAGATGTTTGTGAAACAGTTAACCATTTACCCCCCCCCCCTCTTTCCCGTAACTCCAACAAGAAATTCTACTTCGATTTTAAACAGCTTTATTTTGCAAAATTTGTAACAAGTAGCTTGTAACAAAAATATAGAATGGTTGGTTTGTGGCCTAAACATCTACCAGGTTTAAGTAGCCAAACCAACAAATTCAACAATTCCAACAAAAATGCCTTACATTAATGTCGGAGCTCAAAGTTAACGTTTGAATCAATCATTTCATTGGTCGACTGATTGTACAATTGACAGTTGTGATTGGTCAATTTCCCCTGTAATAGGAACATGACCTTCATTTTGACCTTGAACTTGGACATATGACCTTCAATATATAGGTATAAACATAAAGCACTTATGTACCAAATATTATGAGCATTGAAACTGAAATACTATTTCAGTTACAGTAAAATTTCAAATTTCCAGATACAGTTTTAGATTTGTTTTTTAAGGATAAGGGTGAAAAAATTGACCTGTCCATTCACTGGGCTTAATAAGTAAAATCAGAGCTCTGATTAAGAAGAAGAGCTCAGTAAGTTCAAATAAGAATGCTTTTCACTATAAAATAGACTTGAATCTTGGTACTTACAAATTCTGGACTCATTTTCAACTTCCACATATTCTGCACTGTGCTTATCAAAGTTGTGATTAATAAGGAAGGCTCGGCTAGTAACTGCTCCCTGTCTGGTTTATCTAGGTGTTGAGAACTATGGGTGTGCACAGTCCTGAAGTAAAATAATTAAACCATTACCAGACTGAAAATTTTTAGTAGTATATTGGGGATGTCTTAGTAGCAAAGAGGTTAAAGACGGCGGACATTGCAGCATTAGGCTTCATTGCCGTATCCACATAGCTTCGAATCCCTTAAGAGTCAAATGAAATTTTTTAGACTGGTCCAAACTCAAAGATGTTGCAATTGACATATTTTAGTTGATGAAATTTTGGACGTTTTTTTACAATTTGGGTAGAAAACATTGTGGATGATGAACAAATTGCTTGTGACAAAGAATTTCTTCATTTTCCACAAAGTTTTCCAAAGCTTTTCTTCATGTGAGCTTAAAGAAACATCATTGTGTGGGAATGGGTTAATTACCTATCTGTTACCTTTGGTGCCTAAACTACATTTAGTTGTTTCTTCCTTATATCTATGCTGGCCCCACACACTGACACCCACAGGAAGTTAGACTTCGATATCAAGGGGTGTTATTTTGCAAAATTTATCATCAGTAACATGTAATCAAAATGTAAAATAGTTGGTAGGTGACCTAAATGTCATAACTGCAGCTTTAACAAAAATACAAAAGGTAATTGTCCGAGTTCAATGTTCATTTTCTTGTCTTAGTGAATGATCCAATACTACGAACACAAAATATTATAATCCTGCAGATATTTTAGATAAAATGCAACACAGTGAATGACTTTGGAAATATGTGCATCATTGTTAAATGCTTATGCAGAAATTTTCATATTCTACCAATTGATCACTGACCACTAAGGTGGCAGATTGACTACAATTTTATATTTGAGACATAAATGCTGTAACTACAGCTTATTGAAGTCACAAAAAATAACAAGATTTGTTTGTGAAATACTATGCCCCCATAACAGCATTTGTTCGGAAATGTGACCTTCAGAAGTGACCTTGACCTTGATGGATTACCTTGACCTTGCAAGCAACTGACGCCTATCAATGCAAGGAACCTTTGTCCCAAATATGAGCCATGCATCTTCCACATTGTACGATAACAGCAAATTGTTAAGTTTTTGGGTTAACCCATTCCCACACAGTGAGGCTTTTAAACACCCCTCAATATGAAAGCTTTTGAAAACATTGTGGAGAATGAAGAAATTGCTTGTTACAAGCAATTTCTTCAGTATCCACAATGTTTTCTACCCCAAAATACAAAGATTTTATAGGTTTCATCAAACTTAAATTTTCGTTTGCAACTTCTTTGAATTTGGACTGGTCTATAATTTAATCGTGTGGGAATTGGTTAAGTTGACCCCTATAAGTGACCTTGTTCTTGATAAATTAGCTTCAACTTACAACCAACTGACGCCTATCAATGCAAGGAACCTATTTACTAATTATGTGCCAAGTATCGTGAATGGTATTCGAATAAGAGCACAATGTTAAGCTTTTTTAGGTTTAATTCTTGCAGACAGAAGCATAGACAGACAGACAGGCATCCATAAAACAATATGCCCCTGATCTTACCCATGCTGAGGCATAAAAATGCTTGACAGGTCAACTTTCACTTCAGGTCTAAATAAATGCTTTGTTCAACGTTTGACATGCTAAATGAAAAGAACTATTGAAAAGATAAACATTAATGGAAAAGAGGAAATACTTGTTTTTACAAGGTTTATAATGGACTTATCTATCAAATCATTTTTATTTTACCAGACTTTCAATTTAGACTGGTCCAAAATTTTGTTGTTCATTATCAAATGACATAAAATATAACAAAACATTTTTTACCATTTATCAGTATCAGCAACAATGCACAACGCCTCTGCTATAGGCTCATCTAACACAGAATACTGAAACACAAAACATCATCAAACCATGAAAATAAACATTCTGGTCATAGAGTTGTTGGGGTTTTGGTTTTTTGTTTTGGTTTTGTACGGGGAGGGGGGTAAATTAAACATATGAGTTTTGAATAACAAAATGACAAATAGAAACTAGAAACTCTTCGGTGCCTGTATTGTTTAGTGAAACATCTCAATACACAACTACTCAGAAGAAATACCTACCTTCCAATTGAACTCCTCTGTACTAACAAGGGAGGCAACTAATGAAATGATTCTACCCAGTCAAACAGTACTAATTACATGTCTTGCAACAGTTCTATATATCATGTAAAAATCAGGCCTTCTCTTAAAAAGAAATAATTTAAAAGTAATCAATTTTTCCCTAATCTAATAAAAGAATCACACTTGAGGATTAAAGAAACTGCGTTGAAATCCATAAGGTGTCTGAAAATTGTGAGGTTTATACATTTCAATTGAAGGTTTCTTATCCAATAAACATATAATTGATTGATTGAATGGGTTTAACGCTGCTTTTAACAGTATTTCAGTCATATCGCGGTGGCTGGAGCACCTAACAATGGATTCCTGGTATTTCTCACACCAGTACTACCACTACATCTTTTACTAGCCTCCAGCTACTATCCCACTTATGTTTACAATTATTCACCCATTGGTGAGAGACAAATGTCGGAAAGGATACATGCCGCGGGTGGGGATCGAACCCATGACATCCCATAAACATATAACTGATTATAAGCTTTTATTCGTTAAGTATTGAAAATAACAATTGACAGGCAAACCTGAGTAGACATCCTGAGATCCTTGGTTAGTTTTTCCTGAAAGTTTTTATCTGACGTCCCTAACAAGACAAAATCTGACATGTAGTGATCCGAATAGTCCGCCAATAAGGATCGTCCAAAATTTTTCTCCGTTTCCTTCTGACTAACACAACCACTTGTTGGATCAAAACTGAAAAGTACACTTATAATACAAGATTCCGATTAAAATGGAAAGCGTGAAAATTGTACAAAAATAACTATGAGATAATCCTAATCTATTAACCCTTTATTGTTTTGCCAAATTTAAGAACTTCCAAATTCAAAGATTTTGCTGATGGCAATGTAAAGTAAAATTGATTTGAAAAAAGATCTTTCAATGGGATAGAAAATATTATGGAAAAGGGAGAAATTACTTGTTACAAGCTTTTTCTTCTTTTTCCACAATATTTTCTCAAGTATAATAACATGAGTCAAAAAAATCAAAGATGGAACAGGAAAGGGTGAACTAAAGTGAGTGCCATTTCACCTAATAACAGATGTATTTATATAAATGTAGATAAAAAAAACCTTTTCAAGATATAAATTGCAAAATTGGGCTTATGGCATTATAGGAAAATAAGAATTTGCTATATACAAGCAGTTTCTCCTAAACTATTTACTTCAATTGAGATATGAAGAGAATATTTTTGTTTTCATGGAGGTATGAATCGAAAAACCTAATCACACTGTATGAATACGTGAAGCGGATTCATACATAGTGTGATTAGGTTTTTCGGTTCATACTGCCATGAAAATTAAAAATATTCTCTTCATTTCTTATAATTTAATAGCATCGAGCGAAAGAAACAAAAGCTTTACAAATTTTGGTACCTTTTTGTATGGGACTGAAGCATACAAAATCGATGCGTGCTAAAAATTTTGTTCATGGAGTTATGAACAATTTTTCTCGACCAATCAGAACGCTCGTTTTTGATAGACGAAACTAAAAATTAAATTATTATATCTTAATCAACCATCACCAGACAAAATTGTAGAGAGCTGCAATTTGTAAGAAGTTGCAAACAACAATTCTTATGTGTTTGCATCAAAAAAGATCTATGTAGGGTAGAAATATTGTCAAAATTGGGAAATTGCTTTTATGCAAACAATCTTTCTTCATGGCTTTTAGATATGAGATTATAAAGTGATTGGTTAACCGTTATGTTCTTTAACCCATTACCAGACGACCAAATTTTAGACTGGTCCAAATTCAAAGAAATTGCAGACAACAGTAGGTGAAATTTCAAAATTCTTTGACTACAGGGGTAGAAATCATTGTGGATAATGAAGAAATTGTTTGCATAATGTTTTCAAAAAGTGTTTTCTTTAGGGGTATAAAAAAGCAGGATCGTGTGTGAATGGGTTAGAAAAAGGATTGTGTTTAAAATTAGGGTAAAATTTCTTCACTTTGATAAAAAATCTTTAGTAGGTTAAACAAAGTATACTTTATTATCAATAAAACAGAATTCCCTACGGAAACATTATTTGAAATTATATTTCAACTGTAAATTTGTTTATATAAAAGTAGTGACATAATTATGAAAACTGACACAATTTCAGCTGTTTTTATTTTTTGACATTTAATCTGTACAATAAAGGCATTTGATTTAGTTTACCTTGGCATAGGAAGCTCCCTACAAAATGCTCTGGGATCGGAGAAATCGATATCAACACTGCTTGTTGATGAAACATGTCTTCTTTTACCCAACTCTGTCGGGGTTATTGGTCTGAAAAAGAAAGTTACCAAGAACATGATACATGTACATTCATTTTTTATTAGTTTATAATCCAATTCATTATTTTATATGCCTTCTAAATTATAGTTATTTCACCCATTGATAGAATGCTTGCCCACCCACTGAGCTCTGAAAGGAAGTTCAACTTAGATATTTAACACTGTTATTTTTCAGAATTTATAATCAGAAACATGTAGCAAAAGAATGAAAATGTTGGTTGGCAACCTTGAAAAAGTTGTAGTTTCAATGTTTAGATCACCAAACTAACGGAAAATGCTTGGCCAATGTTGGATTTCATAGTTACTTGCGACCTAAAGGCATGATTTGATTGGTCAATTGATTCTTTGATTAATATACACAATCCATCGATTACCACACACTTAAACTTTCTAATACCACTCCAGGACAGGTGGTATAGACTGAGATCAGCCTACAGTCCTACACTTATTTGCATATCAGATTGAAGTCAATATCATCTGTTTGTGCCTCTTAACCCATTCCCACACAATGACGCTTTTTGACGCCCCTTGAGAAAAAGAATTGAGAAAATATTGTGGAAAATGATCCACAATGTTTTATAACATGAAAATTTTAAAAATTCTAAAATTTCGTAAACTTTTCGTTATCGTCTGAAATTCGTTATTGTCCTTTGAATTTGGACCAGTATTCAATTTTGTTGTGTGGGAATGGGTTAAGTCACAGTTGTTTATGAAACAAAAATTTTGAAAAGAAATATTTGATCCTCTATTTACCAGCCTTCCAATACTTTGATTTGATTTTTTTCAGCATGACAAGGAATAACAACCAGACTAAGATCAGCCTGTGCATCTGCAGAGTCTGATCATTGTCTTCACTTGGCAGTCTGTAAATAGATTTTGCCTCAAGTTTCCTTCACCCATCACAAAATGACAAAATGTTGGATTGATTCAATTTGATAAAAGTTGCAGACAACAAGAGTGAAATTGAAATGATAGTTACAAGTCATATTAGGTACAGAACATTGTGAGATTAAGAAAAAGCATTTAAAACAATTTCTCCAATTTTATGGTATTGTCCTATATATAAGGTTGTTGAAAGTTAGGATTGTGTGGTAATTGGTTAAGATAATCAGCAAAATATCCTTTACCCACTTACCCACAATACTGATTTTTGATGCTCTGGTGAAATACGAAGATGGAAAACTTTGGGGATAGGCTCGTAAGAAGACAATTTCTCCTTTACTTACAATGTTTTCAAACCTTATTTGGCACTCTTTCCAAGTTTAGCTCACTTGAAATAAAAACGTTTCTCTGCATAATTTTTTTATAAAGAATTTGAACTAATCTAAAATTTTGTTGTCTAGTAATGAGTTAATGTCTTATATTGATGACAATGCTACTTTGTGTCTTTACTTTACGGACATGCAAAATTGTCTGAAATGTCACACACAGACTTGTTTTTATCAATAACTAACCTGCATCTTCCAGGTACATTTTTGGAAGTTTCTGATAACTGTCTCGAGAAAGATAACTTCCTTTTCTTAAAAGTAGGATCCCAGGAACCGAGTCTCGATCTTGGTGATTTAGAATCATCCTTACTCTTCACATCTTCCACATGATCACCTGATACTAGATCAGGCAGTGAAGGAGCTTTATTTGATACATCGTCTGTATTAGCACCGGGTGGATTGTGTTGTTTACTTACAGACACTAAATCAACTAAAATGTCTTCTTTCTTTAAATCATCAATAGTTTTAGTAACAGTATCACTGTCAAAGTATTCATCAAATATGCTGTTACTTCCTTCTTTAAGGTAAATTGCTTTAATATCCTTGATTAGTGGCTTAGTTCCTTCAAAGTTATCATCAACATCTTTATCTAATGAGTCAGTATTAAGAAAGTCAGATGAGCGCATCACATGCTGCACATTAGCTTTTAAAGGATCTCTAACAATATCAACAATAGACATCTTACAAGGTAGATCTATTTCACTGTTTATTTCACCATTTGTTATGTTTAATTCATTAGAACAACTATTTGTGTGGTTATCACTTTCTGTCAAATTAAATTCCGTGGTACCACTACTATTTCCACTATCTGTAAATTTGTCTGAACTAACTTTTCTTTCTGTCAAAATTAATTTATTAGAACCACTTTTCTCACTACCTGTCAAATTATGTGAACTTCCACTTCTTTCTTTATAACTTTCTGTCAGAGTAAATTCGGTAGTTACACTACTTTTACCACTCTCAGTCAGGGTCAATTTATCTGAGCTGCCACTAGATTCTTTATCTGTCAATTTCAATGAAAGATTCAAACTGTTTTTCTTCTTCTGAATATCCCCATCACACTGTTTCACTATTGAAGCACCATTCATGGTATCTGTTTTATTTTTGGACACAGAACACGTATAACAACTGTCAACATAGAACACACTTTTTCCAAACCTGTTCTCTCGTTCACACTGAGATTCACTTAGACTAGAACCCACCATTGACTCTTTTACATTGTGACTATCTGTTGACTCACACTCTGAGAGCAGTGAGTCTAAAGGTAATGAATTAAATGCTGGAGAACCCCTGTGAGGGGATTGAAGTCTATGGTGACTGTCCCCTGTAGGGGTCGGGGTAATGGGGACAAAGCTTTTCTCACTATCACAAGGGGTCTCCAGCTCAATTTCACTAATATATTTGTCCAAACTTCCCATTTCAGAGTTTTCTAAAATGTCACTACACCTGATAAAATAACTTAAGATGTATAAAAGTTTCTTCACAAGATCTGCCTTTTTCCCAACTACTATAGTTCTTGACAGTTTGAGAGGAAATCCAATAGCTCCATATAAATCCCTGAAATTAGTTAAATGAAATGGTTAAGTTTCATTTACACTTATATCACATAAGTACATATGGCTGTTCTGTAATATACAAAAATAAGAGAACTAATGCTCAGCTGTTGGGTGCTGGATAGTGAATGAAAAAAATCTATTTGGAAAAAGGGGCATAATCCTTCCGAAAATACTTTTAGAGTTACCCCCCTCCATAGTTTGTGTTGCTCTTTTGATAATGGACATATATTTTAACTACTTTCTGGCAAATGCTTTCAGCATTACAAAAGATATCACAAAATGTCACAGTTTCTGCATGACAATAAGATTTATTAGAAATGTGTCAGAGACACAGATGCCCAAGGGGAAACCACCATGCTAGGTTATTTTAACCCTTTCCTGTTTAATCAAATTTTAGATCTTTCCAAATTCAAAAATCTAGAGTAGATTTGATTTGAACAAATGTGTTCTTTCGATGCGGGGGGACATAAATAGTCATTCTGTAGGGTAGGAAATATTGTGGAAAAAGAAGAAATTGCAAATTCTTCTTTTTCTACAATGTTTTCTCAATCATAAAAACAAAGGAACGTTAAAACCCCAAGACTGAACAAAAAAGGATTAAAATCCATCAAATAATGTAGAAGATATGCTACTGACAAGAATTTGACATACACACTAATACAGACAAGTACACACCCACAAATAGACATAGCATGAATACTTATGACAGCCTTGTGCTAAGGGAATTATTTCATAAAGGCACTTACAACAGTGTTGCATTTACCCCTTCAATATCATAATTACTTACGAGAGTTGTGCCCAGAGCGGGTTGTAAGGATGAGACTTTGCTAACGTATCCACCCATTTAGCTGAATGTTTCTCTAAATAGGTGTCTGACGGTTTCCCTCCTGCTGGTACCACAGTAGGGACCCAGGCAAGATGGTGTGTTAATACAGCTGTAACCAGCGTACTCATGAAACTGAAAATAAAGAATAACATTTGACCAATTTCTAGAGGACAACATTTCAGGCTAGTCCAAAATGAAAATCTAAATTGGAAAAAGCCATTTGGTAAAGCAAACATGAGGAAAGCAGAAATTCCTTGAACCATGCATTTCTTCCTTTTTCTCTAAATGATTTCTCACGCTATATTTTTTCAGCATGTCAAAATTCGCAATTGTGTGGTTATAAGTCAATTAAGTATTCAACAGTACAACACCTTGTTTTTCTTTCCCTGTGATTACATTCTAGAGAAAATATTGTAGGACAAGAAAAAATTGCTTGTAACAAGCAATTTCTTACTTTTCACCGACCTCTGCAACTTTTTTCCCATTAGACAAGACCAAAGTTTCGAAAAACAGGAAAGAGTTAAACCATTACAAACAACAAAAATACAGACTGGTCTAAATTAAAAGAAGCTGCAGACAACTATTTTTGGTCAATAAATTCTATCATCTTTGTATTTTCGGGTAGAAAACATTGTGGATAATGAAGAAATTGATTGTAACAAGAAACTTCTTTTTCAAGAAAGTTATCCAAACTTTTTTCTTGAGTTATTACGGGCAAAATTATTTCTCTTCAATCCTATATTAATTCATTCAAAGGATACTGTCCCTTAAAGTACTTTCGATACCCATTCGACAGTAAAACGTATTGAAGCCTAATCACTTGATGAATGCTTGTGAGTATTTCAATAACAACTTACTAGTTTGTATTCTTGCCATCATATTTAGAGGCAAGGCCTACAAATTCTCGAAGAAATCTTTCACACAACATGTAATGATAACTACTGTACGACATCATGTTTAACCATATAGGATCTGAAAGTCTTCTGGCTGTATATAAGTCACTGATAGACTCTTTAAACTTATCAAATGCCTGGAAGAAAAGAAAAAATATCTTTCTAATTTAAAGGTTTTGCAGAAAGAAATTTAAAGAAAAATTTGTTTGAAAAATAATCATTCATTAGGGCAGAAAATATTGTGGAAAAAAAAGAAATTGCTTGTTACCAGCAATTTCTTCTTTTTCCTTAACCCATTCCCACTCAGTCCCTCCTTTTTACGCCCCTCAACAAAACAGCTTGGGAAAACATTGTGGAAAATGAAGAAATTGCTTGGATCAAGCAATTTCTTCATTATCCACAATGTTTTCTATCCAAAAAGACGAAAAAAATTTAAAATTCCATCAACTTGAAATTGTCTTCTGCATCTTCTTTCAATTTGGACCAGTCTAAAATTTTGTCAAGTGGGAATGGGTTAATGCTTTCTCAAGTATAAAAACACAGGGGTTTAAAAACCAGGGAATGGTCAGGAGAGGGTTAATGCACTGTGTGGCAGTCAAGAATGCAAGTTGTTTGGAATTTACACACAACTGAAATTGTCAGAGTCAAACAAACAAGCTCGTTGAATTGAATATGTCTTTAATCTTACCTCATTCATTCCAGCCAAGAAATAGTTCCATTTCCCTGTGTAATAGGCCTTCTCTACATCAAGTCTGATCTTCTCTAGGTGACCCTCAAACAAGGCAATGTGGGAAAAGAAGAATTTCTCAAACAGTCTGAAAATGGAAATTATATAATTACACCAAACAACAAACAACAAACAAAATATTCATTCACAATTTTATAGATAAAAAAGAGCTCTCATATTAACCAGGTCTTCAGTAACATAAAATAGAATGAAATAAACCATATCTTGATACATTTCATTCTATAGAAACTTGAATAGTAGCAAAGAAGAATTATGCCCCTATTTTGCCACTCTATTAGTTCATTTGACCTTTGACCTATACTAACCCAAAACAATAGGACACCTCCTTGGTCACAGATATCATTTGAACAAAGTTTCAAGGTCCTACGTCATGTGGCTTTTGAGTGAAAGCACAGAAACAGTTTCTAATGAAGGCTTAATGCCAAACCTTGACTTTTGACTTGTGATCCAAAGACAATGGGACACTTTCTTGCATCATTGACAACAATGATGTTTTGTGTTTGTATGCCAATTGGTTCTAGAATCAGAGAACAGAAATGTAAAGTTAACAAATGGATGGGTGGATAGACAGATGAGGTTGAACTAATATAACCCCCTCTAATTCATAGGTGGGGGGGGGGAGTTTAAATATAATTTGTTTACCTGTCATCATTGAAAGAAAGACAAGATGTGTTTATGAAACACTGTGCCCCCTAAACAGGAATTCTTTAGAAATGGGTGATTTTTTATTGTGTTTTTTTCTTTGTTTTAGGGAAAAGTGTTAAAATTTTGACCTTGACCTTGATGAAATGACCTTCCCCAGTTGCGTCTTGTTGAGACCTATCTACATACCAAATATTAGCACTGTAACTTAATCAGGGCTGAAGTTATAGGAAAATGTTTAGTTGGCAGGTTAAGTTTTGCAGACAGACAGACAGACGGATGGACACCTGTAAAACTATATGCCCCAATCTATCTATGCGAGGGCAAAAAATTCCCTAAGATATTCAGGGCATACTCTGGACTGAAATTTCTTTTGGCCAACCTTTGTTCTAGCCAATATGGCTAAACTGTAGCCAACTTCTCAGCCATTGAAGAACTGTTTAAAATCTATAAAGATTTTTAAAAAAGACTTTTTCAAATTTTCTATCAAAATATTTTCTTTAATTAATAATTTCTTTATTTTTTTACTTTTTTTTAATTACATGTAAATTAACTCAACCTATTGCTACACAATCCTGATTTTGAGCTCCTCTTAGAAAAAAAGGAGAAAACATTGTGGACAATGAAGAAATTGCTTGTGACACAACATGTTTTGTACCATTCTAAAATTTGACCAACTTAAATTGTTATATGCAAATTCTATTGATTTGGACCAGTCTTGAATTTTGTCAGGTAATGGGTTTATTATAGTTTCTTAAGTATGTTAGAAAAAATAAAAATTGATTTTGAAATAGTCCAATAAAGGCACCACTTTTGGCTTGCATTTGGTATCTTTACAGTAAGTCATTCTCACGATTCAAAATCAATTTTATTAGTAACAAATAAACTAGATTTCCCTTTCCATTTTCTTACTCGTCAGTAAGTTGAATAAAAGAATTAAATGGGGAAATCATATTTTGGGGTTCATATTTTACACTAGTGGCCTGATTATGGGATTCATGACACAATATCAGCAAAGCAGACATGCATTGGGCGACGATCTTTTACCTGTCAATCAAGGTAATAAACAAAGGTGTTGATGTGTGAAAGGGAATCCTATATTACTTTACCCATCAGTCCCTTATCTTATACTTAGTTGTTTACAGTTTTCTACAGAAATATTATCTGATAACACTTTCCCTCCCTTTAGCCAGCATTTTCGCCTATTCATAATTTTCTTAGCCATTTTCTCAAAATTTTGGCCATTGGCGAAAATGGCGATCGCCAGCGTGAGCCCTGATAATAGTGTGTTATACATTTCATGTCACTGAAATAAAGCCTACATTAATTCTGAAATTCTTCATTCTGAGGCCGACTCTAAAAATCCTAAGAAGATACAGGGAATAGTCATTCAACTTATTCTAACCCATTCCCACACAGAGCACTTTCTTATGCTCCTCAGGGAAAAGGCTTCAGAAAAACATTGTGGACAATGTAGAAATTGCTTGTGACAAGCAATTTCTTCAATGTCCACATTGTTTTATACCATAATAGGCTAAGATAATTTAAAATTCACCAACATGAAATTGTCATCTGCAAAATCTTTTAAATAAGACTAGTCTAAAATTGTGTCATATGGTAATGAGTTAAGATTCTTACCTATTAGCTTCTGCACTTTTTTCATCCATTGTACCAAAGATTATACCCAGGGCCATTTTACCCTTTCTTAACTTGAGGGGGACAGGGGCCTGAAAGTTGAAATTCATGAGTTGAAATTGATTAATCAAGACTTAATCAAGTCTGAACATTTAACCTAAGTCAGAACGATCCATTTAACACCCAAAAAGCTGAAAATGTATGAAATTTCATCCTAAAGAAATTCTCTCATGGGTCATTTTGACCTAAGAGAAATATCTAAGGCGCAAAAAGGGATATTTTGCAATTGGTAAAAAATCAAATTTTCAGTGATAAATCCACTGTACTTTCCGTTAAAATAAACTGTTTCCTTCATATCTTTATTATATTATTTTAGTGAATCAACTTAAAGAAGATAAGGCCTCCCAACACTAAAATATTCAAATTTACACACACGGTCTGCTCTTTTTTCTTCATTTATTACTCCTTCAAAAGCAGGTGATCCATAGATTTTTTAGGGTTCCAATGACTTTAGAATTTCAAAGCTCTGTCATCATATCATAATAATCATCTGAATATCTCTTCAACTAATGATCATGTGACCATCAAATCAACTTCTTTTTATGCAAGTTATATTGGTATAGCAATGCCTTTATAAACAAAGTTTAATATTTATTTGTATTATCTTTACATAAAAAGCGTGACATTTCAATGAAGGCCTTGCAATGCTCTAAGCCCATTGATTCTAAAGCTATTTTGAACAAGGATTCAATTCAGCATGACAAAGCTTTACCCTTTCCCGTTTTTTGTAAATTCTAGACTAGTCCAAATTGAAAGAGGTTGCAGACCACAATGACAACTGGATGCCATTTGAAATGAAACCATCATAAGTGGTAGAAAATATTGTGGAAAAAGGAGAAATTGCTTGTTACAAGCAATTTCTTCTTTTTCCACAATGTTTTCTCAAGTATAAAATCACAGGAACGTAAAATCCCATATTTCAATGGGAAAGGGTTAACCTATTCCTATACAATTCCTCCTTTTTAAGCCCATCAAGAAAAGGCTTCAGAAAATATTGTGAAAACTGAAGAAATTGCTTGTGTCAATGTTTCTATCCAAAAAGATGGAAAAAAATTTCGATCAACTTGAAATTATCTGCAATTTCTTTGCATTTGAAGTTTGCCATATGGTAATTGGTTAAACAAAAAAAGAGACCAATTTACCTCAACTCCAAGAGAGTCTTGCATACTAGATCGTCTTTTCATGCTACCCAAACTACCAAATGAATGAGTTTGACTCCGGTTTAATCTTCTCTCCATTGGTAAACTACTGTAGCTACTGCTGGGGGAGGATTGTTGATAGCTGCCACTAGAGTTCACTGTCAACACAAAAACAAGAGGTAAATGTTAGCTTCATTCACTCTGGCAATTGATCAATCTCTATTGATCAATCTCTAGCGCTGCCCATTTACTCGACTAACCAAAGCAATTGACTCTGACAGGATGTTCCACTTTGATATTAACAGCGTTCTTTTGTAAAATTCTAGCCATTTCTCACACCAGTACTACCACTACATCCTGACCTAGCCCCCAGCTATCCCACTTAGGTTTATGATTATCCACCCATTGGTAAGAGACAAATATCGAAAAAGTATATGTGCTGCCGTCGGGGATCATGAACTCATGACATCCTGTGATTGAAGATGGGAGTCTGATGTGCTACTAACTGCGCTATGACGGTGGCTGTGGATGCCTTGATTGGCAACAGTTTTATAATAGACTAAAATCTTAGTTAAACAAGAACCTTGTTACAGGAGGTGACTTAATACCTCAGCAAGAGCCTTGCTAGTTAGTTTTGTTTGGTCTTTGAAATGTACTCATGTCAAAAAAATATGAACACATGTCTAAGTTCAAGGGGAGATAATTCTTCTGCCAGGGGGAGTCCAGACAAAACGTTGCCAGACTTAACTATGATCAAAGTTATATAAAGTTTTATTACACTTTTGATGTGAAATTGTAGGAGGGGTTCGAGACACAATATTACTTGAATTTTTGTACACACAGTAGGACAGACACACTGACAGACAGAGAGGCCGATTAAAGTATAACCCTGAAAACATTTCCAGTATAGAAAGGAACTTATCTCTTACAAAATGCATTTAAAATCATTCTCCTTGATAGAGTAGGATATACTTTCATTAGAGAATTCAGCTGTCAAGTAAATAGCTTTGATACATTAACCCATTCCAACACAATCCCTCCTTTTTACGCATCTTAAGGAAAAAAAGCTTTTAAAAACATTGTGGAAAATGAAGAAATTGCTTGTATCAAGCAATTTCTTCATTATCCACAATTTTTTCTATCCAAAAAAGACGAAAAAATCTAAAATTACGTCAACTTGAAATTGTGGTCTGCAGCTTTCTGGTACAAAATAATGCTGTGTGGGTATGGATTAAGAGTATGTGTCACCCATCACAAGTTTAACCCAATCCCACACAATGATGCCTTTGGAAGCCTGCAAGTAAAAATAACTTTATAAAAAAAAGTGGATTATGAAGAAATTGCTTGCTACAAGCAATTTCTTCATTATCCACAAAGTTTTCTACCCCAAAAGACAGATCATTTTGAAATTTCATCAACCGAAAAATGCCATCTGAAACTTCTTTGAATTTGGACCAGTCTAAAATTTTATCATGTGTAAATGAGTTTAAAAGCACCACTGACATAAATAGGATAAAAGAACCTTGACCTTTTTTTCTAAAACAGTCAAGCTAGAACTCAATACTTACATGAGTCTCTACCACTGTCTTCATCCATTAGTTCTAAACTTTTACTGAGAGAAAGATGACTAATAGGTACATCAACTGGAACACTTTGAGCTGAAAATGTAAAAAAATAGACTATCAAAACTAGCTTTTAAAGGATGGGTTTAATTAATTACAAGTTCCAGACCACTTCCAGGCTTATCATACTCTCTATCGGAGCTCGTGAGACGACAAATGGTGGACTCCTTGACCATGAAATTCTAGGGGTCCAAAATGATTTAAAAGGGTCAAAACAATAAAACGAGAAAATAAAACAATTGAATTTTCTTTTCTGGTTTTCTGATAAAGATAGAAATCAATTCACACAAATAAACACAATAGAGACATCACAAAAAATTTGAAGGATAGTGTAATAATGTACACAGTAAATGTTCTGAACCTAATAAAATGTCTATCAACATATCTCAACCAAATGGGGCATCCCCACAATCCAACCATTCTACTACTTTTCTGCAAACTGTGTGGAAAATGAAAATGAAGAAATGAAAATGAAGAAATTGCTAGATACTAATAATTTATTCATTTTCCACAATGTTCTCTACCCATAAAGACTGGAAAATTTAAAATTCAATCAACTTGAAATTTTCGCCTCCAATATTCTTGAACTCAGGGCAGCCTAATATCTTGTTGTCAGGTAAAGGGTTAAATAATTTGTATATAGTTACCTACCAAAGTTTGAACCCTGACTCCGACTCTCACATGACACAGCTTTAGAAACGGCAAGATCTGTAGAACTAGAATAACTATATGGCAAACTTTCACTGTCTCTGAAAATCAATGAAATTCATGGTTAGTGAGAGATGGTTTAAAGATCGTGTGAAGTCTTAATTGAACAATGGTGTCCCTGCCCACTAACTTTGTTGAACACACCCATTGGCTCCGACAGGAAATCCCGCTTCGATTTTTAACGGCATTATTTTGAAAAAGTTATATGGCCAGCAGCATGTAATAAAAAAAAGTAGAATATTTGGTCGGCAACTTAAACGTCATAACTACAGCTTGAATAAGCTGTTCCTACCACAATTAAGTTGCCAAACCAACAAAAAAGGTGAACAACAATGGCAGCCAATGTCGGAGTTGAAAGCTTAGGTCCGGGCTAATGAATGATTTGATTGGTTGGTTGGTTCCTTAATTGACAGTCCCAATGGTCAATTTCTTGGGAAGCATGATTAACCTATCAAAAAGAATAATTATGCTCATCATATAAGTAGTTTATGAAGATGAAATTGGACAAAATAATTCTGATTAACAGGGGGATCACAAATTTCTACACTTACAGGTAACATATAGCTTCATGGTTTTAACGCTTTCATTTGACCTACCTATCAACAAAGTCTATTCTTTAAAAGATTTTTTACAGACATACGCAATCTTGTCATGCTGTATAAAATCCAAAATTGCATCAAAATCAAGTCGACGAAAGCAGTGAAAGGTCCTTGCTGTGGACCATTATTTACCGTAAATCTTTTTATAAAAATTTATACAACTCTTACTAAAAATGTAGTGTTCAAATAAATAAGACTGCACATATGTGCAGGCTGATCATAGTCTATATCCCTGCCAAAGCAGAAACATTCTGGGTTCAGCC
The DNA here is from genome assembly GCA_946902895.1 of Fragum fragum. Classification (NCBI taxonomy): domain Eukaryota; kingdom Metazoa; phylum Mollusca; class Bivalvia; order Cardiida; family Cardiidae; genus Fragum; species Fragum fragum. The sequence goes on from OX336365.1 coordinate 6,166,525, forward strand.
TATCAACAATAGATTTTTGTAAATAAAGACATTATCGGAATATTGTGCCCCACTCTCACAATTAATTAACCCTGAATACATCAGTTAAGCAAATATTACATCAAAAGTTACTTAACCCTTTTCATGCTTAAACTCCGAATATTCCTGTGTTTGCAAAAGGTATAGGTAAATATCAGCCTGCTCATATTTTCAGTCTGATCTTAGTCTATACACCTATTTGTCCAATACAAGCTAGATTTGTTCATAGAATCATTTTTCAAAAAAAATATTAACCGACAACTAGTGATTTGAGTACTTTCAGCCCTTTGATTTTACTGAAATTCTGAAAGGATTTTATTCAGCATGACATGGGTCAAGAATCGACCAGCTAAGAACTCACATTGATGATAAACGTTTTGGCTTCTCGGGAATAAATACTTTGGTTAGCATTAGCTGGGGTGGTGACCTGAAATGAAAGAAAAATTAATACATTAACCCTTACCTGTTTTTCAAAATTTCAGACTTGTCCAATTTCAAAGAAATTGCAGAAAACAATGAAAAGTGAGTGCAATTTGAAAAGGAGAGAAGAAATTTCATTGGAAAAGAGGAAATTGCTTGTTACAAACAATTTCTTCTTTTTCCACAATGTTTTATTAAGTATGAAACCACAAAGACCTAAAAATCAAGCACTGTAAAAACTTTAATCCAGTGTTAATCTTCACATTTCGGTCACAAAAGGGTCAAACGTTGCTTTTAACAATTTTTCAGTCATATTGTTGTGAAGGAAAGAGGTAATTGACAGATTACATGTCACATCCACTTTTACCTCTGATCTAATCAGTGTTAACCCATTACAACACAACAAAATTTTAGACTTGTCCAAATTGAAAGAAGTTGTAGATGACAATTCAAAGTTGTTGAAATTTTAAAGATCTTTTTCTTTTGGGAAAGAAAACAATGTGGAAAATGAAGAAATTGCTTGTTACAAGCAATTTCTTCATTTTCCACAATGTTTTCTAAAGCCGTTTATTGGGGGGCGTAAAAAGGAGGGATTGAGTTGGAATGGGTTAATTTACAAAATATATGTTTTGGAGGGAAACAAAAAGCAGATTGTTGTGATAATAAATTGATTAAGCTAAAGATACATTGTTTAATCCATTACCAGACAGCAAAATTTTGGACTTGTCCAAGTCAAAAGAAGAATTTGCAGCTAACAAATCAAAGGTCATGAAATATTGGATCTTTTAACTTTCTGGGTAGAAAACATTGTGGAAAATGAAGAAATTGCTTGAAACAAGCAATTACTTTATTTTACTTAACGTTTTCCCAATTGTTTTTCTTGGGAGGTGTCAAAAAGCATCATCATGTGGGAATGGTTCAAGTCACTAAGCTTATATAGGTGGTAAAGATTTACTTCTGGTCTGAATGTATAATTCAATTGGTGAATCATTTTTGTAACTAACAGCTGAGAGCTGAAATATAATTTAATTACGAGGTACGAAAAAAAAAATGTTAATGTGTGCTATATGGACTGTTCATGGGGTAAAAAAAGTATCAAAGCAAGATTTTATTTTCTACGGTAACTTCAAGGTATGGGCCAATATCTAAACTGTTTCATGAAACAACTACATGTATTCAAATAACAAAAAGGCCAAAGAGTACATCTTCATCTCTTATAAAACTATCTGATAATAAAAGCCTCGATTATAACCTTCGCTACACAGATTCAACTATTGACCATATTTCTAAACATTGTAATGGTCAAAACATATTGTCTTATTTCTGACCCAAAATCTTTCATAAGGTTGTGATAGATCCTTCACTTATCACACTTTTTGACACCTGTAAAGAAATCAGCTTTCGAAAACATAATGGACAATGAAGAAATTACTTGCAGCAAGCAACTTCTTCAATGACAACAATGTTTTCTACCCTATAAGAAAAAAAATTTGGCAAAAATTTAGTCAGTAGCATGTAAAAATGGTCCTAAATTGCTCCCCTGAGTATGATGGTTCATGGCTTTATGATATAAACAAAAAAGCAAAGCCCTCTGTCTAATTATTTTGGAGAAGATGTTTAAGGATTTCTCTTTAAATCCGAGGTATATTGATGATCCCACCATATAGCACTAATTTCCTGAATATGGTAATGCTTTGAATACGTACCAAGTATAAAAGCTCTAGGCCTAATGGTTTAGGAGAAGAAGGTTTTCAAAGATATCATTATTTATTCCTAACTAAAATTAGGGATTGCACAGAAAAGGGCTATTTTTTAAGTAATTTGGTAGAGGGTCAATGGCTGATGATATGTACTAAGTATCAAAGCTCTAGGCTATATGGTTCGGGAGAAGAAGATTTTCAAAGATATCCTTCTTTATTCCTTTGTAAAATCAGGGATCACACAGAAAAGGGCTAATTTTCAGAGTATGATAATTCTTTGAAGTATTTTGTTAGAGTATCAATGGCTGATAATACGTACCAAATATCAAAGTTCTAGGCCTTATGGTTTGGGAGAAGAAGATTTTTAAAGATTTCCTTCTTTTATTCTATGTACAATCAGGGCTCACAAGGAAAAGGGCTTATTTTCAGAATACTGTAATTCTTTGAAGTCTTTTGGTAAAGGGTTAATATATGATGATGTATACCATATATCAAAGCTCTTGGCCTTATGGTTAAGGAGAAGAAGATTTTAAAAGATTTCCTTCTTTATTTCTATGAAAAATCAGGGATCGCCCAGAAAAGGGCTAATTTTCAGAATATGGTAATTCTTTGAAGTATTTTGGTAGTGGGTCAATAGATGATGATGTATACCAAATATCAAAGCTCTAGGCCTTATGGTTTGGGACAAGAATTTTTTATAGATTTCCTTCTTTTAATCTTTGTAAAATCAGGAATTGCCCAGAAGAGGGCTAATTTTCAGAATATGGTAATTCTTTGGCGTATTTTGGTAGAAGGTCAATAGATGATGATTTGTACCAAATATCCAAGCTCTAGGCCTTATGGTTTGGGAGAATAAGATTTTTAAAGTTTTCCTTCTTTATTTCAATGTAAAATCAAATATTGCCAAAAAAGGGCTAATTTTCAGAATACGGTAATTCTTTGAAGTATTTTGGTAGAGGGTCAATAGATGATGATGTAAACCAAATATCAAAGCTCTAGGTCTTATGGTTTAAGAGAAGAAGATTTTCAAAGATTTCCTTCTTTATTTCAATGAAAAATCAGGGATTGCAGAGAAAAGGACTAATTTTAAAATACCGTAATTCTTTGAAATATTTTGGTAGAGGGTGAATAGAAGATGATTTATACCATATTTCAAAGCTTTGGGCCTTATGATTTGGGAGCTTGAGAGGAGAAGATTTTTTAAGTTTTTTCACTCCGTTGCCATGGCAACCACAGTTCTTCATGGATTTCAATTCTTTGAAGTATTTTGAAAGAGCATGACCTAAGGATCATTTCTGTAAAGTTTTGTTGAAATTCCATGGTTAGTTTAGGAGGAGAAGATTTTTTGGAATTGTGAACGGACGGACGGACGGACGGACAGACGGACTGACAGACGGATGATGACCGATCACAATAGCTCCCTAAGAGCACTTCATGCTCAGGTGGGCTAAAAATTAAAACAGTTGGTTGTTGACCTACACTTTGTAACTACAGCTTGAAAATAAATCACCAAACCAAAAAAAATGCTTCACATAAATGTCAACCAAATGAGTTCAAAGTTCATTTGTGGTCTAAAGGATCTACGCGATTCGTCAATTGATTCTTTAGCCAATCACAGCACGGCAAAATTCCAGACAGGCTCAATTGCAGACAACAATTTTAAGCTGAGAGAATTTTGAGTATCTTGGGTCTTTTTTTGTAGAAAAAAAAGTTTGAAAATAAAGAAATTGCTTGTAACAAGCAATTTCATCATTTCCAGCCTAGTTTTTTGAAAAGTTTTTTCTTGTATGTCCTAAAAAAGGGAGATTGTGTGGGAAAGGGTTAATAGACAGATGCAATCTTACAAATAAAATGTGCAATATAACCTAATTGTTTTTACCTGATAACATGCACTTTGAGTGACTTCCCCTTATAAGCCACCCCCTCAGCACCAAACATCATTTCTTCTAACCATTTACCATCTGATCCAGTACGACTTGGCTGAAAAAAAAAATCAATGTACATTTTTACCTAGTTTGCGGTTTGCGGTTTGATTTTCATTTATTATGGCCTTGAGAATTTAGAAAATCAATTAACTTTTTTTCTCGCAAATACTTCTAAATCAACCTATTCCAACACATTCCCCCTTTTAGATGCCCCAAAGAAGTAAAGCTTTAGAAAAGTTTGTGAGAAATTTTGTGATACAAACAATTTCATTATCTAAATGCTTTCTTAACTAAAGACAAATATTTCATCAACTTAAAATTTGATCAGTCTTTAATTTTGTGGTCTAGCAATTAATTGAACCCACTACCACACAATGATGCTTTCTGATACCCTGCAGAATTGTAGATCATGAAATACTTTGTGGGAAAAGTTACAAGCAATTATTCCTTTTCTCACAATGTTTTATACCCTATTTAGGACTACTTTTCAATTTAAGATCCTTTAGAAATGTCATCTGCAACTTCTTTCAATTTGAATTAGTCTTAAATTTTGTTGTCTGGTAATGGGTTAACACCAAAGCTTATGTTATAAAGATTGTATCTTAAAATTTGTCACACGGATGTTAATAACAGAAAGCACTAATCATTCTATGGTATGACTGTCTGACCTTAAACAGCCAAGCTTTTGAACAATTGCAGACATTGAAACCAGTGTCATTGACATAAGTTGAGAAAGGGGTGTGAACAATACTGGTACAAGTCAAACAATCTGTGAACGACAAGATTCTTCCTGTTTCTCCTTCAAAATATTTATTCACACTTTAAAGAATTCTGTATAATGATTTCAAAGGAAACCTTTCCCATAATTTAAGATACTTTAACCCTTTCCAAAACAATCCTACATTTTTAAGCATTAAAGAAATATAGCTTTGGAAAACATTGTGAGAAAAGAAGAAATAGCTTCGACAAGAATTTCTTTCCTCACATTTTCTACCACGTTTTGCCCTTGCTTTTCAATGTGAACCAACTTTGTTTTGTTGTCTGCAATCACTTTCAATTTGGACTAGGCTAAATTTTGTTTTGTGGGAATGGTTTAACACTCAACAACTAAAAATTGCTCTGTACACATTGAAAGGCAGTGAAATCTTTCCTAGAACCTTTTGTGACTCTTTGTAAGCGCATGACACAAATTTTGGGATATTATCATTCGCAAAGAAAACATGTTTGGGAAACAAACTTTTTTTTTTGTAACTTGGACTTTGCCCTTGTCAGATGACATTGACCTTGGTACCAGCAATGAATATCATTGTGAGTGGCTATCAACATGTCCAATATGAGAAAAGTAAATTGAATATTTTATAGAATAACACCAAGTCAAACTTCCTATTGCAGCTCAGTAGAAGCAGACAGCAATCCTTTAATTTCCGTCTAATTGTCAACACATAAATAAGGTTAATTTGTTATTTCCGAATTCTTGTACATATTCATTTCTACCTGATATGTTGGCTGGTTTTTCTTCATGGATATTCCATCTTGAATCTTTCCTTCTTTTACAGCTGATAACTTGGAGGAAGATCTGTTCCATCTGCATGCCTGAATCATGAACAACAAACATCATTACCCTTTCCAGTTTTGCAAATTTTAAGACCTGTCCAAATTCAAAGATTTTGAAGACGAAAAATTGAAGTGTTTTATATTTGAAAAATAATCATTCAGCAGGGTAGAAAATATTGTGAAAAAGAAGAAATTGCTTGTTAGATGTTACAAAATAATTTCTTCTTTTTCTGCAATGTTTTCTCAATCATAAAATCACATGAACGTAGAAACCAGGGATTGAACAGGAAAAGGTTGAGCAAAGTAGTCCCATACATAAACGTATCAAAATTTAAAAATATTTTTTTGGCTCTATATTATTACATTATAAGAAATTAAGAGAGCATTTTTGTTTTCGTGGAGGTATGAACTGAAAAACCTAATCCACTTTCCGTATTCATACAGTATGACTAGTTTTTTTAATACCTCCATCAAAACAAAAAAAATATGTTCATCTCTTAAGTGAAACCTTTCATAATTTATCACTGCACAATTACTAATTTTTATCCACTCGAAAAATTAGATTAAGGAAATCCTTAACATATGCAGTTTCACCTTTTCTCACAATGCTTTCTACCATAACAATTTTTATATTTAGCCGCACTTTGAGCAGCAATTTTTTCTTGATTTGGAACTGTCCAAAAGTTTTTCATCTTGAAACAGGTAACCCAAAATATAAGAACTAGAAATGGCCCTGGAACAAGTAAACATCTTTTAATTTGGACCAGTCTAAAATAATGCTGTCTGGTAAAGGGTTAAATCATTATCACTTGCTCAAATCTAGAGATCAAACTTGGATGTAAAGTGCAGGTTATCTCTCTGTCATATCAGTAGCTTAGTAACTCTTTCCTGTAATTCAAAATTTCAGACAGGGACAATTTGAAAGAGGTTGCAGATGACAGCAGAAATTGAATGCAATTTGCAGTTAAACCATCCTACTTGGTAGAAATAAAATGTGGGAACAGGAGAAATTGCTTGCTACAAGCAATTTCTCCTTTTTCCAAAATGCTCTTTCTCTAGTAAAAAAATCAAAGCGATGTAAAATCCTGGGTTTGTACAAGAACTTAATATTATATTAATATTAATATCAGTTTGTAAAGTCAACAAAAATCTTACCATGAAATAAAATTATTGTTTACCTAGACCCAAATTAGGTGCACAAACTGGACAGTAAGAGTCAAACATATTCTTAAGCAAGTTTCCAAACACTTTGGGTCAGATTAGAAAGGGTCACATTTCGCATACATTCAACATTTTTGCCTCTCAAAAAGGCTTTGGAAAACATTGGAGAAAAAGAAGAAATGGCTTGCTACAAGGAAAATCTTCATTTGCTACATTATTTTCTACCTCGAAAGTCAAAGATTTTCAAACTTTCATCATCTTAATATTGTGAGATGCATCTTCTTTGACTGAATTTTGACAAGTTTAAAATTTTGTCATATGTTATTGGGTTAAGCAGGTAATTTCATAGTCTGATGACTAAAAGACTAATCATAGATCTCTTTCTTCAACCACATATTGCATTTACAGGATTTAAGTTTTAACCCATTACCAAACAATGACACTTTTAAATACACCTCTCAATATGAAAGCTTTGGAAAACATTGTGGAAAATGAAGAAATTGCTTGTTACAAGCAATTTCTTCATTATCTACAATGTTTTCTACCCTAAAAGTCAAAGAACGAGTGAACATTTCACCAACTTAAAATTTTCATCTGTAACTTCTTTGAATTTGGACTGGTCTAAAATTCTATTATGTGGGAATGGGTTAAAGATTATAAAGTGTGAACACTTTATCAAGACAATGCATGTGTCTGCATGCAACTGTATCAACAAGCGAACCTCTTTGCATAAATAAAACATTGTAATCTGTGTGAATGATAATGTAAATTGACAATAATTCTAATTCAGTTGCCTGACATGGAGTTTTCATTAACATCCAAAAGTCAAAATCACAATTGTAGGGGTTTACCCATTACTAGACAGCAAAATTTTAGACTGGTCTGAAATAATAGAATTTACAGATAACAATTCAAAGTTCACACAATTTTATAATTGTCCACTGTCTTGATAGTCTTAATTTCACACAACGATTTCTTTATTGTTTTTTTTTGAGGGTGACAAAAAGCTTCATTGTGTGAGAATGGGTTAACCAATAATTCCCAACCAATGACGCCTTTAGACACCCCCCAAGAAAAACGATTGGGAAAAAATTGCCACAAGCAAATTCTTTGTTTTCCACAATATTTTCTATCCAGAAAGATGAAAAAATATAGGATTTCATAACCTTTAAAATGTCTTCTGCAACTCCTTTCAATTTTGACCAGTGTAAAATTGTGTTGTCTGTTAATGAGTTAACATTACATTTGCAATTTCCCCTTTTCCCACAAAGTATTTAATAACTGCATTTCTTCAGGGCATCAAAAAGTGTGATTGGGGGACTAAGAGCTAACCCTTGCCATGCTGAATAAAATCTTTTTACAGAATTGAATTATAACCAAAGGGCTCAGTCACTAAAATGTCCCGTTTATTGGTAAAATTTATTTTGTTTATAAATTCTATGAACAACTCCAGCTTCAAATGCCACAAAGGATGTGGTACAGACTAAGATTGATTGATTGATTGGGATTTAACGCTGCATTTAACAGTATTTCAGTCATATCGCGGTGGCTGGAGCACCTAACAATGGATTCCTGGTATTTCTCACACAAGTACTACCACTACATCCTTTTCAAGCCTCCAGCTGATATCCCACTTAGGTTTACTACTATTATCCACCTATTGGTGAGAGACAAATGTTGGAAAGCATATGTGCCGCCGCCAGTGATCGAACCCATGACCTCCCATAATTGAAGATTAGGAGTCTGATGTGCTACTGCCTGCCCGATGGCAATGGCAGTACAGACTAGGAACAGATTGCACATATGTGCATTGCATGATGCTCTTTTCTCTACCACCTACTACATTCCAGTTTCAGCATAACAAGGGAGTAGTTTTAGACAGACTGATAGATGCCAAGCACCAATACATTATGTTCCAATCTAATCAATGTAGGGGCATAAAAATCAATTGCATGGATTTGATGTTTCTAAACACATTCACACATGATAAAATTTTAGGCCAGTCCTAATTAAAAGAAGTTGCATACTACAATTTTAAGTAGGCGAAATCTTTAACATCTTTGTCTTTTGGGGTAGAAAACATTGTGGATAATGAAGAAATTGCTTGTAACAAACAATTTCTTCATTTTCACAGTGTTTTCCAAAGCTTTCATATTGAGGGGTGTTTAAAAGTGTTATTGTGTGGGAATGGGTTAATCAGGACTGGTGCTAGCCGTTGAAATTGAGGAATCATTGAATTCTTAGCCATGAAACACAAGGGGTCAAATCTGATTTATGAAGAGGGTCAAAAACAATAAAAGAGCTAATCATGAGTATGACTTTGAAGGTTTAAGTGCCAACTGACCTTTTCTTGGACAGATATGGATTAACCCATTACCACACCAGAAAAATTTAGACTGGTCAAAATTGAAAGGAGCAGACGACATTTAATAGTTTATGAAATTTTAGATTTTTTTTAACTTTCTTGGTAGAAAATGTTGTGTAAAATGAGGAAATTGCTTGTCACTGTGTAGTAATGGGTAAAGCAATTCATTCGCACAATTTTCACTTGGATTCAAAACACATCAGTTAGAAAAGGAGTGATAAGCCCCTGGTTTCACCATTAGAGATTTCTCCTAATGGTGGTCACCAGTTTTTTTTTAGAGTGTTTCAAAAGGGTATGATTATGTTGGAATGGAATAATAAATCACTTAACATTCAAAGACAAATGAGGGTCATTAGGTACAAGGTCAAACTTGAGATCACTTTTTGTCAGGTGTGACGTCACCTGAAGAGCAAGATAAGGAAGTTTGAATTTTTTATCATTTTACAGGACTCATGTTTGACTTTAAAACAAGATTTTGCCTCAAATATCCAAAAATGTATGGTTTGACCCAGAAAATTTCTTTCAAGGACATCAATTTGACCCCCCCCCCCCTCCCCAAAGAAATTTCAATTGGTCAAATAAGGGTTTTGGTCCCTCAAATTTTAGGGCAATGAATACCAATGGCGAAGGCCTCATTTATAATTACAGACCACATTTACTTTACATTGAAAAAGGAGAGATTGTATAATTATTTACAACACCTGCTTTTTAATGCCCTTAAGAAAAAAATGTTTGCAAAATATTTTGGAAAATTATTTAAGTAAATTGTTACAAGTATTTTTTTAACCCAAAAGACAAAGATGTTTCAAATTTCATCAAATAAAGAAATGCCCTCTGCAACGTCCTTTTTCCACAATGTTTTCCCAAATGCTTTTTCTTGTAGGGTGTCAAAGAGCGCCATTGTATGGTAGTGGGTTAATTAACAACCCCAGATAAAGAATATTGATGCTAGCATTTGGTGAAGAGGTCATACCATTCTCTGTTCCTGGCCACAACTTTATCCAAATTTGGATTGATGAGATAACACTGTCAATCAAGAAAAGATATTGACCGATCAAATCATTGATATAAACCAGAAGTGAATGGGAAGCCAAATATTTGTTGTCTCTAGTACAAGTTCTTTTGGCTTAGACCAGTGAACAATTTTCTTATCTCACGAAAACAGATAGCTACAGGGCTTGTGTTAGCATTTGATATGGAAAAGTCATTGACTCCTTCAGCATGAATTTCAAGGGGTCAAAACTGATTTTGAAGGAGTTAAAACAACAGAAAGAGTGAATCATCAGTGGAAATCTGTAGGTTTACTAAGTGCCAACAGATTTTTCCTGTTGGGGCATTGAAGTAAGCAATTATTCTGTACAATTTTCAATAGTATAAATGAGATACATCATTGAAAAATTAAGGGATAAAACCTTAATAAGACTCGTAGGAATTTGTCCCACCCCCTTGAGAATAATTTATATGGGACAAAATGGCGTATTTTCAGATTTTTGACAGTCAAAACCCTGGTTTGCTAGTCAGACACAAGTCATGTAGATAGCAGGATAACCTACCTTTTCCTCCTCTTTAACAACTGCCTTGGAATCAAAGAGTATCTTGCGTCCACTACTGTCACTGTCTAGAAATAACACAAGCCTTATTTCTTTATCATCAAATTGTGGCTTTTTCCAACTGAAAAAATATATAAAGTACATTGAATGGGAATGGAAATTCTACAAGAAATACTGATGTACCACTTTAACCTGTTACTTTTAGCCTATTGTTGATGTTATTCTATTTCAGTTTTACAATGCCTTAGACTTCCAGCTTTTAGAGTCACTCTAAAAATGATTTCATGTCGCTGGCCTATTTCTAAAGATTGCTGATTTAAGTCTAGTGCTCTTCTAATGCTAACTAAGGTATAAAAGCAGTAGTTAACAGAAAACAGTATCTTAAATATGTTTGGCCAGTCAAACAAGAAAGAGACCTCCTCTGTCGCCATTACACTGCAAGGCCATAAAAATGACCTAGTAGAGGTTAACCAGTCTTTCCATACAAAATTGTTATACATATCAAGATTCCATGGTCCAGAAATCAAACAAAGAAACAAAAAAATATTCAGCCCCAGGTGGCCTGCACAGTTTGTCTTCGATTAATTCTTTGTGCATTACAAATGAGATCTTATTTTGCCAAATGGTTTACATTAATTGTTTGAAGCTTCTCTACTCTATACCTTGCAGGATCAGCTGTACCAATGCCTTGTATATCCTTATTTGCCATAAGAAATGCAGTTGAGAAAACAATTCCATTATAAACTGGCATTTCTATACAAACAATTGACTTTCTTTTCAACCAACTAAAAACAAAAGCCAGATTTACAGATCTCATAAAACACGAGTAATTTCATGGTAAACCACCATTCAGTTATTTGATAACAGTGTACCAAGTCATATGCCCATCTCGTGTTTTCTTCTTCGTCGATAACGAAGTTCAATAAACGTAGAATTATGTCATTACGAGGTGATAATGAGTGGACACAGCCGAACTTATCAATGTAAACAAACTCGTGACAAGGCCACGTTATGGGACGTCGCGTCACCTGTACATGATTAAAAACGACACAATATTTACTCACTCGTGCTTTGTTTCGCCTGGACCAGCGAAAGACTTTCGACTGTTTTGTCTTTGGAATATTTTATGAAGAAATGCCATTTTCTGTCAACTTTCGTTCCCCATTTCTGCCATCACATGACAAACCGTGTCTCGTGAAGTTTACTGTTTACCCACTGACCAATCAGATTCCTTTACTTTTGTTATTGACCTTTTACGGAAAGAAACGGAAATTACCGATCTTGGGCCGAGGCCATCCGGCAATACGGAATTCACCGAAGAAAGACGGAACCCGGTGCATATAAAATTACAAGCCATTAGATATACACGAAAAGGGACTCTCCCATTCCTGTGCAAAAGTGCGGTCAAATCCGCTTCATCAACATTGTCTCGCTGGAATACACATCGCCTACAAAGTTAAGGACAATTTGTTGGTGATGAGACTCTTTTAAGAACTTAACCATTTATACACATCCTATCAATAGAAATGCGGTTTAACGGAGAGTAATATTTTTTGACAAGCTCCTTTAAGTTTTAATTTTTGTTTAAACTTATTTAAATGCCGTTTATATTCACACATATACATGATATACTCATACAGGAAAATTAGCAAGAGGGTTTGTCCACAAATTCTCACAGCTTAGTGTAGAACATTTCCTTTGTTTAAAATTCAGAAAAATTAGTTAGGACTGAAATGGTTAAAACCTATTTATTTTACATCGATTGGGAAATAAGTTCTTCAAACTTAGATTAATACCCCCGATTCTGCTTCCTGGAAAATGCACCAGTACTCGCGCCGAAATTGTGGGCCAATGACAGAACTAAGATCGATAGCCGCTCCCGGCCGATCGAACTCAGGACCTCTAGATCGGCAAGCCGACGCTCTACCTCTCAACCACGAACACCACGGACTGAAATCACAAGGGGGAAAAATCGTCTTGGTTTGAAGGAAGACGGTAGTGTTCCTGCAATAGAGGGTATTTAAATGGAATAAATAATACGATAAGAAAGTGAATAATTATTGAAAATTCGACGGTATCAAACAATGAAATAAACGAAACTAAAGATAAATGTTGAGGCAGAAAGCCTCTATGACAGCAGAGACATAGAATACATTTATGTCTTTGTTGTCAGTCAGAGAAAGAGTATACTTGACACATAAAGGAGTTTTTAAAAGCGCTGCAGAAAAAAACACACAAAAACTTGAAGTTAGAACCTTTTAGATTTTTTAATAAAATATTGTACTGGCTTTAAATGAAATTCAGTCCAAGTTAAGTGTTTTTTTTTTTTATAAAATAAGATTTAAAGAAAGATGATGAAATTTACGAATTTTTGAAACATTTTTATACGAGATTTAGTAAAATCTATACGCCTAAAAATTAACGGTCGAGGTTTTCAGGTATACCGGTAGCTCAAGGTAGCTCAAGGAGACGCGGATAAGTTATTTAACCCGGGCCATTCCCACACAAGCCCTTTTTACGCCCTTCAAGAAAAAAAGCTTTTGAAAACATTTTGAACATAGAAGAAATTGCTTGTTTCAAGCAGTTTCTTCGATGTCCACAATGTTTTCTACCCCAAAAGACAAAGAATTTCAGAGTTAAACAAACCTAAAACTGTCGTCAGCATCTACTTTCACTTTGGACCAGTCTAAAATTTTCTCGTACACATAGGAATGGTTTAAATAAAGATCGAAATTCAAGTTACTGCAGTTGTTTCGTAGCCTAGCTAGTATGTAATACAGAAAATTTCATACATATTATATGATAATGCATTGGTACGTATGAAACTGAAATGTGGTTCTAAACCCTAGATTTAAAAAAATGAAAGTGATTGCAAATACATATATGTACTTTATATCATTGGGAAGTTCGTTCCAATGAGAGATAGTGGGTGGAGTAAAAGAACAACAGTTCCGTTCGACATTTTACTACATCGGTATCTTATGCATTTCGTAATGTAACGATTTTCTTTCGCTTACTTTTTGTGGGAATATATCTTTCATAATTTTGTAAAATGAATTCAGATATGATTTTATTTTAGGGGGGGGGGGGGGGGTCGCATGGCTTCGAGAGTCATCTAACCGACTTCTCTGTTAAGATCATTGGTGGATGCGGATTTTGTGTAATATAAATTGTCTGTGTGTAGGTTATCTACATTAGACGAAAAATGTATAATTCGGACTACCACTGAATTCTGCTCTCGTTTAAGTGCGTTTTATCAGCTATATGGTTTCTTGTCGAAGTTTATTCCCGGCTGGAGAAAATGATGTCATGCGAGCCGCAGATCCATTGTTTAAAAAAACTTTTTTATGCAAAATTCAATGAAAATATGAACGATTACTCAACCCAGGATTGCAACTGACGAAGCGATAGTCGACTGCCACCCCCTACTCCCTTAGAATTGTTTATATCGCCGGCGAGGCTCCTTGTGGAAAATACGTGTTGTATTACCGTTGTGCAGAACGTATGAGTTAAGGTAAGATGTTTATAAACCAATCAAATTGCGACAATTTTCTTTTTAGTACAATAAATAAGTTTATATCACTCATTCAATTAATCCTATCATGGTGGTCCAGTGATCCAGCTTGGCACTCGAATCCAAAATTGGTTGAAATCCTACTATGTATACACTCTCTCTAAAATTTGTGAAAACTTCTCAAATATCAAATTTTGGTCTTTTTATTTTAGAAAATGTTGATTACAGTTCACTCTAAACGAGTCATTATAATTTTTCATGCATCAAGTGGGACTTTCTTATTGACATTATTAGCTCGACTTTTCGAAGAATATGGGGCTATTCCAGTCACCCGGGCGTCGGCGTAATACTTTTGTTTGGAACGTTGCGCATGCTTTTGTAACCATCATATCGTCCCCTAGGCAAAGATTCATTGCTCTGATATTTATTTTACTGGAATTTTGACCTTTTTGACTCAAGAATTCTTGGTTAAAGTTTTACGTGTGATCGTTATATCAACCTGTTGGCAAGTATTCATTACTCTGACATTCACTTTAGTCAGTTTTCAACCATTTTCGACTTAAAAATGTATCCAGCACTAAGAATTATCGGGCATTGTTGTCCACTGACAGCTATTGTTTTACATGTTAAAGTTAAATAAGATGAATGTTACGTAGTTTGTAATCGTGTTTTCATTTCTGAAGAGCGCAAAATCCGAACATTGATTGAAAATATTTACTTCGATTATTTTCTCTCGGAATACCGATAACAATTGGAAATTAGATTAATCCCTTAAAATGGGAGTGTATGGGAGTAACGTTATAGCATTGAATAGCACGAAAAAAAAGATAGTAAGTTATGTTTCACTTTTATTTAAATAAAAAACAAAGATAAAATACCAAAGGGATTTCGATAAGAATGGGCTGCGCATTTAGACATCGACAGTAATTTAAAAATAAAATCTGAAAGAAAGTATAAATTTAAAAAAATGACAAGATTAAATGCAACGAAAATAGATCAACGATTCTTGAATATTTTGTTGAATGAAGGACACTTAACAACAGAAGATAAAGTTGTAACAGACCAGATTGAGTTTCAAGAGAAAACCAGAGTGGAAAGACAGCCAAAGCTCTACAGACAGTGAATATAGCAGCTGACCTTCTCTCTAAAATAAAAAGAGGCTCTTATTTACAAAGCCAGATGACGATTAAAGTAATTTGGAAATCAGGAGACGCGATAAAAGTAATGCGAAAGACTCGATAACGAAAAACAAGAGAAAAAGAAGACGCGGGGGCGTCAGGTCGCCGGAAAATGAATTAGTTTATCATTAATGAACAGTAGATCAGTGTATACTGAAATATTTCTTGATACTGAGTCTACCTGTGCAGTTTGAATGTTGTGAATATGGTAGTTACAGATGAAATGAGGGCAGTTTTTTTCTTTTTCTTTTACAAAAAGGGCCATAACTCTGTGAAACATCAATGGACCCTAACAGAATACATTATAATTGGGAGGAAAGAAAAAAGCTAATGATTGGACGACTGACTGACCAACTGACAAGATGACAACGATTTATCCCCAAAATACAATTAGCGATATATGTGTCTCATGACTGAAATATCAAGCATGGAAAAGTTGGATTATGTTTGGTTTACCATATGTTAAATGAAGGACAAGGTTGATTTATTTCAAGGAATTGTAATGCATAACTCAGTTTTCTTTTGGGATAAGATAATTAATTTTGTAAGAAAAATATTACAGAAAATTGAATTAAAGATAATATATATGTATACATATTATCTCGCCGCCGTCATAGCGCAGTCGGTAGCGCACCAGACTCCCAATTTTCATGGGATGTCATGGGTTTGATCAATGGCGGCGGCACATATCTTTTCCGACAATTGTCTTTCACAAATGGGTGGATAATCGTAAACCTAAGTAGGATACCAGTTGGTGGCTAGGAAAGGATGTAATGGTAGTACTGGCGAGAGAAATACCAGGAATCCATTGTTATGTGCTCCACCCGCCGCGATATGACTGAAATACTGTTAAAAGCGACGTTAAACTCCATTCAATCAACATATTATCTCTAGTCATGCCGAAGCAAAATATCTATTTTGCAGGTGGTATGGACAAAAATCGGCCTTCACATATCATGTGCAGTCTATTCTAAGTCGACAACACATGCTTGATGAGAACCAAGATGCGAATTTCGATTAACCACGTTACGTAAGAAAATAAGCAAAGCTGCGTAAACAAATTAAACTAGTGACATACAGGGTTACTAGTTGCAGTGAAACAGCACGTAGATATCAGGTCGATCTAAATTCTGCAAGGGGCCTACAAACCCCTTAGATGATGCACCATAAGAAGTTTAAAGTTATTATGTTTCAAAGATCGGAGGACTTTAATTCAGTAAGTGACATATATAAACCTCTGTAATTCATAGTTGCCAAGAAAATTCCGAGGAAAGATTTTTTATTTTACCATGTTAAGACTAGCAATAAATTTTAATCAGGGTGTAGCATTCATTCGGTAAGCAATATCTATGATACCTCTCTTATTCACGAAACGAAATTTCAGGTTTCTGTAATTCAGAACATATCAAAAGACAATCATGTCCCAAAGCTAGGTTTTAAATGGCTTTTCAAGCTTTGTAGGAGTAATTGCGCGCGCACACACACACACACACACACACACACACACACACACACACACAAAGACAATAAGCCTCCTTCTTGTGTGAAGCAAGATTAAATCACAAAACGCTATTTGCATGGGCTAGGTCAAATGGTAACAACCATTTGGTGAAATTTTCATCGAAATCCATGAAGAATGGGAGTACTTGCTCATACAAGAATTTTGACAATTAAGTCTTTCTGCACAGACACGGAATTGAATCACAAAACGGTGATAATAATAGATTGATCACATAAAGGGAAAAAATTCATTACAAACTATCAATAATAATTGGAGTATTTCCTCACACAAATGTTTTGACAACGAATCTTCTTTTTGCATGAAAACGCAATGAATCACAAAATACTGACATTTGAAAGGCCATATTAAGACAAATATTTCGTAAAAATTTCATTAAAATCTGCCCGGAATTTTAGAAGTAGGTGCGCGCACAATAATTTTGACGAGTCTCCTTTTTGTATGATACAGCATTCTAAAATGACAAATATGCGTTAGATTACATGAAGAGAAATATTTGGTGAACATTTCATAAAAAAAATTCAAGAGTTGTGGGATAAGTTGCGAACACACGATTTTTGAAAAAAAAATGTGTCGTTTTTGTATTAGCAGCATTAAATTACAATATGCTGATAATATGCGCTAGGTCACATAAGACAAGCATTTAGATTTAGTGAAAAAAGTCTTCAAAATACAGCAAGAAAAGTGGGAGTGTCTACTCACACAAGAAATTTGACAAGAAGTCTTTTTTATGTCAAAGCATTGAACCGCAAAAAATTTAGTGAAAATTTCACCAAACTCTGTCAAGAATTGCATGAGTATTTTCGCACGTAACGTAATGTTAACTCCGACCCACACCCACAACAATCTACTAATCTTTTTCATGCAGATCCCGAATATTCCTGTTTAGACAATAGTTATGGTAGATGTATAGACTAAGATCAGCCTGCACTTACGTGCAGTCTAATCTTAGTCTACACTACCTTCATGTTCTTATAGTCTTGTGGAAATATTCGAAAACAAAGTCAATCTAATTTTGACAAACAAATGTGCAGAAATGATATACCTGTATATTCAGTATTACAAGGGTTAATAACCAGTTTTCCTTCCGAACCTTGGTAAAAAATAGACTAGTTCACCTATCACGTGGACAAGAAATGCGGTGCTCTAGATTTCGATTAGTTTCCCGAGATCGCTTGTCCGATTTTGTGTGTGGATTTGTTTGTTTGTTTGGGGTTTAACGCTGCCTTTAAAAAATTCTCAGCAAAATCGCGGCAGCTGGAGCACCTCACAATGGATTCCTGGTATATCTCGCACAAGTACTACCACTACATCCTTTCCTAGCCCCCAGCTGCTATCCCACTTAGGTTTGTGATTATCCACCCATTGGTGGTAGACAAATGTCGGAAAGAGTATGCACCGCCGCCGTGGATCGAACCCATGACATATCCCATAATTATAGATTGGGAGTCTGATGCACTACCAACTGCGCTATGGCGGAGGCTTTTTGTGTGTGGAATGTACAATGTATATATTTTTTTACTAAAAATATTTATAGGCAATTATCAATAGTTGATATGACGCGTGTCTTCACTTTATATATCTATAGAACTAGTAAAAATTGAACTAATCCACAATTTAATGAAAACCGGAAAACTGAACACTACTAAGGAAGTAAGGCAATACACCCACTCAACATGATAGTTCAACTACAGACAAGGGGGGGGGAGCAAGTAAAACAATATTGAATAAAAGAAATTATACATCCCCTTGATGAAATCGAGATGCGATAGAAAAAATCTATCAACGAGTTGAACAAAAGTAATCTTGCTTCAAAATACAAAGCGGTTGTAAAAATGAATCAAAGTATTGAAAGTATTGTTGGCAAGCAAATAAGCAAGAATTTGTTTCATTGGGTCTCTTTACCATAGGTTTATCATACAAACAGTATGCGGTGAAATCAGAATGTCTCAATTTACGGCTGAACTGTCCTCAGATTGTAAATCGCCAAAAGCCTACTTGGGTGTCCGCATTCAAATTTTAATTTGTGTTAGACTGCTATATGTGGGTTTTCACCCGATCAAAATGCTTTGAAGAAATCTGATAAATGCCACCCAAGTGTCCTTCCTGTGAATTTTGGTTCTGTTTAGCACTTTCTCAGAAGAAGATTCTTAAAGTAAAAGTTGACGGACGACGGATTACACATTATGACTAAAGCCCGCTGACTTTCAGCAAGTGGAGCTGGGGAGAAAGAGATAGCTAGTGAGAGGGGGGAGGAAAAAGTATGTAACCAGGTTCTAACTAGGAGTCTTTCGCATGCGATGCGAGTGTTCTACCACACAGACGAATTTAGTTATGTAAATATGCGCTTTATAATCTCCAGGTAAAGAGAGAGAGAGGAGTGGGGGGCGAGAGAGAGGGCGGGCGGTCTTTAAGCAGGTTTCCATTGTTATGTACAACTCTCAAAAATGATATACAGACGTTGCTGTTGCATGTATATCCTATTGATAGAAATCGGAGGCAAATATATAAAGACACAAAATCCGAGAACGACCAAATTGCTTGCAGACAGTGCGAATATGATTCTATGAATGACCAATTAATTTATTAAACAAAACATTCTAATCGTGCGTAAAACCGATAGCTTCGCTTATCAGCTATATACAGCAACTTCGTCTAACCGGACCGTTTTAGTACTGTAACTCTAGAATAAGTAACATTATTTCTGAATAAAACAAACACCTTATTTTTTCTTAACAGTATATGATTATACATAATTAATGATTATCCAATAAATCATATATCTCCTTTCTTTCTGTCCATTCACTCATCAATTTTTGATACTTTTCCAAATTCAGAACACTCGCACGAAAGTACTGTAATGGAATGATCTATCTGATGTAACTTGATATGCATGCTGAATGCGTCACATGTTTATAATGTACATAGCCTATTATCCAATATATAGTTGTTGATTAAACTTTGTATCGAACGCATCTATTGTTTTACATCACCCAGTCGGTCTGTTATAATTCTGTGCCTTTCACATTTGTGATTGACATTAGAAGACAAATAAGAAAACAACGCATGGTGTCAGAAATAAGGATTTAATTCACGAACCATGGATGTGTCTGGAATTACAAATCCACATATGGACTGGTTAGATTCCAATCTGCCAGAACAATGGAAAAAGTTTAGACGACATGCTGAATTAATGTTCAATGGACCTCTGAAACGCAAAAGTGAAGCTGAGAAGGTGGCTTATCTATTACTTTGGGTCGGCGATAAAGGTCGTGACATTCAGTCCACATGGACTGACATCAGTGAAGAAGATTCAAATAAGTTGGACACTTATTACGAAAGATTTCAGTCACACGTGCAGCCCAAGCTGAACCCAATATTCGCTCGTTACAAATTTTTTAATGAGTTCCAAAATAACGACGAATCGGTGGATCAATTCATTACCAAATTACGCATTAGTGCCAAAGACTGTAACTTTGCAGATGCCGAGGAGATGATCCGAGATCGGATCGTATTTGGCACCAATTCACAAAGACTTCGCGAACGCTTGATAAACGAAGGGGCCGATCTCACATTAGACAGGTCTATCCAAATAGCTCAGACATTCGAATACTCACAAAAGCAAATGGAATCGATGGTCGAGAGGGAAATCCATAACGTACAAAAACGCACGGACGGACGTACTCAGGGTATAACTCCAAACAATCGCCAGAGAAGAAGACAGAAATCAAATCGCAACAAAAAGAGACAGTTTTCCTGTGGAAATTGTGGTCGTAACCATTCAAAAGCTGACAATTGTCCTGCGAAGGGTCAAACATGTTATTTTTGTGGAAAGTTAAATCATTTTAAAAAACTCTGTCGAAAAAAGAAGCAAGTGAATAGTGTAGAAAATGACATTGAGTTAAGGGATAACTGTAACAAGGATTGCCATATTGATACGGTAAATTCTTTTACTTCTTTGCCTGACCGTGCCTGTGCTATTATTCACGTTGGTCCTTCTGAAGTCCCGATCAATTTTAAGATAGATACTGGCAGCTCTGCAGTCGTACTGCCATTCATCCTCTTCCAAAAACTAAATCTCAAATGTTCACTGAAAACCCCAGAGACTAGGCTTACTTCCTACACAGGAGATGCACTGCCTGTTAGAGGAAAGGTCGAATTGACTCTTAAATACAAAAACACAAAAGTCACAAAAGTAGAATGTTTCATTGTAGACAGTGATTCATTTCCCCTGCTAAGCTTAAAAGCATCCGTTGACCTTGGACTGCTCAAGTTAACTTACTCGTTGGAAAATAGTTCTACACAGTCACTTGACAGACAAACGATCATGACAGAATATGATAACTTGTTTAAGGGTATAGGGGTTATACCAGGTAAATGTAAATTGTATTTGAAGCCGAATGCTGTACCTATAGTTAATGCTCCACGCAAGGTACCAGAAGCACTCCGATCGCGCTTAAAGGATGAACTGAGTCGACTAGAAAACGACGGCATAATTAAAAAAGTCTCGGAACCTACGGTTTGGGTAAATTCTTTGGTAATTGTGGAAAAGCCAAAGACAGGACAGCTACGCATCTGTCTTGACCCAAAAGCGCTAAATGAAGCCATACGACGACCTCATTATCCGATGCCGACATTAGACGACGTTACGTCACGACTTACAGATGCCAAATTTTTCTCGCTACTAGACATAACACATGCTTATTGGAGCATAGAACTTGATGAGCAGTCATCATTTCTCACAACGTTTAGTACGCCATTTTGTCGCTATAGATGGTTAAGATTACCATTTGGAATTTCAGCATCCTCAGACTTGTTTAATCAAAAAGTCAATGAAATTTTCGAAGGATTGACTGGCGTGACAGCAATCGTAGACGATATATTAATCTATGGAAAGACAAGACAAGAGCATGATTCAAATCTTCGTTCAGTACTCGATAGAGCTCAGAGTAAAGGGATCAAGTTAAATCCTGAGAAATGCATAATAGGTGTCACCGAAGTGCCGTTCTTTGGACATCTGATTACTGCAAATGGCCTCAAACCCGATCCTTCAAAGGTTAAGGCTATACAAAATTTGCAAATTCCGCAAAATCGACAAGAACTGGAAACTGTTCTTGGTATGGTTAATTATTTACAGAAGTTCTCCCCAAATTTGGCAGACATGACGGCTCCTATGAGAGCACTATTAAAAAAAGATATAGAATTTGTATGGGATGATGTCCAGACAAAAGCATTTGATAAAATGAAAATGACCATAACGCAAAGTCCAGTATTAGCTTACTTTGATGACAAAAAGCCAGTAACCCTAGAATGCGATGCTTCAAAACAAGGGTGTGGCACGACAATCTCCCAGGACGGAAGACCGGTCGCATACGCGTCAAAGACCTTGACACTTACAGAACAGGGCTATGCAAACATTGAACGCGAAATGCTAGCCATTCTATTTGCATGCAAGCGTTTTCATCAATACGTTTATGGAAGGCGCGTCACTGTAAGATCTGATCACAAACCGCTTTCAGCTATCATGAAAAAACCATTATCTGCAGCCCCACCACGTTTGCAGAGAATGATGCTGCAATTGCAAAAGTATGACCTTGACGTAGTATACGTAAGCGGAAAGGACATTCCAATTTCGGACTTGCTTTCCCGACAACCGTCAACTGACACTGTTCCATTTAGCATTGAAGGTCTTGATTTGCATGTGCATACTATTCTCAAGTCATCTTATGTCACAGACAGACGTCTTGAAATCATAAGAAACTCATACAAAGACGACAGTCAGATGCAATGCCTGATTTACACTATATCAGAGGGATGGCCTGTTTCTAGGTCAGACTGTCCTAAAAACATTTCTGAATTCTGGAACCATAGGGATGAACTTTCATTCGCAGACGACCTAATATTTAGAGGTCAAACTATTGTTATTCCAAAGTCGCTTCGACAGGAAATGATTCAGTCAGTGCACTCAACCCATATGGGTGTTCAGAAAACAGTGCAAAGAGCTAAGGATGCATTATTTTGGCCAGGAATGACAAAAGAGCTTACTGATCATGTACTACAATGCAGACTATGTCAAAAGTACAGACAGTCGAACGCAAAAGAGCCTTTAGCTCAGCATGAAATACCAGGCCGACCGTGGCAACATGTTTCAACTGACATTTTTAAGATTGACAGCAAAGACTATTTATTGACTGTAGATGCTTATAGTAATTACTTTGTGCTTGATTACTTACCCGATATGAAAAGCAGTACTGTAATCCGAAAATTAAAAGTACATTTCTCTACATTCGGGGTACCAGAAACTTTGAAAAGTGACAATGCTGGTCAATTTTCTTCAGAGTTGATGAAAGATTTTTCAAGGGACTGGAATTTTGTTCAAACATTCTCGAGTCCTTAAAATCCCAAATCGAACGGACTTGCAGAAAATGCCGTTAAGATTGCGAAAAGGTTACTCATAAAGGCCAAAGAATCTGGTCAAGATCCGTATATTTCACTTATGGAATATCGTAACACACCTCTTAGCTGTGGTTACTCTCCATCTCAATTATTGATAGGTAGAAGGACAAAATCTATATTACCCGTCACAAACAAAAGTTTACAACCTACAAAAGTTGATCAAAATAAAGTGAAAAAAATCGAACAAATTCAGAAAGGGAAGCAAAAAGATTATTATGATAAATCATCAAAATCTCTTTCCCCTCTTCAAACGAATGATAAAGTATACATGCAAGTAGGAAAAATTTGGAAACCTGGGAAAATTACTGATGCTTATAATGATAGATCATACATTGTACAGGATAAGGATGGTGTGAAATATCGACGAAATAGGAGATTACTCAACCTAGCTCGGGAAAGTGCCCCAGAAACAAGCAATACCTCCCAGAGCGCATACCAATCCCAAACCAATTACAGAGTTCAAATTCCCTATCACGAGCCCCATATTTCAAATCAAAATTCCAAAAGTGACAAATATCAACAATCCCGTTGTCAAATTAACCCCTATCAGACAAGGGCAGGCAGAGTCGTTAAACCTAATAGTTTATACATGGGAAATGACTGGAACTAATTCGATAACCTAATTATCACAGGTTACACGATTTACTTCATACATCTGTCGTTACATTTAATACATTTAGATATGTTTTGATTTTACGATTCAACATTGTTGTTTGTTGATTTTTTTTCTTATATGAAAACAAGGGGGATGTAATGGAATGATCTATCTGATGTAACTTGATATGCATGCTGAATGCGTCACATGTTTATAATGTACATAGCCTATTATCCAATATATAGTTGTTGATTAAACTTTGCATCGAACGCATCTATTGTTTTACATCACCCAGTCGGTCTGTTATAATTCTGTGCCTTTCACATTTGTGATTGACATTAGAAGACAAATAAGAAAACAACGCAAGTACTGTACATTATAAAATGAAACGAGTCATATCTCGTCTTTGTCCTTCTTGCCTCAATCTAATCTGGTGAGCCTGTCCAATTTACGCTACTCTCCGATATTCTTGTTTTGTATGATTAGGACAAGTCGCCAGTCAAGCCTCAATCGAGCGTATTAATTAATACTCGCAGTCGTGTAATTCGGTCCGGTCTACTTTCCATGTAGCAGAAGATTTTTTTTATTGCGTTAGATGTTTTAACATTTTTTACATTTAACTCTGCGTGGGTTGAAGTTTTACCGTGGTAACTTTAGCCTCAGATTGCAATGCAATTAATTGCTAATGGCTAAAACCATCTTTTTGAAGCTCTCCTGGACAAACTATGGATGGAAAGCTCGACAAGTGAATGGAAGGATGTAGGAACGCACGCTAGCATACCTTAACTATAGTTCCCGACAAAACGTTAAATCTAATAACAATTCAAAAGAATAAAAACCACCTTTTTTGAACATTCGTGCAATATACTAAAATTGTGCCCGCTTGTCTATACAGGCTGACAAAATTTTACTAAAGAAGGATTAAAGAAGCTCACAAAAAATTGACCAAAGTGCTCAAGTGAGCACCTTTTGTCTGGCGTTCGTCAACAATTTCTTTACACTAAATCTCTTCCTTAACCATGGGGCCAAGTGGAAACAAATTTGGCAGAAATTTTCCTTATTTTGTCCCCTTTTAAAACAGCTAAAAGAAATGAAATCCGTTGAAAACTCTGGTTGCAAAAAGAGAAACAGTAAAATAATCTTTAAAAATCTTCAACTCCTGACCAAGAGGGCGTAGAGCCCTGATATTTTGCATGAAACATCAGTATATTGACCGCTCTCAAAATTGTCATTAACTCTGCCCCAGGGAGTAGGGGTTTATTTTAAAAATATAGAACGACTTTTAAACGCAACTCCTCTAAACCATTTGGTCATTTTAAACCAAAATTGAAGAAAATGTTCCTTATATGTTCCCATTTAAAAATATTTAAATGGATCGAAGTCCGTTGAAAACTCTTGTTGAAAGTAAAATTCTATCATCACCTACTAACATGAAAGGCGTAGAGCCTAAATTGGTATTTTGCATGAAACATCAGTATGTT
Organism: Fragum fragum; assembly: GCA_946902895.1. Taxonomy (NCBI): domain Eukaryota; kingdom Metazoa; phylum Mollusca; class Bivalvia; order Cardiida; family Cardiidae; genus Fragum; species Fragum fragum. Next base: position 6,191,961 of record OX336365.1, read on the forward strand.
GACCTCTCTCAAAATTGCAAGTCATTTCCCTTGGGTTTCTAAGGGCAGAGCTCTAGGGGCTGGGGCCTATATTGAAATGGAGAACGATTTTTGAATGACATGTCCTCCCAAACCAATGAACCAATTTAAAACAATTGTAGCAGAAATGTTCCTTAGGTGATCCTCTTTCATGCTAGCTAAAACTAAGACTTTAGGGTCCCCAGGTACAGAGCCTATATATGTATAAAGTAGGGTCAGGCACACTTGTATCATAATTGCAATCTTAACATGAAGTTAGACTGTTGAAAGAAAAAGAGCTTTTATGATTGGATGAAAAACATAGCTACTGGGGAGAGGGGCTAATTCCCATATATGGTATCTTCTAAAAAATCAGTTGATAGATTTTAACCAAATTTTACAGAAATAGTCCTTTGGTGACTCTTTGTCAGATTCCTTCATAGAATATGGTATTGGTTAAAACATTGCTTTTATAGGCAGGACTTATGTGCATATATGATACATAAAATGGAAAAAAATATAAATCATATTCTCAGAAACCGAAAGATGGTTTTCAACTTATTCCCAGGAATGATCTATAGGTGATCTTTTAATAGGTTTGATAATAAAGCTTAGGAATTGGCCAAATTTCAGGTTGCGATCACAGTGATGCAAGGGAAATAACCAATACTGCTTGAATATTTGCTTCATAAAAAAGTTGCCTCCGTAAAGTTTATTGCAAACAAGAGCCTCATAGAGCAGCGCACATACGCCCAGGGGAGTGTCAGTCACCTTGGCTTGTCAGTAATATGAGCTTGAATGGTAGCTAATGATTTTTTTGACAAAAGGAAGATCTTATCACCTGAATAATACTGTTTACACTTGAGAAACAAGACAGCCTTATAAAAACTTATCATTCAACATTATGTAAAATGGGTTAAATTCTATAATTTGAATACTACTGACATAAAAAAATGACCTTGAGCTGAACAATAACCTTGAAAAACTGATCTTGACAAATTAACTATTACAATAGTTCAGTTTAAGTTTTTCAGAGCATAAAATGACCTTGACATTTGAATTCAATCAATTCAAGGGCAGATAATTCAAGAAAGACTCAAGCTTTATGAATTTCTGTAGTCTTATCTTCAACTACCGTAAATATCAGAGACACATTGTGGCAAGATTCAGTTCAATCCAATAGAATTTTTAGGAGGAGTTGCACACACACAAAAAAAACCTGTAATTTTAAGCTATATTGTTAAGTATAGGGCAGATAATTCAGGAACAACTTGACATATCAAACAAACTGTAGTCCTAAGCACAACTAGACATCATACAGAGTCATTGTGGCAAGTTTCAGTTCATTCCCATTCAAAACGTAAGAGCAAGTGAGCTCAAAAGAAATAATGGGGTTTTTTCAATCAATTCAAGGGCAGATAATTCAAGATAACCCAAGAATAATTGGAGCCATTAGAATTTCAAAGGTCTTATGCTCAACTATACGTCCATAGAGAGTAATAGTGCCAGGTTTCCACTCATTCCCATTGATAGTTTAGGAGGAGTTGCGCATACAATAAAGTGATTTTTGTTCAATTCAAGGGCAGATAAATCAAGATAACTCAATAATGACTGGAGCGATTTGAATTTCAAGGGTCTTATGCACAAATAGACATTATAGGGAGTAATTGTGCCAAGTTTTAGCTAGTTCCGATTGATAGTTTAGTAAAAGTTGCTCACACAAAAAATTGCTGACAGACGACCGGGGCCATAACATAATACTACCTTTAGGGCGTATAAAAAGGTAATTCATTCTTTTAATAAATTGCTTTTTCATTATGTTAAAGAACACTACATTAGTTTTAAGATAAGTTAATTCTGGAGAGAATTAGGCACTCAAGTGCCTGTAGTTACCAGAAAATGACATGTCCAACACTACTCATATCGGTCACCGTGCTCCCATATAGATTTATATTCTGTCAAGTATGATTTTGTCAGCAAGCAATTCATGTACCTGTATTACTTACGAAAAATCAGTAGTAATATAATAAATTAACTTCAATTTAAATACTGGCTCGTAATATATATTGTTTTATATCACTGACAAAGAAGAATTTTCATTTTGGGTGTCGTTTAATGAAACCTTAATTCATGCATAAACAAATAGTAATACAACTGTAAAACCATGGAGACAGCATGTTTGTTATCTTAAAAATAATTTCATCTTCAGGGATTGCATTCAAAACATCATTTTCAATCAAGGCACTGTTAAAATTATCAATCCTGAATGTTGTTTGGCTATCTGATTGTCAAAACAATATCAATGTATCAGCATCCGTATTATTTCACCTTTCAGAGAGACATTGGTATTCAGAGCAGTCTTAACAACAATACTAAAC